>CAADRB010000003.1:3977467-4121658 GCA_900708905.1 Hymenolepis diminuta
GACTCAATCGAAACTGCCAAAATTGCGGCCATTGTCCGATGCATCATGGAACAAATGAGTCCGTCCAAACCTGATACAGATCCAGAAGCCTTCATTAAGAATGTTGGTGAGTTTCATTATGAGCCCTCTGTAGGTGAAATTCCTACGACACGGTACGCTCGTTATCAGGATATTTACGAAAATCGAATGGCAGGATTACCGAACGAAATGAGAATAAACATGCTGCTGTGGAAATTCAACAAAAACGACCACGATCTCTATCTAGCATATCTCCTTCCACTCTCGCCGAAGAATTTCACATATGAGGAAACAATCGAAAAGTGCGGAAAGGTGTTTGGCGATAATGCCTCACCTTTCAATAGGCGTTTTAAGTGCCCAAATTTGGCCATGCGCGAAAGTGAAGACATTCACAAGTATGCAGCCATTGTGAATCGAATGTGTAATGCATTCTCGTATGGATTGCTAAAGGAGGATCAGCTCAGTTTCCATATTCTTATAAATACAAATTTCACTCTCCCAGATATAACTTTTATAGATCACACAATTTAAATTGAGTTCACATCCAAAAACCACAAGTTCTTAAACCCAGTTGTCTGTTTATGCCATTAAGCATTGATTATTCCTACTGATTTGACATATCTCTTTTGAATGTCCCACTTTATATTTGCTTCACCTATTATGCCTTCTGAAATATTATAAATTGGCTGCTTAACAACATATCCATAGAGAGAAAAAGGTTTATTTTCAATAAACACTCAACATCGTAGAGTGCCAGATAACCAGGACAAAATTGGAAGGATGATTATGATTAATGACTTTTGTGCACTGAAAATTATTTCAACACTGAAGATCACCGTGACATTGAAATGATATGATTTTCTGAACTGTTTACTAGATATAATTTCACGCTTTTATATGGGGAGAATGTATTTATAATTTGACCCACGTATATATTTATAACTTAAATCTGACACACGTATCTTACGAGATAAAAAATTGCCTGATAAATAGTTTGGTTTTGCTTTTATTCTAAAACATTATTAGAAAATCTTCTATCGGTATTTCTTACAGTCAGACAATTTGTTCATTTATTAATTACTGAGAGCGCAAATATTATTTGTTTTCTACCCATTGGTCTTTTCTCATCATTAAACAAATGTCAAAAATTTTATTAAATAAAATATCTTTCACCGTAGAGTTGGTTAGTAATTAATTAATTAATAATTATTTTAATTTTTGTAGTCTCAACCAGAACTGGCTCTACCTAGCGATTGTAGACCATTCTAACGGACCATTAATTATACGAGTTTGCAATTCGGTAACTTAATTTAAGTTAGAGACCTTATGGCACACATCGGATTTTAAAATAACTATAGAATTATCAGACGTCGTACCCAATGTTGAAAGCGTAGTGATTAAAGAGTTGGACGAATCGATTAAACTTGATACTAATACACGTTACCAAATTCCACGACATATACATAATAAAAAATCGTCTAAACAGTTAATAGTTTTTCTTATTATTTCTGTGAGCAAATACCTGGGATTAAAAGGGTATAATCGTAAGTAATGGCGGAAAGGTCGAAATATAGATCTCAAACTGATCTCTACTAAACCACGGTCTAACAATTAAATATCCCTAAATCAGCATATCATGGAAAAGACAGGGGCCACGTCGTCTTAATGCTTTTATTTGGCATGCATATACATTTATAGATATTAGTTTATCCGATTCCCATTCAACTAAAGAAACATAAATTTTACAAGTTTTGAAAATATATTAGAACTATTTAAAATTCTTATTTTTATTTTCCGGTTAAATCTAGTATCATCTGAATATAAACATTTCTCAAAATCTGACATGATACTTTAATGCCAATGATGTTTCCCCGAAATATGCCGCTCAAGGTCTCGCGCCATTAGACAAAGGAATTAAATCAGCACTTAAGCATTCGTTGGGATAGTCTTGTATATTTTCACTAGTGAGTTTGTTTATTGTGTATCTAGAGTTATTTTTAATGCTTTTACCATCTGCCGTAAATCATTTACATAGTCTCCGAGTATCTATGCCGTAAAATAATTTGATTAGGCCTTAAAAAGAGTAGTATATGTTCATCATTTTTCAATGTTGCCTCTCTATTTGATAAATACTCAGCGTTCCATCTAAAAAATACCATTTAATCTGTATGTTTTTGAATAAATGTTCTAGTTTTTTTATTTTGCTGTTTCTGTTGTGCTTGAACTAATAAGCAATAGCGTTGCCTTTTGTTACTTCAAAAAAGAGACCGTCGGCTCACTTTCAACTTTCTAAAAATTTGTTTTTTTGCTTTTCATCTCAGTTAATGTCATTTCTAAACCTTAGGTCTTGTAATCGTATTTATTTTAGATATTGCATTGCAGTTTAATTAACTGAGAACGAATTTTCTCCTTTATCATTACTTTTATTCTGTTTCCTTGTAGTCTTCTTGAGCAAATGTCAAGGTGTTTTTTGGTCGTGATGTCTCAAAAGTGTTTAAATTTTTCTGATATTATCAACGATATAATCTTTTTCCTTCGTTTTTAAAAGATTTCTAATAATAGGATATTAAGAGATATTGATTTCCTCTCAAATAAATATTCTCTATTTCACTGGCCTGTGGTTCGCCAATCATCAAGTGCGTATCTGTTATTAATTTGCATTTTCTTGATCACAAGCACGTAATCTGGATTCACTCAATGTGGAGTCTTAAGATTTTATGACGATGGATTTTATTTCCCATTTCTTTTTTTCTCTTTACGCTGTCTAATTTGTGCCAGTTATTCGCTGAGTTACAAGCATCAACTTGCTCATATTGTTTCGTCTTCATTTGTTTCAATGATACTTTTAATTCATGGCTCATTTGTTAATAAATGAGCTGATGAGACACTTAATTAAAATATGAAGCTCTTCATAGTGCCTAATGAGATTCCAATTTAGTTTGATCTGCCTAATCTCAACTTTAGGTACTTCTCTGATTTTGTGTATGTGAGTGGTCGTTTAAAGAAATTTCTTTTTCACGAATCTTACTGTTAAGATAGTTCTCCTTATTCTTTACTGTTTGACGTGAATATATCAAATACCTGTCCTCTTCTGTTGTGGTTTTCTCACTGCTCGAATTTCTCAAAACCGCTTTTGCTTTGCTCTTCGTGTGTTCTGAATGACAGTCATTGAGAAAGGACGATATTTGCATTTGATGGCTTCAGAGAAAAGTTTATCATTTATGGTGTCTAAAATGAGGGACTTTTCGTTTTTAAGTGATTTACTAATCAAGTTATTCAGTGATTGAAATGCGCTGATCTCCATGAACATGTAAAATTTATGCTTTCCTCCGATGCCAAAAATATTAAGACTGGTTAGTAATCCACCTGTTATGTGCATTTTTCATTCAACAGTTGACCTTAACGCTCTGAAGTATTTCAAGTGGAAAAGGCGCTATAGGTGAAATAGAACTAATAATTATTCGATTTCAAGAAAAATGTTTCTTCTTCAAGATGCAAATATTCGAATTTAGTTATTATCTTTATCCAGTGAATATCATAGGGACATAAATACGTTAACCTCACTAAATCTGGTCTTGGTAGTACTTTAATTGATCATATTCGAGTTAGCTTCGTTCATAATCGGGTGACAGCAATGTATTTTTCCCTCGTTCCTTATAATGCTTGAGAAGTATTAATCCATGTATACATCGTATTAAATAATTGTATTGTAGCTCGTCCTGGAATTCTGTTTCATTCTAACCGTTTTTACCCTATTCAGCTACAACGAATGTTCTCGGGAGCAATCTATTAGCAGTATCTGTGTCGTCTTACTACCACACTCTTGCATAATACACGTGTATACAGCAGAGTTGCTATTTGTTAAGAATGTCTTCAATTGTGGGAGCTGAGATAACCAACTTGGATGATCTTCGTGACCCCTCGGGCATCTTTGCGCTCATCGAGGTTGTTGGCAAGGGCACCTATGGCAACGTCTACAAGGGTCGCCATATGAGAACTGGCCAATTGGCTGCTATCAAGGTCATGCCAATTACGGAGGAGGATGAAGAGGAGATTCTACTAGAAATTAACACTCTTCGACGTGTAAGTCAGCTTTCTAATCCACCATTTGTCCTGACGTGATTTTTCACTCTTATCTGTTTATATTTCGTGTTTTTTTTCTGAATTGTGTTCGTGTCTCCATTCTGATAAGTGGTAATCTTAGTTAAAATCTTTAAAGTGTGTGTTTATCTATCATTAAATTGTGTTGATATTTCAATGGAAATGTTTCGTTTCTGATAATGTAAATATGCCCGTGAAAAAAACGGTATTTTTCTTTAGTGCGCGAAATGTTAGAGGTCTCAAGTTCGATTTCCGTCAGTGCAAATCCAGTTGGTTTAGTGAAATCGAGTGCTGCAAACATTTAGTCGGTATTTTTCAATGAACTCAGGCCAGTATCGACATTGTGAGTCTCTGTACAGATTGAGCAGTTTTAGAGAGATGTCAATGTACAAAAAACGCTGAATCTAACTTCATTTCACCTTTTGATTAAAGATTGACATTTATTGGCAATTGTTAATCTAAAATTCTCCGACACTCATGAATATTTAATTCATTCCCACTTTTGGTTTATTCATTGATAGATAGCTTTAATTATTCAATACCGTTAAAGATTTATTGAGGAGGAAAATGCTACTTGACGTGACTTCAGATGCTCTCATATTTAGAAATATCGGTGTAAATTACACAGAAAAGCTAAGCTTTTTGATTTTTTGAATTGGCATGGGGACTAAATCAATTGTACTCTTTTTTAAATATAATAAATCTGAAACTTTTTAGATGAAGGTGTTTTTATAGTTTAAAATTGTAACTTTATGATTCACTGATGGATAAACTGCTGTATCACTAACCTTCCTATATCCCTTATAATTTATACAATCCTCCAAGGAGTTGTATGGATC
The DNA here is from genome assembly GCA_900708905.1 of Hymenolepis diminuta. Lineage (NCBI taxonomy): Eukaryota > Metazoa > Platyhelminthes > Cestoda > Cyclophyllidea > Hymenolepididae > Hymenolepis > Hymenolepis diminuta. The sequence continues at coordinate 3,982,426 of CAADRB010000003.1, forward strand.
AGCTCTCATATTCAAGCAATATTCAAGTCATCTGTATCAGAGCGTCACTCCTTTTTCATTAAGCAATATATGCATGTGTGCATTTATTTAAGCACTGCCACTCATGTGCCATCTTAGGTGTCTTCACATAAAGTTTGGTCGATGAGTGATAGTACTCCAGTCTCGGGATTCGTTATTTCTGCGGGTTACGTACTATTAATTGAGGTCTTCATATCTTGTATACTACGCAAACCAACTATTCGTTAAATTTTTACCAGAAAGAAAAGTGTTTAAAATTCAAGATAGACAATTTCTTGAAAACTAACTGGACATTTCTGAAAATAAGGACGTTTTAGCTTGTCATTCCAACTTCTGTGTGCTTTTACTCCTCTCTGGACTTTGTCACTTTCAATTTCCTTAGATGGTTGTTACTTGTGAGGTATCTGTTCTTTTTTCTAAGGCCTTTCGGTCTAATCAATTTTCACTTTCGCGTTATTTCTTTTTTTCCTCTCTTCCCCTCTACAAGGTAGGAGAAATCCTTCATATTATTTATTTGAACGCCTTAATGTGGCCAAAAGGGTAAGAGACTTTGTCGGATCACTTGGTATCATGTCAATTATCGTTGTCGTAATCTTCTTTATCCTGAAAGGGAGGGATTTATGTATTAAATTGAAATTTGCATGTCTGAGGTATTTCTACTGCTGCCTAATACCCTTTATGAACGTTTTGAGATTTAATATGAAGTCTCAAACTCATAAAAGTGGGAATTTTCTTCTACTGATATCTAAGGGAAGTTACTTACATGTACATCGAAGGAACTTCTATGATGTTAATTCGTCTCAATCCTTTATTTTTCAATCTTCATCTCCTTTCATCTGTCTATCTACAGTTTTGCGATTCATCGGGTTCATTTTGATGTGTTTCAAGTTTACTAGAAAGGCTTTGATAAAATCCGAATTATGTTCATACGACTGCTTGACTTCTCGAACAGATTTTGAAATATTCTATAGTGGTATCTGGATGAATTTAAAATGATGTAATATAAATGATAGTACCTAAGGAGGTATTTTACGTCTCTACTCGTGAAGAAAAGAAGGGAAATGGGAAAAATTCATCCATCAGTGCACTACCTCGAGTTTCATAATTCCAGGTCTTATTTAAACGTCCATGATCTTATCCTTCTTACAGAGCACTTTTTGGATTAATTCAAGTTTGTACACCTTGGCGTCACTAGGGTTTTGCCATATGGTAGTATATCTGTACGCTGATATTTCACCGGTCACCGTACACGTCTGCCAAATCAGATGTCATGGATTCGGCGCACATCAGTTTAACAGTATGACTGACAATTTTGGTTAATAATGATCAAGAGGGAAATTGCATAATGTGAGATTCTCCCTTGTACTATTTTCCCCATAAAAAATGAGCGCTGAAATACGCTTTCTTTCAATTGCCTGGGTTTTTTTACTAGAAATTTTGGACTTGTTAAGGTCACTCAGTATCAATCCACTTGATCATTTCACTTATTACTTTTGGTTATCATCCTTCTTTTAACTGACAGACTCTGAAAAACTGAATCAAATAACGTTAGAAGATTTATTATCAACTGATATAACAAATAGGTTGATTGTTTCTCTTAAAATTCGATGAGTGGTTTGAGTTCATGGAAGAAAAGAAAACGGGTCCCGTCAACTGTTTTGTATATCTTTATAAAAGTGCTATTGGTAATAAGTTTAATCTTGTTCCCTAAGTTGAAACACAGCAGAAATGAGAGAATGATCTAATGTGATTTTTTCGACTTCACTTTCGCAGTGTATTGTAATTTTCAATTTTTGCATTGAGATCGTCTGTATAATCAATTATGATCTTTTCCGTAAAGTTTACTTCCATGGTGAATCTGTTGCGATCACACTTTTTTTTGTTAAAATTATTTCATTATTATTAATTTCACTTCGTTTATGTGGCCTTAAGTCAGCAGTAAGCATCCTATTACATTATTGACTGACCATATTGGTTATTCTTGGTCAGCAATTAAATTCTTTTGGTCATTCAGAGGCTCCGGGGTGCTTTATCCGATGTAATTCCATTTTCCTTGGCAGATTTTGAAGCTTTTTTCGTTATACCATATTCTGTTATTTCCTCGAAAAATTTGAGAGTTCCGGACACAGTCACCTTTCGTTAGAATTGTTTCTATACCTTTTTATTAGCCAGTAGCTTTACTAATTCGTAATTGATTATTGTTATTTATACTTCGCATTGCACCCTAAGCGGGATAGTTGTATCTATTACAGTTGCAGTTTTAATTGCGTTGAAAATTGGTGTTTCGTTTTGGTGCGTGAGTCATCGCTCGTCCCTCCTTATTTTTTCGTCCTTTTTTTTCGTGTTTATGCAAAAATTGGATCAAATTAACAAGCTATTAGGAGTACAAAACTGATTCTTATAACAAATTGTAAACCTGTAGGCTTCAAATGACTAATAACTCCCTCTCCCCTACCCTTATAATCCGATAAATGCGCATTGATTCAACGGTGATGGATTTTGGTTTTCCTCGTGCATGAATAGTTCATGCTTCTTTTAACTTGATCAGCTCTACCGAATAAAGTAGTTTATGTAGGAGATAACTCCAAATATGGTTAATACGACAGAAATTATAATTTCTTGATTGTTAATTGATTGAAATATAGGTAACTATCAATATTTCTTTATACCAGCCTTGCTTTAAAATAAAGCTGTTCTTTAGCAAAAAAGGCAGACAAAGTTTAGTCCTGCGATCGGCACCCGTTTTCACCTTTTCATTTGGCCAAATCCTCTAAATGGGGTGTTGGCTTTCAGGAGTTAAATTTAACTTTTAATTCTAATATTTCCCATTCCTGTTTTGCTACTCCTATTATTTTTCACCATCGCTTTTTTAAATTAAGAACTGCTAGAATATCCATCAAAATTCATAAGGAAAGGTTTCGTGAGGTAGTATTTGTCTTTAATGGGCGGTTAACATAATGTCAAGACAGATGATAATATTCGGTCTGTTAGGCGCCCTTGTCTTTTGAAACATTCATAAATAGAGCATTGGGATCTATTAGAATTCTTTGCATTGTAATATTTTGATCTCTCTATTATGTCAGAGCATTGTATGCAGTTAACACTATTCTCCTTTGGATTGAGCTTCACAGATTGAGAAAGTAGAATTCATTTTGTTCAGTCTTTCAGCTATAATAGACTGGTTTCATCAGGGATCTTCTTCGCTTTTTCTCCCCTATCTTTGCTTTATTTATCAGTTCTCATTAACTTTCATAAATTATCCCAAATTTTACGTGACTTCTCAATGATACGTAATGTAGTGAAATTTAATTAAATTTTTGCAGCCTAGATTTCAGCACTTCTGCTACTCTTGTCAGCTCTCGTAGTACTTCCTTTTAAAGTAGCTGATATTAGTCATTCTTAAAAATATTTCACGAGCCGGCAGAAGCTTCTAGTGTTACAAGCAGATTCCGTGCTTAAATTACGTCGCCTTATCGGTTTAATTTGTTGCTTTTAGTCCTTTTTGAACAAATTATCCAGATAGTGTTATGTGGTGAGAATTAATGTGTAATATCGTTGTGGTGATCCATTTTACAGAAGCATGCTCGACCTTCTATTCCTGAAGGATAACTCTCTATGCATTTTCCAGAATTACCTTTTAATCGCATTCTCCACTATAATACCTCAGTTTTTCCGCCAACGAAGTTGGAGCGACCTCATTTATGTCCCTATGACGCATAACCCCTGTCTGACATGTCTAAACGCGTCCATCGATTTCCCCTTTTTTCTATAACCGCCTCCCTTCACATAAAAAGCACATCTCCGCTCATGCTCTGGCGTGGCCTTACCCAAGTGACTCATATAAAGCTACCCTTGTTTTTCCAGACAGCACACTCTGGTCAGTGCGGACTCCTACATGTCCTGTTCATCTCCTCTCTTCCTTAGCACGCTGCTCTCCCTCTCTCTGTTACTCATTAGGGCTTCCTTGAATACATTTTTGGTCTACTCAACTCTTGGTGTTCTGTTTCACAATTGTTGTTAGCTCTTACTCAAACAGCTACGAATTGGTTGTCGTAATTTGTTAGCTGCAAACCGTTGGTTGTTATCTAATTCCAACATTCCTATCAACTGCCAAATATTACCAAGTTCATTTGATACTAGTTTTACCAGAAAAGGCATGACAGATTTTTACAACCGATCGGAATATGGAGGGTGAAATGTGATTTCCGTCCATCTTGTCCTTTATAAGTTCCTTACTTGAGGTATTGAAAGCTTTCAGGGTTTATTGAGTGGAAAATAACGTACGTTTCTGGTGTGTTTAATATCAGTAGTTGATAAGATTTGTGCTTATCTCATGCATGCATCTATTCAATTCTTCGAGTATTTACACTACGAGTGTGGAAAAAGTGGCCGAGAAACCCCGGCTTTCGGGTAGCATATTAGTAAACAGGATACAACATGCGCTCGCAGCACACTTGCACATGAAAATTCACGCATGTATTACGGACTAATGTGTAATTCTCGCCATTCTTTTTTGTTTTGTTATTTTCTCCTCTTTCCTTGTCACTAAACGTGCTGTCTTTGGCAGGCTGGCTGTCAAGGGTGTGAAATAGGTTGAGGGCTCTCGTTTTCCACTATCTCTCCCGCCTTCTCATTTTGTCATTTCCGGAAATTGGCTTAAACTGTCAAATCTCCCCCTAGTGAATGGAATTCAGTCTAATAACTATTGAAAAGGTTTCTAACGATCTTGTATTTTTAAAGAGGTTGGGGATTTGATATTTATTTCCGTTTGTTAATAAGGCTGTTATACAGTGCTCAAATCGGATAAACGCATCCACGGCTACAGCGGAGGATTACATATCTTTTTCGTCTACCTGTTGAGATTACAAAATTTCAATTTACAAGGCTGCTTTGAATTCAGATCTCTTCAGCTATTGTTCTGTGTTTTGTTAGAAATCTGGTATTGTAATGAGAAGACCTATTGGAAAAAAAGCCAGTTGAAATGCAAGCTATTAACTCCAAGGCTACTTGCTGGATAGATCGAGTCCAAACATATATTTTGATAAGATCTGGTTACATGTACTGGTGAGACTAAGTATAATTTGTTGAAGAATTCCACGTGTTCTTTTAAATTGAAGCACGATTAGGAACATGGATTGATTTTCTTCGGTGAACTAAGGCAACCTCTCGTGGCTCAGATTTAGTTCAGTGTGCACTAAAGTGGCCATGAATTGGTATTTAAAGTGTTTTTAAGCAACAAAGATCAAATTTTCGAAAACGCACAACTAGGGATTTGTAGGGGCATTTTAAGTTTATTTCTTTACGCAACCCTCCTCCCACTTACTATTTGTTCAACACGAAACACAAAAAAAAGATAAGATTATGGTGGATATTGGCTTCAAATTTGGCAGAAGTTGAGGGAGAACCTAATGATTCGTAAATGAATTTCGAACAAGTATTTCAAGGATGCATTTATCTTTCGAATTGAGTCATGTCTAGAGTCCTGGTTTAAATTAAATATTCATGCATATTTACATGTTTCTGTATACGTCAGAAATCGCTTTTATGGGCATATGTTTGAGTATATTCCTTGCTGTAGTGCAATGACTCATCAGTTTCCTTGGAATGGAGCTAGCCCTCCTACTGCTGCTACTACTACGGCACACCCCAGTTTCGTTTCATTATTTATCTGTTTATTCATATTTATGGTCATTCAGACACATAGATCACTCTAGACTACCGAGTGATCACCTCTCTGAAAAAACTCAGCAGATCAGTCGCATTGGGATTCGGAGAGCGTTTAATGGACTTTTAGCCAGTAGGTTACGAATTTTCTCGACCTATATTGATGTATCTGGTGACTCCTAAAGCGACAACGAAATTCAATCATCTGTCTCATCAGATGACACGGGTTCGAAATCAGGAGGCTCATATTCAGTCATTTAAATGTTCGTCCAGATTCGTTAACCTTGGTCGTTGCATTGCTCTGGACAACTGAGAATTTATTAATAAGGGACTGGCTGTAGGGTTTTATTGTCCAGATTTTATTTTATTATTTTCATGAGATTTATTTTAATTTTGAATTTTGATGTATTTTTGAAATCCGCAATTTAGTTATCGAAATATCTGCAGCGTGATTCTCTGAGCTGAGAATCGTTTCCCGATTTGGATCAGTTGTACAGTCAATTGGGACTGTAAGTGGTGTGCTTCATCTATCTTTGACAGATCACTGAAATATACTTTGTTTACTTTCAATCTCTCATCTTGTTAGTGTTTCTAATCTGAAATTCATTAGTTCTATCCTTAGATCTAATGTCGTATTTGCAAACGAAACTAGAGTACATCTTAGTATTTTGATTATATCACTATTCTTAGCGTACTCATCGGCACATACCCAAAGAACGCAATATTCACTAGTCAAAAAAAGGTCATGGAAATCAGGTTCCCTGTCAAAGATGCTCCATGAATCTATTCATATCTTAAAGTTGAGTGTTTGAGACCTCTATATTCACATATTAAGTGGGAGCAGCTTGTAACTTCGTGACGCACTATTTTTAGATAGTCTAAATTTCTATGTTCGACAGTCGATTTCTTAAATGTCGAGAAATGGGACTTGAGTCATTGGACCCGAATATTTGCACAGTTTTCGAGTTTATGCGTGTTTATCAGTCCGAGCAAGGCTTGCTTTCTAACACTTATGTTCTTTTTCTCTTTTCTCTAGCTCTCAAATCATCGGAATATTGCCACTTACTATGGAGCTTTCATTAAAAAGGCGACTCCCAACGATCATCTCTGGGTGAGTCATAGCCCACCCGCTTCTCACGGATGTTCGATTGCATTTTGGATCTCATGCTAATCCACCTTTATCGCTTATGTTTTAGCTTGTCATGGAATACTGTGGAGCCGGATCGGTCACGGATTTGGTCAAAAGTGAGTTTATATTTCATATTTTCTGGGTTTCATTGTGTATTCGTGTTTTGGTTTTATATCTTCAATTTCGACGGTTTGAGGGGCATTTGACAAATTATAATTTAAAGTTTAGAGGAACCTCACCCCCATACCTCTGAAGAAAACTGATCTCCCGCAAGAAAATTGTTTCAGTGGAATTTTTTAGAAATCTATATTAAGTCTATTTTAAAGGAGAGGCTTCTCCTGAAGATCTTTGTGCATTGAAGTTTCTTATGTGTTCGCTTCCTATCGATCTAATATACGAGTTGTACGAGGAGGTGCAGAATTATCAATATTACATTCCACGGAATCTTTTTTTAGATATTCGGAAGCAACGGATCTCGCCGAATTTTCTAATTCATCTCTATCTGGTCATAGATCTATTATTCATCTGCTTCAATTTGTAATTTCATATTTTACGAGCTAGTTCTAGCTCTAAGTAGATTAAGACACTGTTTTAATTAGGGTATCGAAGTCGAAGGGGAGATCAGTTATTCCAACCAATAAATTTCAGAAATTAGAAAGAGTTTTCCGTGCAATCTATCGTTATCCTGTGACTCGTGTGTTCACTTATTTTCCCACAAGGATTAGATTGAATCAAGCATTAACGAAGTCTATTTCGCGAATAGGGATTTTGTCTGGAATGTTGAACAGTGTTTAAAAATCCTACCCCAGGACAGTGATTTATTAGTTTAATGTTCATGGCCAAGTGTCACGCCACTTTACTGTGCATGTCTTATGAAGATATTGCTCGTCCTCCTTTCTCGATTGTTAACCCGAATTTCTTCATTTGTATTCTTAAAATAAAATGCTATTTTCATTACCCTACGCCATTCCATCTCATTGATTTCTGTTTGTTTCTAATCGCTGCTTTAGAAAAACAGCTCTTTTTTACGCGTACGTTTGCATAGTTCCACCATTAATTTCATCCTTCTCTTTGCAAATTTGTTCTCTATTTCAATGGTTGAAGTTAGTTTCACCTTTTTCATACCTGAATGAGTATGAGTGTTTTCTTTTGCGATTTCAGACTTTATCTCTTAATTGAAAAGGTGTATTTTTTAATGGAATTGATCAATTCTTTTCATATTTTTAAGGCTTCACAGAAATGAATTTACTATGTGTCTTCTCTAGTTCAGATAATAACTTCTTAATTAATTCACTGGCGCATTTTTCAACGTGCATATCTGCTAAGCTGATCGAATAACACCTCATGATACGGGGGGTCAACCACACTTGTTAATTCCTGTCTGTTAGAATGTTGAATGCGAGTTTCTCATAGGGTCGCCTTCCTTCTGTTTAAACGTCGTTAACACTTTTTCATGGATCTGAAAATTTTTCTTTCCGGTTATCACTATTGCAACTCTCATAAGATAGAAGTGGTTAAAACGCCACTTATCAGAATGTCGCCTTAGTCCTCAAGTCAAAGTTTAATCTCGTGATTCTTGAGAAGTACACTAAGTCGATTCTGGAGAACGCTAATGCTTTGATAAGACAATATCAACGCATATTCGTCAATTTGATCGGAGTAAAGACCATAGACCACTAACTTCCTTTACCAACTTCTCTACAAATTTAAGATGTTAAATCTGCACATACGCATGCCCAACTTGTTTAATGTATATAAAATCTACGAAACATCAAATATCAGTTGTCAAACTCTTAAATGTGCTGAAATATAAATGGAGCTATTTTCTCTTATAATCTAATTTGTTCATCTGCTTTGTTAATGCTTTTGTGTTATTTGTATTATGTTTTCTTTCTTTCGTGTTTCGTTGGTTAAATTTGTGCCTAAATTTGTCCACGTTCATTTCTCGTATGTCTGGGTGGTTACGGCAGTTTCTCCGTCTGGTTCCTGCGAGATTGCCTAGCCGTACGAAAAAACAGAGACTGCATCCGAGTTGTAAAATAAACAATACTCTTAATTTGATTAATAGGCTAATAGTCTTCTTCGAATTTGAATTTTGATAAACTTTCGATTTGACAAAAATCTGGAAGGTGAGTTTAGTTTCATTAATACTAGTGCAATGTATGTGTGTCTCAAGTGTGATTTTTCTTCGGCACATTGAAATTTCGTGTGAAATTTGCAACCGTTCTTGTTGGGTGGGCTCTTAAATACCACTTTAAGGTTGAGTCTGCTCTCCTCTGAATCACCATTATGCTATGTTTTTTAGCAGTATTCAATGATGTGCCGTTAGTAGGCAGTTTGGTAGACTTGAACCACCCTGGACGTACACGTTCTCCCATTAATTGGTGCACATTTAATGACTATAGTAGTTAGCCAAACTGGTCAGCAGAATATTGCTTCTCTATTCAAGATGAGTGTTGAAAACGCTTTCCTTCATCGCACTTAGAAGTTATAAATTGCGCTTATGTGTCACCTATCATTTACTGGTTTAGAGTGTTTGTTTTCTTATTCACAGTTAAAGATAGTTGGTGTGGTCAAGTTGGACTTGTTGGAATTCTTTTTTGAATAAACCATTGCCTTAATCATCTCTATTTTTCTCCTTAGGTACCCGAGGTCAATCTTTGAAGGAGGACTGGATTGCCTACATTTGTCGGGAAATTCTTCGAGTATGTGCTTTGCTGCCTTGAATTTTATTCAAAATTTATGCCACTTCTTATTAATTCATTCCTTTGCATGCTTTTTATATTTGAATAAAGCGCTATATATCATAAACAAGTGTTTAAAATAAGTTAAATTTTGTACTTCGAGACTGTTCATTGAACTTTTTCATCTTTTGCAAAATCCGTGGCTTGGAGATGCTTAAATTAAAACTACCCTTAGCAGAATATGATCAAATTCTACATCTTTTATATTTTAATTTAAGGTGATGATGTATCATTCATCATATTTGTCGTGGTATCTCAAATTGATAAGATTTGCATCCTCTATGTCCAAGAAACTCCCTTTTGTATATATATTTGCTAAAACCATATGAAGTAGACCCCCCAAAGCACAATTCTCTTTGTACCTAACTTGAATAGACGTACTTGACTCCATTGAGTACAATTGGGTTGATTGGATGCGTAATCATCCTAGTTTTACGGTTAGTAGCTTAATGCTAGAAACAGTAGAACGCTCTAATCTTTGTGTGTGAGGTTTATCTGATTTCTAAAAGCATTCCCGGGAGTGAAGCTATAATAGAACCCTCCACATTGAGTCATCATTCGGATATTTAAAATTTTTTCCTTAATCTGTATATATGACAAATTCTTGAGATTTTGATTCATCAAGCAGAGGTATATTTTTATTACTGTTCTGACGAGTATTTCTTAGTTTGTTCAAAGTTTTTAGAACCATTTATTCAGTAAAGTTTTAAAATTCTTCCCATTAATCGTTAAGTTGGCATTTTCAAATAATTATTTGTAGTATTTCTTTCAACATCTTGGTACCTGGACCACCGTGTATTACTTCCGCCCCCAAATTTAACCAATCATTTTGCAATATCTGTGCTGACAACGCCATAGTGTTAGCGCATCTTAGTCACATACTGCGTGTCTGGTTTTTCTTTGTGACTCTCCACACGCACAAACAAGCGTTTTATCAAGTTCCACCCATTTTCCACTAAACTACTTTTACCTCCAATTGTTTCCCCCTATCTCCGTTACTCGTGTCTTCAATCAGATTCTCATTCAAATGGAGAATGTTTCTAGCCCATATTGCTGTTTAATTGTCGCAATGACCTTACTTTGTCTCAGTTTTAAACCCTAATGTGGGTAGAATAGAAACCATTTAGTTATGGTCTGGGTAGAGATAGTGGTGGTTCGGCATTAATTTCCCAACGAGAAAGGCATCGAGATGTTGTCCTTCATTCCCATAGTGGATGCTATAAGAAGCCTTTATTCTTTACATTGGCGCCAAACTTGGGGCTCTGGTGATTGTCGGTAGCAAGCCACTCTCCGTTTCACACATGGTAGAAATCCTAGTTTTATCCCAATTTGTCTCATCAACTTCCGAGGGCTCAAATATTCTATAGCGGTAATATTTCATTTTTTTCACTAAGTTGTTAAAACAATGGAGAAACGAACCAAGTTTCACAACTTTATGAATGTACTGGTTGAGATTGTCCCTAACTTTTTGGTTTTCTGTTCTGGAGAGTATATCTTTGTCTACTTAGCTGAACACAAATACTAGCTTCAAAGTAAATGTTTTGCTATTGAGTACACTCCCCATTCTTCCTTCTCTCTCTTAGTTTACACATACTGTGTTCTCGTCTAAGTGGATTTGCACACACTTCTGTGTGTACCTTTCCGGCCATGTCTGTGCATATCCACTTCGCGCGCGTGCGTGCATCATCGATTGGGAACACCCACGCACTTTTGTACCATGTGCACACTGCCGTGTGCATGGTTGTGCCGGTCAGTCATTCGCCTCTTCTCCCCCCCCCCCCAAGACTCGCTGCTGCCACCAATGTGCACTGGATGCACGCACGCGCGCTGCATTAATCATTTGACTTCAGTGGCCGGTTGGGGCGGCGGCTCTTGTTTGTGACTACTTGTGACGCATCTCGCTCTTGCCTCGGGCGCCTGGGTATGTCAAGCGCCCTTCACGTTGTATTAAAAATGGATGAACTGCCTTGGTGTATAGATACGAAGAAATATTATTTAGTATAGATTTACTGGTTAAGAAATGTCGATGAGCGATCGAAAATTTTATTTCAGGTGATAAGTCAATTTTATATGCGAAGTTTCGAGAGAAGCATGTTTTGGGAGTCCTGATTAATGCTGAATATCAGTAATTTATTTACTTGGTTAGTGCTCTTTTGACTAGAAGCTTCCATAGATTTTGACTATTCTGATATGTCATTGAACTTTGTTCTGCATATCTAAGTGGCCATAAATGATTCTTTTTAACTTGCCTGCCTATTCTTGCTTTTACACTTATCTACAGTTAATTCGAAGAAAATATTCTTCGACTAAAGGTTACAGTCAGCTGTTAGACAGTGTCCCATTTCTTCAAATTGAGGACTGCTCTTAAGTTCTGTCATAATTCCAGTCCTTCTTAGGTATTTCTAGATGTGAATGTTATAGTCGCTTATCTCCTCCGCTTCTGGAGCGTGGAACTGGGGTGACGTAGATGTCTTTCTGGCTATATTAAATATGAATTATTTGCGGTGGTTCAGGTACCAAGAAATATTGTTTACCTGTCTACTCGTTTTGAAATTTTAAAATTGTGTATTATTTGCTGTGACTTGTGAGATTTGCTCATGTCTCGAATTAGTAAGTTTCAGAGGGAGTATCAGCATTTAAACACTTTCTTGGAATTTCTTCATTCTGCTTTCTTGGGGATTAGTTATCCAGGTTTGTGATCCTACTTTGCTCCGTGTAGTTAAGTACGTATTGCTTTTCGGTGTACATGTTAGAGAACTTTAGACCTTCAAATTGTGGATTATTTCTCATAATTTGTGGAAATGAGGTCTTTATTTTAAAAATCGAATTTGTATTCGAGTTTTCAAGGAACGGTGTCTAGCGGATCTTAAGTTAAAGGCTTGGGGGAGCATATTGGTATTTAAGTATTTGGTTTTTGTCCCTCTGCAAATATTTCTTGTCCGGCTTTTTCAGAGTTTAACTGGTCTTGTTTGTGGTCGAACTTTGCCTCTGTAAAGTCAAGTAGCTATAAAAAATCCTCATTTTAACAAACTTTCTCTTTTGCTTCAGTATTTGTCTAAGTTCTAGTTTAAAAAATCTGTTCTATGGCTTAAGGCATACAATCAGCCTTTAAAATAAGAATACTAGGTATCCTCATATCTGATAACCGCGTTCAACTTTCGAGAGAGGTATTGTACTCCACTCACTAACTCAATCCCACTCTATTTGTCTCAATTGTTTTTTTCCCTTTTTAAGGCTTTATATTTGACAATCGTTTCAGTCTCTTATTTTTAAACCGGAAATCTGTTCATTCGCAATTTTTCTAATAGCAATTGGGCAGTAGTCGATTGTGGTCAAAAATTGTCCACTGTCCTGAATACTGTCCTGAACCGAGCTAAGAAACAGCACCACTATCAAATGCCGTTTAACTGTGCAAAGTGGCTGTTCTGTTAAGTACATTTTTCATTCCCGACATCCACCCCAGGGCAGTATTGTAAACAAATTGGTTCTGGTCAAATTTCTACGGAAATATTGTACTGGATTATAATTTTCAATTGGTTCTCAGATTGAGGATATGTTATGGTGACAGATTGCATTTCCTGCTGAATATTTCTAGTGATATTTGTGAACAGCTAAAATGATGAAAAATCATCCAAAGCTGACTGCACGTAAATCACTAGCTGTGATTAGTTGGTTTAGAGCCTCATGTTAGAGGTTGTAATAATGGTTTTTCTGTATCCCACCGAAGAATATAGGCTTGTATTGTAAAAATGACAATCGAAATAATCGTGGATGATGTTACGAATGTTTGAGTTATTACATAACTAAAAGGGGAATTTAATATAGTGGAAATGGCGAAACAGTGTTGGTCTGTAGGAGCTTGATGTACTCACGTAACGGAAATAAATGAAATAGATTAAGCGCATGAGCCTTCAGAACCAATGATATTGTAGCTTAAGCACTTTGGTCCATTTCATCATGGTAAATCTTTGATAATAACTTTTTTCTGTTTGAAGTAATTTATGTTCGATTGATTTTCGCAATTTGAACATCATCTCATTGAAACTGACAGACCACTTATTGAATAATATATGCTGTGGTAGTAAGGGATGCAAATTAATATGATAGATATTTTGAAATAGTGCTTACCTGCATTATCAAGGACATCGTCGTCGTAAACGAATAAAGAAAATCGTCGGTCGGTAATATTATGACATGTTCATAATATGCGATGAATTATCGATCTCTCACACCATCCTCTTTTCTATTGCTATCATCACAAGTCAGCATTTGAATGGTTTGGCTATAATGTATAATTACTTTCATAGGTCCTTCCGTCTGTTTTTGTGTATTCAAAATAGCTTGCCATTTTGCACAATACCGCCTCGTTTGCTAACCCCAAACTACTACATTTTCAATCCATGTGATTTGTCATTGAATCAACTTCTACTTTAATTGGAAAAAAAGCATTGATTCGTAGTAGCAGTCTTGATCACATCTCCACATTCTCGTGTGCACATTCTAGTTTCTGCGCTCATTTGCGACCTGTTCAAACACGAAATCACCCCTCCGAAGTTTTAATTAATTGTTGTTTTTCTGTTCTGTCACAGGGTCTTTCTCATCTGCACGCCAATCGTGTCATTCATCGAGACATCAAGGGCCAAAATGTCCTCCTTACTGACAATGCTGATGTCAAATTGGGTGGGTTGACACTCTTCGCTCGTTGTCATTTCATTGTGTTTGATGTCGGATTGCGTGCTAACGGGCTTGTATTCATTTTTTTTCTCTCTAGTGGACTTTGGTGTTAGTGCCCAGCTGGATCGAACCATTGGCAAACGCAACACTTTCATTGGAACACCTTATTGGTAGGTGCCATGCTTTTTCATATTGAGCTTAGACCGCCTACTTTCAAAGTGTATAACGGACATTGAGAACCTATAAGTGGCATCAGTTGATTTATAGAACATTAAAATATGTCCAGTAACCATATTATAAGTTGCTAAGGTTTGTAACACCGTTCACTTCACGAAAGACGATAAATTCCCAGCTTTCCCAAATTTGCACTGTGACACTGAGAAACTCGAAGTAGTTTTAGCTAACCGTGAGGATGTAGTGCTTAAAGACTCATTTAACAGCTATGTGATGTTTAAAAAATCATTGAATTCTGATGAAACATAAGTAGTATTTGGTGGCTAACAACGGTTTTCATTTTCCTCCAGATAGGTGGGTCTGAATTATGTTCCTATCTTACTTTGGGGCGCTGTCCGAAGTTCCATAGCTGTATGCACGGAATGATGTTATAAGTAACTTGAAGATATCTATAATTAAGTGTTTGTTTGAATCCTAAGAGGCGGTTATACCGTGCTATCTAATTGTTAATAGATTTTTTTGACATCGGTGTGAATTTATAATAGATGATAATTCGCAAATTTCTAAGAAATATGTGCCGATCTTATGCTAAGATAGTACCGTTCTATGACTATTAATTGAAAGTTAGTGGTAAACAGCGACTGTTGCTACTTTCGACCAATCGATATCGCCATAATCTTTAACAAAGTAATTTTAGTAGGAAAATAAACCAGTTATATCACTGTCATCTGTAGGCTGATTGAATTCATTTGGCACTTATTAAATACTGTTGGAAAACGATATCCCCTTTTACTGTCAGACGAGAGATCGCAGTGATTTACAAGTAATAATGAAGATAGATAATAATTGGCATTTTAAGAAAACATTGGAGAGGATTCAATGCTAGAAAACCCCTAAATATTGTGGATAATTCAATAGTTTTGGAATGGTCCTAAATTATCAGTATCACCTAATATCTACCGTGCTTGCATTTAGGATGGCCCCAGAGGTAATAAACTGTGAACAGGACGCGAGTTGTACTTACGATGCTCGTTCGGATATTTGGTCATTGGGAATTACAGCTCTTGAGATGGCTGAAGGTCGACCCCCACTATGCGAAATGCACCCCATGCGTGCCCTCTTCCTCATCATGCGAAATGCACCCCCTCGACTCAAGACCGGGTTGGGTGCTCGTCAATGGTCACCGCGTTTTCATGATTTCATCTTCAAGAGTCTGGCTAAGGATTTTAGAAAGCGGCCTACCACTACGGAACTTCTTAAACATGACTTTGTGGCCAATCTTCCCAATGAACGACAAGTGCGTATTCACCTTAAGGACTACATTGATCGGCATAAGAGGACTCGGAGAAGTAAGTCTCAAGCTATTCGTTTCAATCAATCCTAAATTTATTGTAAAACTGTTTGAAATAGCTGGCTTTGTAATTATTTTGATATTCCATTCCCCCGCTGTGTTTTGTGAAAAATTCAAGACTCGAATCGAATTTTGAGGCCATTTATGTATCTGTGTAGTTAATATCAGAATGGCCAAAAAATAAACGTTTTAAACTGATTGAAGACAATTTTTAAGTCACATTAAACTAGAATAATTCACTTGCTACATAGTTATCGATCTTCTTGGTTAAAGTATGTCGTTTCTGGTCTTTAAGTTGCCCACTTTTGTTCAATCATTCATGCTTCATTCACTTGTCCGCATTGGTCGATTAGAAATACGGCATTAACTTTCTTTTTCTTCAGTGTAGGTAATTTAATAGAAGTGCTACACATGTTCATTTTCTGAACATTTTAGTCTTTTAAAGTAATCTCAATTCCAGATTAGGATTTTTCATTTTATTTCAGTGATGGTAATGATTTTAATTACTATGTTATTCATTAGCGTTATTTATGACGAAGCGATAGATCTTTGGAAAATGTTGGAATAAGAAAGGTAGTAGAAGTGTGTGTTAGAATTGGGAGAATCCCACTTTATCCGATCTCCGGAATCGTCAGGTTGGAGGTATACAGTCACTTTAAGGTAGACATTACCAAAATCTCAGCTCAATCTACCCGTCAATCAAGTGTCAGCGCATGCATAATAATTTCCAATTGGAAAGCGAACTGATTTGCCACACCGTCTTTTTAAATCTACTGTCTCCGTTGCCAAATGATTCCCGCAATCTTAATTTTATTCATGTAAGTAGTATTAACAAACCACTACCTTGCACGTTGCCCTTGATTTTTAACCAGATATCTAGAATTTTGTGTGCAATATAGAAGTAGCATGGCATGATGTTTGTGGATATCCGATGGAATATGCACGAGAATGATTCCTGTCCAGGCAGTTTTGCTGCCATCTTTGTTGTCTTCTTAAAGCATCACTTAGAGATTAAGATATTGGGAGAATTTGCGTCTTCGCTGAGTTCTCTAAAACAGTCATTAGCCTAGGTGTTTCCCACCTTTGTTTCCATTTTTTGGCTTCCGTCTATTTGGTAGTTTGACGTACATATCAAGTAGTTGATAATGTCCTATTGATCTATCTGTTATAATGGTTTAAACACATAATATTAAAGATTTAAGCCTATTTCCCATACTCAACTATTGACCGTTTATCCCACTTATCTATGTAATCCACATATGGAGCTTCCCTTTGTTTCAGCTACTGCTGCACCTTCTTTGCTTATTGATTTCTCATAATTACCCAAACTTCCACGTTGAGTTTCTTTCTGTTCTGCCCATACCACCTTTATGACTTGCTAATTACGAGGCTGACATTTCTCTCTACTCATCAATATGCTCAAACAATAAGATCACATTTCCATAATAACCTTCGAATACAAGTTTCAGATTAGGTCTTTCTAATTTTTAACTGAGAGAAAATATATATTCACATTTTTTAGAGAGGATTGATCGTTTGATTGAAGTGACAGGTCATCCGTGCCATCTCGATGCATTGGTTTCTTTTGATGGTTATAGATTATTTGATTGTTGCTAGCTAAATTGTTTCAAGTTTATTTTAAAATTGCAGAGCACATTCAACTTTAGTGATAATTTGTGAGTTAATTTATATATTGAAATAATATAGTTATTATTCACAGATAGAAACATAATCTTTCAATCAAATTTCCTCCGATTCAGATCATCTGAAAACTCTCAACGTTAACTTTGTGTACTTTTATTAGGCATTAATAATTATTAATTTTAGTTGAATTGGTTTGAAAATCTTTCTTCACCCTTTATTGTGTGTTTCTATTAATCACTTTCGTGTAAATTTTCTCACCAATCACTAGTGTAATCGATCTTTCCGTTTATTTGTGTGTGAGATAAACCATTTAAACACATTTGAAATTTACTTTGACCGATGCATAAGGAGACCTAGTTTTATATGTCAAATGAGTCGAGACAAGAAAGAATAACGTGTATTCTGGCGGCTCATCTGAGAGGTCAGAGGTCATGGGTTTGAAGTCCATAGGCGCAAATTTAATGAGTCGAATGGCCAACTGCATTTGCTTATTCTGCTTAATATAGGTGATAGTAAAAGTAGAGTTCCTCTCATGAGAGACTATGTTTCTACGCCTCGGAAAAGCTAAATAGTGGAAGGTGCTTTCATGAACGGTTTGGTATTTTATTCAGCGCTGCATAATATATAATATATTTGTACTTTTTTTCCTTCTGTGCCTTTACGTAAATAATCTTCTAGTTGTCTTAGCTCGCGTTCCTTCAGGTTGGGAATTTTTCCATCTGTCACTTTCCCTCGTTTGGGTGGTCCGTTCTATTATCGTAGGAATTCGAAATTGGTTGAGTAAATCTAAAGACCGTAAATCCAAATTTTTAAACCAAATCTAGAATCGGTGTTTAGCTTATTTATAAAAAAAGATTTTTAAGCCATTCGCTTCTCTACAAGATTTATCATAGACATCCATATTGTTACATAATTTCTAAAAACCATTATGGGGGGTGTTTGAAATAATTAACTTCAGTTAAGTAAATGTATTTTTGAACCGCTTTGGGGTGGTTGGAGATTTATGTTACTGGATATGTATTCAGGAGTATCGATCTGTTGTCCTTTGGGTTGGCATTATTAATAGGCCCATTGATAGCGTTTTCCAACTTTCACCTTGAACAGAAACAGGTTACTCTGTTGAGAAAATTGGTTGGCTAATATTGAATAGCACATTTGGTCATACAGACAGTTTTTACTCTTTAAATATCAAACACGTAGCCAACCCAACTTTAAAAAATTTATTTCTCCATAGCCGCTGATGAGAAAGACAAAGTCTACGAGTACGAAGGTTCCGACGCCGAAGACGATGAGTCTGCTGGTCCACCCCCACCTCCCCCACCACAAGGGGCTCCCAAAAATGATCCTTTCGCGCCTCCTTTCGCCAATGCAGCCGCAGCCGCTGCTGTTGTGCAAAATCGCGCTGCTTATATCCATCAGCAACAACAGCAAATGGCTGCCCAGCAACGAGGTGGTCGGCCTGTTCAGCCCCCGCGGCAACCTCCCACCTTTCTCCCTGCTCAACAACAGGGAGCTCGTGTGCCACCCCAACAGCTTGTTCAGCGGGTGGGCATGTATCGACCTCCGCCTGCGGTACAACAAACTCAACAACAACAGCATAGACCCGCATCGCAGGTGTTCAATGGTGTCGGTTTAGATCCTGCGGGACCAAGGGGATCGGTTATTGAAGTGGCTGGCGAACCAAGTACTGCAGTGGCTGCTGAGGAGCATACGCTGAGACAAAAGTTTGCCAGATTCCAGGTAAGAAACCCCTGCTTGCTATTAGCTCTTATCATTTTATGAATATTTTTCAGGTTAAATTGACTCTAGAGTCTTATGTAGTCAAGTAAGAGAGATTCTGGATGGTTAGGTATGTGGAAGGTAGAAATGTATTTTAAACGGAAACTTGCGAGGATCCAGTCTTGAATCGGATTTCTTAGGAGCCAGCGTTTTCTAAGTGGTTGAAATCTCATTTGTGTATATAGGAGAATGGAATTAGGTACGATTATAAGAGAGATATGTAGACTATTTCTAGATGTTAGTCATAGAGGAAAGAGACTATCACTTATATTTTCTTCCCTTTTAGCGTGATATTTTCATAAGTTCCCTTCTTTCTGCGTCATTTTCAATAAAGATATCTCCTTGACTAAGAATTTTTCTTTCGGTCTAAAAAGGAGAACCAGTAGTACTTTTTTATTTTTTCTCTTCTCTTTTTTCTCTTCAGTATTTCTCTTCAGTCTGCAGTCCTTTTATTAATTGGGAGTATGATACCCTTTTCAAGCTTGTCTTCGATCATTGTTTGCGATTTATCGGCGTTAATATCTCTAACCTTGAATCGCAAACTTCAAAATGATCACAAATAACGTCTTTAGAAATGTTTCCCCAATGCACTTATCTCTCCAATATTGATTTGACAATAAGGAAGCAGTAGGTCTCTTAGGCATTTGCACAAAAAGAAGGTTGGTCTTATTCCTTCTGTCCTTTTACCCCCTTTTCGCCTCCTGTAATTGCATTTCGTCTTCATTTAATTACTGCAGTTCTCCTCTCTTTTTAAATCATTGCATTCATTTGCGACCACTCCTTGGGGCTGTGTATTAGGGTGTACTTCTGGGTATGTATGTGCACTTTTATCGGTGTCAATTTCCCTTTCCAATTTTGAACGTTTAGCTCGTGCACATCTTGTATTTCAGTTCCTCTCTGGTAACTGCTAAATATATACGATCTGCGCTATCAATTCGTTCGTCCATGACTGCTAATCAAAACATCCAATCGAGTCTAGGATGCTCATTTTTGGATACTGGGTGCGAGCATTTAATTAGATTTGGCCACCCCGTGCATAATACGTGATAAAATTTCTGAGAATCTAAGTACGTTTGCTCAATCTACTATAGACTTAATGATTTCACTTTATGGTTTAACAAGACTAGATTATTTCTGAATTCCATTCTAACACACTCCCACATTGTGAATATTATTATTAGTTCAGCCTTCTGCACTTCATTTCCGGTACCAAAGCTAGTCTTCGAATACTTCGTAATCTCTATTTACGATCTAGTTTTATCGATTTGACACTCAGTTCTAGCTTTATCATTACCTCCGGATTGCAAAATAGGAAAAAGGTGTTATTAAAGAGCAAGACAATCGCTTCAAGTATTGTGCGAATTGGGGAAGAGGGTAGTCGTTCGAGAGTTTTCCAATATCTCGGCTAGTTCCTTCCTCCTGTACTGCCTTTTATATTGTCGTTTTTTTCACTTTTCAATTCTAAAAGCTTTGTTTTAAAATGGCAATAGTATTTTTAACTTCACTTTTCTGCTCCTTTAAAAAAGGACGTTTTCCTATGGTTTTTCCTTAATTTCATGCAAATCGGTATCTAAACTTAATTGTAAATTAATCTTAATTAAGAGATTTATCCGGTCACTCGCCAACATTTGGAATATGTAATGCAAAATGGCGAAATTCAAATTCTAACAAAACAACTTTTTGAGCTCAATTCCTACGTTTATACGATAAAAACTCGTATCCCATGTGGAAAACCCTTCCGCTTCATACTTATGCACTGACTACTATCATCACGGTGAAATAGTGAATTGTGGAGGGGTGTAAATATTGTTTCCACTTTTCCTAGGTCAGAAAAAAAAGGGCTGTGAAATCAGTAATAAATCTCCACCTTATGTGTGACCTTTTTTATCCTCTCCATCTAGGTCTACTGAAATCAGCATTTCAGTAGTAGGGCACTTCAACTTAATTGAAGATATTTTTGCAGATTAGAGTGTACACTACTAATGAAGTTTAATGCAAAATACTCTCCCATGTTTGCAAAAACATTGATAGTGTGCTTCTGTTTCCACTGTTAATTTAAGCCGAGAGTATTCGTTAAATTTTTTGACAACCAAGAAAGGTGGGGGAGTGAGGTGGGGTGAGATGAATTCGAAGCTAACCTATTTTGTTTACTTTAAAATACTCTGTTTACGAGTGGTAGTTCGGGCAAAGTTTACAAAATTTGTACATTCATCTCAATTCATCAAAATAAGGGGATTTACTGCTTGGCTTGAAATTACCGTTTGTTATCCTTCTGTATATTTTGTCTTCATGCACTTAATAGCTCTCTCACGCACCCTCCCAATTGTTAGCCTAAATTTGAATCCCTGTTTCAAACATCTATAACTTATATATTTGATGCTTATATAGGTAATTAACTTTAAAACAAAGGTTATTATAGAGATTGGTATGGGTTTTAATTTAAATAGATTGTTTAAATATAAACGAAAAAAATTTGCACTTTTATTGTAAGAAGGCAACTGAAATTGATTAAAAGTAAGGCCAATAAATGGTACGTGGGGAGGAGGGGGGATTGAGGGGATGTTGAGAGTAATGTCAAGAGTCCAAGTCTTTCCTCACACGATTTTTGAATTCCACCTATGCGACATTTACGTAATTGGCAGTTCTTCGAAATTGAAATTTCATGTTTCGTCACCTGGATTGCTGAGAAAATCCTGTACTTATTGATTTATTAAGGTGGCAGAATGATATTACATAATATTCCATCTGTTTGGATGATTTTACCATAACAGAGCTAAATTTTATATTATTTGCTCTCACTGACTTGGCCTTTTTCAAGCATGACTAATCACGTGTAAACAAAGTGACCGGCTCCCTTTCTAAATCTCTGGTATGTCAGGTGGGCAGTGTCGGCAGATCCGTTTGTCCGTTAATATTTCCAAAACCAAAATACCCATCATAGAGAGAGAAATATCCTGACACTCCTGCAAATGAAATTATTATTTCTTCATTATTATTTGGTTAGTGCTGCAAATACGGGTGCAACCACCGTGCTACCGGCACGGAATTTGATAGTAGAACTAACTACCTAAATCAGATTATCAGGTATCGTTAGCGGAATGCGCTCATCGAAGTGGTTGTGGCTGGTGAAAAATCTGTTAGTCCCTGATTTTGAAAATATTTGATGATACTGAGAAAATGGACTCAGAACCTCTTAACTGCTGGTCCCAATATGCAATAAGTTAAAACTTCGAGGATTAAGTGAATACGTCCATTAGGCATATACAAGTATGAGGCTGTGCTTTAAGGGGTCTGTTTGTCAGTTTGCAAAAAGAAGGAGAGTGTCATGAATATATTCTGAATTTCACAGGGTGCAAAAGCCATTGGGGTAAAAGACTATTCAATTCGCCAGTCTGCCGCAAATTTAATGGCTGAAGCTTCAATATCTTTAGAAATAAAGTAAATGTGCATCCATGTATGTATATATGTAGTCCCACCTTTTCTCCGCATAGTCGTTTTGACCTTGCGATAAATGTATAGCAATGACTGGACCTGTGTACAAGTTGATTAGTGATTCAGCATATTTGAACATTGAATATTTTTCCCTCACATCTTTGTTCTACGCTTTGGTTGTGATAAAATGTCCTCTAGTTTAAGTGCAACTCTCATCTTTGTTCTTTTTCAGATCTCATGTTGGTTTTCATTACTGAATTCATAAAATATTTTCTTGAGACTGTTTATTAATCAGGGTAGGTGGTCGCCCTAATCATTTGTTGCATTATATTTGCTTTTGTTTCATCTTATCAAACTCTCCTTTCCCTCTCCTTTCATTCCCTCTTTGCGGAAAAAGTGAATCACTTAAATAAGCAAATTACCTTGCTGAAGGGTTTAATCAATGAAATGTGCCTTAAAATCCTTGCTGTACATATTAATGTTTCGCATTAGATGAGGGTTGATGCTTAATCGAATGTTTTCATATTAAGTAGTCTTATGATGTCTTTTCATGCGCCTTTTATCAAGCCTTTCTCCAATTAATTGATCATGTATGTTAACAAAAAAAATTATTTTCTTTTTGACCCACCATTTCAAAATGCTCCCCAGCAGGATGGTCAAATCTTCTATTTCTATCATGATTGTAAACAGTTAACACCTTCATCTATGTGGTGCTTATTTTCCCGATCCAGTCAAAAATATTTCATTCTATTCGGTAGTGTATTCTTTCTAGTTCTACACTACGGATTGAAGAGGAAAGGGTCCCTAGTTAAATTCAACTTCATTATCCTTTTTGTTATTTGGTTTACATCTAGAAAATCGTTTTTAACATTAATCTTCAAAATTGCACATAGGGCGAATAAAAAGGCATCTCTGAGTAGAATTGGAATGGCTAGAAGATGCAATGTTCATTTAGGCTGTCTGTAATTAGGTAACCTATTTCGAATATATATATATATCAATCGCAATTTCTTTTCAACGCAGGAGCGTGAGCGTCACCCAGGCTCGGGTGCTGTCCACCAAGTGACATCTCCTCCCCAGGCCTCTGCCTCTCAGCAGCACTACTATCCTCAACAACAGCACCCCGCCTATCAACAATCTTCTTTACAGTCATCTACTCCCAATGCCACCGCTTCCTCACAATTGTCCCGCGGTCCCAAATTGGGTGTCACTGCCAAGCAACAACAGGCCAGCACTGCAACTTCTGGAGACTCAGTCGTAGAGGAGCCTGCCCATCACTTCCCTATGCAACAGCAGCATCGTGCTGCTAAGCAATTCTTCCTTGGAGGCAATGGAAATTGTGTCAGCAGTAATGGAGCATCCACTGAAGGAGGGGCAGTAGCGGCATCAAGACATCAGAATATAATGACCCCCAAATTTCCGCCTACTAGGAGCGGAGCTGTGGATTCAAGGGTGAGTTGGTTTGAGTATATTCAACCTTCCTTTTTGGAAAAAGGCGACTAATATGTAGGCGAAGTAATGCTTTTTCATGCATAGGGAGTGCAATATTGGTTGTATTATTAGCACGTCTATCCCACGCCACTGACGTGGTGAATAAACCATCACATCGTCATCATATACCGATTGGTCTGTTGTCTAATTAATCATACTCTATCACACTGGGCATGGAGGCCAATTTACAACAATGATTGGTTCCATATGTAAACCATCACACTGGTATAAATAGTTCACAAATTGTCACTACATGTCTGAGAGTCACAAAACTTCAGTCCCCTTCCTCCCCTTTCCCCTTGGGGTCTGAGCAATTGTAGCTTTATAAAGGTAACTGGCTAAAATTCTCACTGAACATAAGACGGGAAATGACTACTGGTTAGAGGCTACTAGTAAAAGATAGTGAAGCCTCTAAAATATCGCAATCTTTACCTCAAGTATGGTTGAAAGGCGACAGAGTATGGCTTGAACACTTGCACTGAAACTTATATAGTGATTAGGAGAGGCATGAGCCATAGGTATAGCTGAAGAAGTTTGTGGGAGCTAGACAACGAATTCGATGTATTTACAGCCTGCTTCGATGCTTTCTAAACTGGAACTTGCCTTAAATCCTTATCCGTAGACTTGTAGAATAATAATAAATGCTCTCTTTGGTGCAAGATTATTCATTGGAACCCGAAGAGTTTAATTAATTCAATTTTGCGATTTCTAAATAAATTTGGATGTATTTTGTTGGGTAACCGCAAATATTATTTTGAATTTTCAACAGAGCGGTAGTGGGAACGTACTCCTTGATATGCGCCGGCCATTGGACCATAGCAAGCATTCTCATTCCCATCACCAACTTCAACAACCCTCCTCCCACCAGTTCCCTCAATCCAATGCGGCCAGCGGAGGCCAAGGTCAGGGTTATCCCCCTCGCAGTAATGGAACTCCCACTCGTCAACCTCCTGCAGTTCGATCACAAACTCAACTCTGTGAGTTCTCTCTTCTGCTTTCTATTAAAACACTTAAATCCTGAAATAAGCAGTATTGTATCACCTAGATACAGATCTACTTAAATTGGAGAATAACCAGTATTGTTTGTGTTTAGGCTACTTAAATCAGAGAATGAGTAGCATATGATAATGCTTGTGCTATTGTTTTAGCTGAGGAAACGCTCACTCCAATCTCCACTCCCCGTGTGAGTCAGCACCAATTTGTGCGTCAACCCATATTGGGCCTTTCACGCAACTTACCCGGCGTTCATTCTAACCAACAATCTCAACAAAAAACACCTGCCAGTGGAAAGTCAGAGGTAATTAGTCTTTTTTAACCCCGTCTCTTAATGGGTTTGTTTGCCTGTGTGTCATAGAAGCTGAAGTGCCTTTTTAATCTCTATTATTTTGTCTCTTTTCGTTTCAAGTCGAGGAGAATTTTTGTCGAGGTGAGAGAGCTAATGCGCGTAATCGATTTTTCTTTCCCTTCCCTCTTCTACTTGTGCGTCCCCTTTAAATGTGTCCTCTGAATGTTTCACGCGTCTTCACACACTTTGCAATGCTTGTGCCCCTCTCTTTTGGTTGTAGTAGCTAAATCAAAACCTCACATGTAAGAGATTGTTTGAATTTCTTGAGAATTTACTTTCTTTAATTCGTACCACTAGGTGAAACTTCAAGAATGGCCCTGTTTATCTTGTATTTTCTGATGTAAGGTTTTGTGCTAATTATTTAGGGATATTGTAATCTCCCTAGACGTCCGTCAAACCTAATTTGTTTTCATTTACACTTCATTTTGAAGTAAACACTCTTCCAGTTTAGTTACCAATCATATTGTCTTCGAAGTTAAGTTTCATCAAAATGTAACACTTAAGCATTTAAGTCAGGGTCCTACTTCAAATTGACACACCTTTAATTTCAAAGTCGCATGATTTTGCCCTCCTGTTTCAGCAAAAAAATGTACATTTGAAATATGTGGATGCTCTATTCGATTCTTACCTTTGATATGAACCGCACTTTTTCGTTTTGACCGAATTTATTAAGCAAGATTCAATTACATTTCCTCTATCTCAATCAAGCTTATGTCTTTATTTGTCTGCTGGACTAATGTTGTCGCGATTGAAACATTTCGAAAATTGAGGAAGCGAATGCAAAATATATGTCCAGTTAAGATAACAGAATTCCAATTCTTAATTACTGTTTACTTACTCCCGATTTCTCGAACTTTCTCAGACTGAAAACAAAAAGGCTATGGTTCCCAACTCCTGTACTGTTTTTGTTACCTTACAACTGCAATAACTGCTACTTCTAACCTACAGCATTTTTACAGCACGCTGCATTCAATCTGATCACTATCTTTGATATTTTACTGGATTAGCTAAGTGTAAGATTTTTCAACAAGGAAGACTCCAATCTTGTTTAATTAAAGAGAGTATACTCTTTTTTGGCATACTCAAACATTTGATATAATTTTGGCTGTATAGTTAGTGATCAAAATCTTAAAAGAATATTCCTTTTTAAATACTTAATTCTAATATCGTTTTTCCTCTCCTTATCCTCTTCCGATCTCCACTCTCGTGTATTTTATCCATTGTATTCTGTCGTATTTCTGTACGTGTGTAACCTTAGCAACAACCTCAATCACAACAATCACCGCCTCCAGCTCCCTCCACCGCTCAACCCATAGGTCTGTTAAACTTGCTCAAACAGGCCCGACTCAATCCCACAGCTAATGGCCTACTGGGTCTTAAACAAACTCAAAGAGGAATTCCTGTTAGAGCCAAGAGTAATCCCTCAGTGACCGCTCGGGATAAGAAGTGGTTTGGTTCTGCTCCGAAATCAGAAGACGCAAAAGAGAAAGAAGAGAAGCATTTCCAATCTTCTGGATCTCTGAGTTCGAGTTCTTCAGATGAAGAAGAGAAGGCCCAAATCTCTGAAGACTGTCGAAGCGAGTCGGCATTCATCTTGCGACCGCCTCCCGGTCCGAAATTGAAGAGGCGGCTAGCAAAACCACGACCGGATGAAATTATTCTTGTTGATGAATATGATGATAATGAAGCATTTAATGTGGATGATGCAGAGATTGAGAAGACTGAAGGGGAGAACAATGGAGTAGGCACTTCAACTGGTTCTACTCGGTTGACTGAAGTCCTACAACTTCAAGCTGTATGTGGCAGTAGTTGTGGTGATGGTGGTTTATTTATTGTAGTGATGTCTCTCCCATTGTCATTTATGTCTTCTTTTTATAAACTGTCGTAGCTACGTAGCTAGCTATCTATTGGTAGTCTAAGTCCCTCTTGTAGGGTTAAGTAGTTTTGCTAAGCTATCACTCGTCTAATTTGTATAATCTGCACCATAAAGCAGAAGAAGGCAGAGAAGAGAGTTATACTGATAGAAAGCAAGGAATTATCTGGGGGATGAGCGAATGGGGCTGGTCCAAGAGAAGAAAACAATTAATACAAATCAGCAAACTATTTTAAAGAAATTGCTGCTATACAGTGGTAAACATATCCATAGGTCATCGGTTCACAAATCACCGCACTGATTAATTCTGGACATTAAGAATTTCTCGTATGAGTCTCCAGCCTGTTCAAGTGTTATAAATCCTTATCTTAATGGGCTTGAGAGATTTTGATGCAGCTTTATCCATAGTGATAAGTTTGACTGTTGTCCTTTGTCAGCTTTGGTGTGCTTCGTCTTCGCTTTTACTAAACTGTCGCTTATAATTGTACCAGTCCTATCATTTCGTCATGTTATTATCGATATATCGTCAAAGTCTAGTGCTCATCGCAGAAATTCGACCTTTCTGGCCCTTACCAATCTTGAATATTTTAAATTTATTGGCCCTTTTGTTATCTGTTCCCCTTGTAAAGTATCACCTACTTGATATTCTTCATTGCTTTGTCCTTTTTTCAGTCAAAGTATGTCTGTCTATGGCTGTTGTGTATTCATTTCCTGACCATGTATTTATTTGGTCCAGTCTCTTTCGCTAAGTTGTGGCCATTTTGTTGTTCTTTTGTCGCTCTCGTTGAAATTCACTTACTAACTAAACTATCTCAAAATGTGTTGTGTCATTCACTTTCGTAATTGGCTGTCAGACTTTAAACGGTTAAGTAAGTAGGTTTAATAGCCGCATGAAATTCTCCTGTAGATTGACTAAGTATCCATTTTCGATCTCGCTTTGCGTTTGTCTGTCACTTGTCAAATGTCTCTGCTACTCTTCTCCCTATCTCAATGTCTTTTTTTGTATTTTATGTGTCTGCTTTGTGCTTTAACTGTTGTCCGTCTCTTCTCTTTTTGCCTCTTTTTTCCTTCATTGCGAGTGTCTATTTGTGCTTCCTTGTTCACCTTTTTATGGCCTCAAAGGTGATCATAAATCATTATTAAAAGCAAATCATTGATCACCTTCAGTTTGTTGCCATGATCACTAATTTTCGCCTTCTTCTTTTCCCCTCTCTCCCTCACAGGAATTGGATCGATTAGCAGCCCAATTGACAGACATGGGTGCGCGAACCCCTCTCTCTGCAACCAAGGTAACCAATGGCAACGGCAAGGTCACTGGTGGAAGAGGAAAGGCGGACACCCCTACACCTCCGTCTTCTCCATCCACCGCCTCTTCCACTCACTCGTCAAATTCGTCTTCGGCTTCAACGCCGGATGAAGAGAGTTCCCTCAAGAACAGGAGACGTCAAGGTGCCTTTCGTGGCAACGAGGATGGCGATAACAGACGTCAGACGGTGGTCGAGAAAGTTCCATGCGCTGCTGAAGTTCATTCTGATGACGGCGAAGAGGAGGGCGAGGGTGGAAGCCACGAAGAAATAATCGACGATGATGAAGAAGTTCAATTGAAGGATCCAAGTGCCGATGAAGATGCTGATGATGATGATGATGGAGAAGTTGAGGTTGTTGAAGAAGTTGAAGGCGAACCGGGCGCGTTGGATGTGGAAGAGACTGAACATGTCAGATCCACACTCTCTATCCTCAGACCTTCCAGGAAAGAGGATCTAGCTACCTCTGAGAACGGTAATGGCGGGGAAAAACTTCTGTAAGTTCCACCTCGTAAATAGAAATGTTATTAGTATATAGTCTAGCTCGATATTAACGATTCTTTTATGCTCTCTCTCCTCTTCCCTATAAATCCTTTTTACGAATTGTGGTGTGTGACGTGCTCTGTTTGTGCCTGTGTTGTGTTTGTGAAGTCGACGATTTGAGGCTCCACCTTTACCTCGTCGAGATGATTCATCCTCACCTCCTCCCCTGCCACCACGATCTCAACCCCCCTGTGACGCCTCATCGATGAATGGGGGTGATCCTTTCAGTACCCCTGTGGCGTGTTTCCCCATCATTACAACCTCAAATGCGTCCCCTAACGCCACTACGACCTGTGTCAATGGACTCAAACTCCAATTGGTTAGCTGTTTCCCTCCAGAACTCTTCATGGAAGTTGATCCTGTTGTGAGACAACAAAATGGGCTGCCGCGAATTCATCAATCAGCTGAGAAGACCAGTAGGAGATATTCAGCTCCCCCGGGATATCTTGTTCCCATGTTGTGAGTAGCAAGATATCTAATCGCGATCTAACCCACTCACTGATCTCCTAACATTTAAACATTCGGAGTAGTCACTTGTTGTGTACTCTCAACATGTGTTGTCCATTTGAATCCTTTTCGCGCGCGCTTTTAATATCTTAACCCCGTTGTCTCAGTCGCTTTCTCTCATTTTCTGTCGTTTTGAAAATCATAATTTTATCATTAACGTTGTCTAAGCGCTCAATATCCCTATCTGGTTTAATTTTATTACTGATGTATATATTTTTGTTTGTGTGCTGTTACATACCTAGGCCCTCGGAGGAATTCACTCAAGAGACTCTCAATAGCATCAACTCAATTTTGGAGAACTCGCATCAATCGCCAGCTCACAATCATGCCGTAAGTTAGCGATTTTTACCAATGTTATAACGTTTAATTATTACCCAATAAGGGAAAGGCGGAAGTACAAAAGCGACTAACACACACACAGTGTCCTAAATTTAAGACATGGTAAGGAAAAATTTCGACTGGAATTATCCCAGAATATACATTAAGTGGAGTACTTCAAGTCCGATGTAATTGATAGCGTAGAATGTGGAACTGGTAGACATCGAAATAATGAGATGTGCCATGCTGGTTCTTTTGAAGTAGTCGTTTTTGGCTCGGATGTTGCGTGATCCAAGTGAAATTACCTTACCTATCAATCATTTAATGCAGTAGGAAAGGTTAGAATATCTAACCCTGTAGCAAAGCCACAAGTAAAGGCAATCAAAGAAACAAAACTGATGTGGGATGTTAGGGAAGTGTTTCTGTCTGACCTTGATGAATAGCATTTGCATTTCATGGTTCTAATTAAAGGATGATGAGTGGGCTATTCTTCTCTTGAATGCCACTTTAATAGATCCATAGTTTCATCAGCCTGTAGGCATTTATCTTCTGAGTTTCACGTCGGCACAATCCCATGACATGCACAATAGGTAAAAAGAGTCATTTCCCGAAAATGAAGTGGTATGAATTTGAGTCAAGTGGAAATGCTCTGATATGAAAATATTGAGCAATTAATTTTCAAGTCAGTTTTCACCATTTATCATAGCCTCATATGTTCCCGTGTGATATTTTATGGCTGGAGTTTCATTACTTAAAACCCATCTTCGAATCTCCAATCTACAGAAACTGTAAACCAGAAAGAAGTTTAAAAAATTCATTCCATTCTGTGTGAATTTCAAACAAATTCAAAGTAAAATTGTTTACTACTCGACTTAATTCTTCCCAATTCTAAATCAGTTTGGGGTTTTTATTTGCTCCCATAATTGTAGACGTAATTGAACTCCTTTTCAATATCTGGGATTGAATCCTTTCTCTGACATAATTTACTTATATTGAAAACTGTACTATGTCCCTGATTTCACTGCTCCAAGGGCGAAGCACTCAGGACCAAATGCCTGAATTCAAAATTCATCATCTAATTGTAAATGGCAACCTTCTTCAGCTAAATTTGGTTTTATTTTGTTCCCAGTAAAAAGTTTTAAACAAAAACGCCGGAAAGTACCTTCCTTTTTGCATGATGCAATGCCGAATATAATTATATTTTCTAAAGGGAAAAAGTACAGTTTTAAATAGTAGGAAATCATCTAAACACGAAGAATGAAATTGGGAAATGCGAATCACTAAAATGAATTTTTTAATCTTTTTCTTTGACTTTAGAGATTGGGTTTGTTGCAGATAAACTTCAGTATCTGCTCCCCTTATGTCTGATGTAAATCCGCGGATTATCCTGAACTTGAAAGTTCAAATCTAACATGCTTATTCCTGATTGACTAGTCGATTAAATTAGGAAGTTGGTCATGTTTAGCTCGGTACATCTCGCTTTTCTTTAAAGCTTAGGAGATAGAAAGAGGTCAGATTATATTTTAGCCTTTTTGACTGATTCTGTCTCGTAAATCAGCATTCCTGTTGTGTGCGGCATTCCCTTTTCACAAATCACTATCTACTCATAAAACGATATTTTTAATGGTCGATCCCACACTGCATCGTGTTGTATCGCTGACTCGACATTGCATCATTCCGTCGTTTTCTCACCATTGCGTAGGCGAATAGAAGTGTGTAATGCCCTCTCATAAATGAGGGTGGAATACATTAGTCTTTTATTCATGGATCTCTTATAGTAAAACCCTCAGTCGCCACCAGTGAGAAGAGAATAGGTCTTAAGTAAATAAAATTAATGGAAAGAAAATAGGCATCAAAGGATCTAATTTAGAATGCCCTTTGGTTGATCGATTTCATTTATAACTATGCAATTTGTAACAATGTGTTTATCCATTGCACACTTCAATGTCTAATAACCTAGTTTTCTTTTAGGATGAGGCAGAATCTGTGGAGACAATTCAACGATCCGTCCAACGTCGTGCACAACCTGCTGGTCACTACAACCATCTAGCTCAACAGAACCAACGTCCAAGCAGTGTCATCTACACTGGCACTTCGGGAGATCTGTGGAATAATCAAGAGGGTATGTACCGCCTCTATTTAATCTAGGAAATTATTGCATATACTATCTAATAGTTAACTTAGTCATGGTGAAGGGTTCGTTGAGTTTGGCATTTATCATTTCGAAATGTTGATTGCGATTTTTATGGTAGTTAAGATTTTAAATCTATTATCATCTCAAGGTTCGGTAAAACTCGAAGCTTTTATAATACTTGTGGTTTCTCCTCAGTACCGGCTCACATTCGCCAAAGATAAAGCCCATCACTCTTCTTTCGCGTATCATTTAAAATAGTAAGAGATGAGCGTCTGTACCTATTTGAATTCATCAATACGTACTCTCTTCTCTCAGAGTCTGTTTGGAAACGTGTAAATGTTTTTTTCCCAGTTTTAACCAAGAGAATATTTTCTCCTTCAGAACCTCAAGTTACCAACTTTGGAGCTGCTAATTCCTCTTCTTCCAACCAAGCATCAAACCATCAGCCCCGGGCGTCCACAGCTTCAGCAGGCCTTCCAGCCTCTGCAGCAGCAGTCGGTGCTCAGCAACAACAACAGCAGTTGCAACATCGACGCTCCCAAGACGACACCAACCGTGGGGCTCTTGGGGCCTCTCATCGTTTAGCCGGCTCTGGTGGACTCCCCCAATCACCCTCATTCAACTCTGGACTTCATTTGCCATCCTCAGCGTCACCCGTTCCTAATGAGCAGGATGGTGAATCTAATAGTGCCTCCGGAAAGGTGAGCTTCAACCAAGGATGGATGGTGGTTGAGTCTCTCTTTTAAAGCTATAAATCAACAAGTAAGACAATACGGGGGGAGTTGATTACATTTTCACTGCAAGGTTCCAATGATGATGGACCCAATAGAGTAGGTAAAAGGCGATAGAAACGGTGGTCTGAAAAAGCTCGGGAGCTATAGAGGTGGTTAGTGTATATGAACTGGAAGCCAAACAAAGTTAGGTCGAGTCAGGGGCTCAACTTTTAAAAGGAGTAAAATTCATCAATGTTAGCGAATAAAAAGGTCATAGAATTCGTAAGGAGTTTGCACTTTTATTTGTTCACTTAAATGTTCCTGGTGTATTGATTTAAAACTATTCGAATGTGATCTTCGCATTTGTTTACTTGTGCATTTAAATATCCCTCTGTCTTTTGGCAATCTGCCAACTAAATTTTTCTTATCTGTCCATCTTTTTCACGTTGGTAAGGTATTTTGATGGCAATTTGCGAAGGATATACTTGTGTTTGAGATCAATCGACTGGGAATTGCTCACCGAGGTCTCATCTTTAGACAGAATTTCACCTTACTTATTGGTTTATCAGAAATTTCTGGAGGGCGAAATTAGATATAATTTTGCTGACCAGTGGGTTTGTGTTACTCCTTATCGAAGTTAATATGGACAAGACAGGCTCAGAGATTGCCCGAGATCAGTCATTACCAATTGGATGGGAAGTATCTCCATGATGATTGGTTCGCGCGCTCCGAACTACTCATAGACGTTTATCCAACCTTCTTGCTTTCCGGATAAGAAACAAATTGATTGTACTTCTCATTTTCGGCCACTCCCAACATCAAAAATTAAAACTTCAATTTTATAACTTTGGGTCGGGACAGGTTGCTATGATCAAGGTCGTTATTGGGGTTAGCGATCATTGAAGAATAGGGTCATTTCTTATTAAGATGTGATAAAAATGTTTGATAGCATTTGTCCTCTGTTTGAAACGATAGTTTAATTTTTAAAGACTTTACTTTCGATAGAAACCAACACAGAAAAGGAGTGACGGCAGGCTATTCTCAATTTTAACCTACGTGACCATTTCAAACTTTACATTCTATGAACGCGAGGAAGACCGTAAGAGGGTTCGTAATCGGGTGGTCCTGTTCAGTTCAAACATCATTTTCATCTATTTATTTCATTCATAAAGGACATGGAAATCAGCACCGGTGACTTATTCAGCAGCGGCTTTTCATCACTGTTTTTGTTCCGTTCATTCTAGTCCGTTTTGTGGATCATAAATACCCCGTTCTCCTATTTCAGAACGTCCTGAATAAGATAGCTTCCAAACGTCAAGGATCTCAACAACAGCACCTTCCAACTACTGTTGAAGTCTCTCCTGTTTTTTCACTGAATCAGCAACATGAGGAAACTCCAGAAGTGCATGTCTACAAAAAGCGCTTCAGCTCCGAGATTCTTTGTGCTGCAATGTGGGGTGTTAATCTTCTCATTGGTCTGGATACTGGTCTCTCGCTACTAGATCGTTCTGGCGAGGGAAAAGGTATGTTTCACACTTTTATTGAAATTTTACTTTCAATCATTGTTTCATTGAAACTTTTTTACTCTTGATGTTTCAGTGTACTCGTTGATAAGCCGACGACGCTTTTCACAGATGGCTGTTCTGGAGGGCCAGAATATTCTGGTGACAATTTCGGGAAGAAAGAACCGCCTGAGAGTCTACTACCTCTCTTGGCTCAAGAGCAAAATTATGAAGTCTGAGGGGGTAATTGTCTTTTTTTTCATTTTTCTGAGGTGAATTCGCATTTAGTTATTTGTAAATTCTTGCGTTTAATTGTGTTTCGTTGGATATGTAAGCGTTCTAATCACCGAATAGTCATTGATTATTTCCCCTAAAATGAATTACCATTTTAATTTCTCAATTTTATGGTGCCACTAAACTTGGCGCGCAAGCTGCATAATGCCGAGTTCGAGTTATGATTAGTCAAGGAATAAACGCTCTTCTGCAAACCCCTATTCGATCATTTGCTGGAATAATAAGGTTCAAGTAATAACATTAATCCCGACGGTAAAGCTACTTTAATGGTCCAATCGAATTAGACTTAGAGTCATCCCCATGCAAGTCTAGATATCCTATTAAAGAGTAACGGGATATCACAGCCTTTCCCAGAATAAGAAAATTAAGAGCCGTACTGAACAGATGTGTATTGGCTTTAGGATGTAGGAAGAAAGGATTGTGGGGAGCAATTTTTTAATTAGAAGGAATGGGGCAACTGATGAAAAAATAATTAACTGACACTTAGGACGTGCAGAGGCATGAGTCAATATGTGTGCACTACAATGTTTCTATCGTCTCTTTGCAGTGCGACAAGAAGAACGGATGGGTCAATGTTGGCGAGAATCTTCATGGTGCGGTGACTTTCAAGATCGGTAAGTGTACTTCCTTGTCTTGATCCCTTCTTCGCATAATCTCCCATCTTAACCGATCTTTTATTCCCTTAGTAAAACACGAGAACATCAAGTTCTTGGTCATCGCTCTTCGAGACTCTGTGGAAATCTACGCTTGGGCCCCTAGACCCTACCACAAGTTCATGGCTTTCAAGGTTTTTCCAAAGAGTTCAGAAAGTGCATTTTATTAAGGTCGTATTTTAAATAACCTATTTTCTGTTACATTTCAGCACTTCTCTTCCCTTCACTTCCGTCCACTGCTGGTTGACCTGACAGTGGAAGAAAACCAACGTCTGAAGGTCATCTATGGCTCTGAAGCAGGTTTCCACGCCATCGATCTTGACACCAACACTGTCTTTGATCTTTACCTCTGTCCCAAAGTAAGTCCAACCACCAATCACCCAACCACCTAAAGGCGAACCAATTAGCTATCTTTCCATTGCTCTTGTACCTTTTTTAGCCCAATCGTGGAACCATCACTCCCCATTGTATAGTCGTTTTACCCAACACTGATGGATTGCAGCTTCTGCTCTGCTATGACAGTAAGTCCTTCTCTACTTATTTTATTGAAGTAGCTTGAGGCTTATGCTACTGCTTCGCTGTGTTATAGCGGAGGGTGTGTACGTGGATACAAGTGGAAAGATGACAAAGAATGTGGTAATCCAATGGGGCGAGACGCCCACGTCGGTGGCATACATCGCTTCGTCAGGACAGCTTCTGGGATGGGGTCTGAGAGCCATTGAAGTACGTTCTGCAGCCACCGGACACCTGGACGGTGTCTTTATGCACAAACGAGAGCAGCGATTCAAGTTCCTCTGTGAAAGAAATGACAAGGTAATACAAGTCGCTCTCCTTTCTCAGTACAGTTTATCTGCAGACCCTATACTTTCATCGATTTGTTTTCTTTTAGGTATTCTTTTCAAACACTCGATCAGGTTCTCCCCAAGTTTCCATGATGACCTTGAGCGGTATTCACTGGTGAGGTGCGCCTCCCCCTACCTAATACCTCGTAGTGTCCCTTCCCAACCCAAACTCAAAGTGCTTTCTTCCGCGGACATCTTTCTGCTCCTTCTCTCCCCTCAATCTCGCTCTGTTCTGTTTTCTTTTTTTCTATCTTTCTTGCCTGATCTCGAAGTTTATTCCCCCTCATCACGGACACAAAATCGTCCCTCTCCGTCTGTAATTTAACTACTTTGAGTTGTAGTTGGCTGCATCTGCAATCACACGTGCACTCATTCTCACTAAACCCGGTTCCTTCCATATATGAATTGCTTTCCCCCTCCACGTACTCCTCATTCATCATTACATAATCAACATACTATTACTACTACTAGGGCGACAACTTTGACAACCGTCAACCGATGATTATCGTCGGCTGATTTTCTGACCATAATTAACTAATTGTGACTGAATAGCCATGTTTGTGCTTGTGTGAGCAAATGAAGATAGGCCAGTATTCTGCAATCTTTCCCTTCTCTTTTGATTACTGCTGATTATATTAAAGTAGGTAAACTAGGGACTGAAATACTTTTAGGAACCGTGAAATTGCACTAACATATCAGATGCACACCACCGAGTATATTTAAATAAGCATAAAGGAGGACAAACAGATAAATTTAAGTAGCGAGTTGAATTTCCTTCAGTGGCAAAAGAAAAAGTAATTGATCAATTGACTCTGAGCCAGATCAGCTTCGGGACGCCTGTAGTTTTTATCGAGTCTGTGTTGAGAAACGTGTTCTGCGAAGACCACAATATCCCGAATGTCTTAAGTTTCTAAATAATAGCTTGAGTGGCTAGGACCATGTACTATTTTAAGACACTCAAGTAGACGGGGAACGCCTGGGTTACATAGTGAGTCTTGTTCTATCCCCTAAATGTCCTTTTTGAGTATAATTGGGAAATTAGCTTTTTAATGCGACTCCCTATGCTCATATAGACTACTGGTTAATGAACAAGTTTCAACGGTAAGCTACAAAACTAAATTTCCTCTCTCCTACGTTTAAAATATTAAAGCTATATATGTCAGCCTATGCATCTGGTATAAAGCATATTAACCGTAAAAAACGGTACATAATATCTCTTTATCTTCCACTACTGAGAATTTAACACAACCGATTTATTAACAATAACGTTTTATATTATATATACAACCGGAAACGCAGACACGAAAAATGTTGATTTGACTATTATTCGGGGGGGAGGTTTTCAAGAATTGTAGTCAGCTTGCTCTTGAGAACACGGAGAGCAGAGAAGACAATGTTCTTGGACTTCAAAGAACCACATGACTCAATGTTGAAGTAAAACTTTGTAGGCTGCAAAAACATAAAGAGATTTAATATTAAAACCAGAGTAAGGTGTGTTATATATAACAAGATAAAGGCTATGTACCCCGGAGGCTTAAATTTAATACTTAAATCTCCAAATCCGGGATCCTGAGATCGAAAGCCATACAGATTGATTAACCTCACTTGTTAACACTAGCCAATGTAAGTTTCTCAATTATAGAAGCTTCATGATGAAAGAAGAAATATTTGCTTCCAATGAACTTAGAGGTAAATATGCACATGATCGATGTTTGGCTGTGTAAAATTGAATTAAAATTCCGCAAGTGGCATTTTCAATGATTTGGAAATTAAAATGCCCCATCTAACACTTCTGAAGCACACACTAGACTAGAAATACTGAATATTTATGATTTAACGTTCACAATAAGAAACTATTTTCTTTATCATTTAGAGGATTATAAAAGTTGCTAAAGTAGAGAATTTAGTTCATCTGCCATTCCCAATTATATTGCGAAAGATATGTCATAATGGCAGCCTTAGTATCAGCTTCCGGTTAGTGATTTTAAACCTACAAAGTATATTCAAATTGCCGATTTGAAAAAACTACCAATTTATTAATTCTTTTCCTCACATTCTTGTTTGAACACCTGAATGACGTTACGTGGCTTTCAATAGGGTACCTACCAGAGAAAGCATAAATACATCTTGAATACTACTGTAAAGGATGTAAAATGATCAGGAACATTCCAAAATAGAGAGCGCAATCAATGAATTACGAGAATGCGTGAAATACTATATCAAAATAAGTAGTGACAGTTAAAATAGATAATCTGATGTGTGAAATTAAACAAAAAAAGCTTAAATATAAGACTAAAATGAATTATGAAAGTAGGACTAACCTTGCCAAATGGATCAAAAGGCGCTTGGGCAAGGACTTCCTTACCATCAGGACCAAGCCCATCGTTAGATCTAGGTGGCAGCTCAGAGTACTCAGATCTGGGCCAGTCCTCTGGATTTTGTAGGAAGGTATGACGCAAGGCATTGTCAGGATCATACTCGAATCCAACACCCGCAGTTGGATTCCATTTAGCATGCTCCTTCCCAAACCCCTTCTTCGCAAACGCACGAATCTTCAAACGCTGTCCTTTTTGTATCTTAACTATTAATATAGGCTCCTACAGAAAACATAGTAAGCATGAAAAAGCAAGGAAGGATTTGAAGTTATTCTAAAAGTGTGTACTACCCGAAGGCTAACCGGCTTCACGGTATATGGAGAGAAATCCTCATTTTCATCAATCGAAGGTACAGGTCGAACATCAGGATTGCTGCTGATAAGATGTGCAGAAGTGATATTTTTCTTGTTTTTATCTTTGCAAAAAATATCCAGGTTCAATTCAACGGCACAATCTTTACAAAAGGCATTGCAAGTACAATCACGAGCGTAGATCATCTTATCAACAACATTGTCAGATGTGAGAGGAATTAATCCAACGCGCTGGGCTATAAATTCATCATTCAACATCGTGTTATTTTCCTGTATTTGAACCCAATCAATTGCTAGAGTAGGAACTTCTGCTATACACACACGGCGAATGGCATTTGCGACACTCAAATCAGTATCCTCAATACTGAATTTGATTTGATCATCTTTATGTGAAGTAACAGTCACAATCGACTGATTAGCATAGGGCATCCTGATTAATGAAAATTGATGCAAGGACTTCCCACTCTTCAACACGGTTAATTCAAACAATGTAAAATGATTACAAAAACGTTCGCATGAATCGATGAAAAATTGTTATTCATTTTACTTGAATTTAAATTAATTTTGATCTGTTTAATGTGGGAGTCTTATTTTAAATATTAACCTGGAATACTGTTCAAGATCCTCATTTACCTTGAGTTAATGAACATGACACTTAATTTAACGAATTAAGTAAAATAAATCATATCTTTAATTGGTAACTTACATTATTCATTAAATTAGATTTTTAAGAATGATTTGACTTATCTATTTAATGTTTAACTTGTCAGTTAATAGAAATATTACCGATGTAGTATTGATAGATCAAAATACATCTAATTCTGACATCGCTATACATTTTACGCCATGTTCCAATCCGTGTACCTTCTCCGATATATAGATTCAGTTATCCTCCCCTTTTATAATTCCATTGTATTAATAAATGAAATCATATTTTCTACCCAATGGGGTAATCAAATACTGAAATTGTCTCAACTCCCATGAATTATTAGGGAATTTTCTTTCTTATCAGATGTGAATAATATCCTTAATGGAATTAAAAAGATAGTGTGGTTGCGTATCAATTATGCTTTCTTTGTGAAAAAATCGCCCTGCTGACAGTCGGAAACTTTTTGAGGAATCTCGATGACACTGCTTGTTCCACTCACAAATATTGCCAACGTTGATTGTTGTGACTTAAAAACTTGGTTGGTATTTGTTTGATTATTATATGGCAAATTCCGACTATATGACCTGAAAACATTTCACGTTTTTATTTATCAAAAAACAATAAATTGTCGTCATTATTGAGTTGTCCTTTTTTCATCTAGCTTAAAATTATACCAATTGTACTTTATTGTTGCCAGTCAGATCGAGGGTCATCAATATGGGGAGGCTTAAGCTTCGATCAAATTTGTGAAATTTACAGTCGATTCTTTCTAATCTGTGATGTATGTTTTTCCCTATCTCCAACTAACTCACTGAGATTAATGAATGCGTGGCAAGCTCAAAAAGGCGATTATCAACCACACCATCCATCATTGGCAGTCGGTTCATGAAACTCGTCTTAATTTTTCATTTGCATAACCCCTTATAAGTGGCCTGACCTTTGATTACCATAAACGATCGTTAAAGCATGTAGCCTTTATGAACGAGATATTAACTGCTATAACTAATACGTGAGGTTAGACAACCCTAATTGCACAGCGCCAGCATTCTCTTAGTGTTACTCTGTCACAAATGCCCTTATACAAGGCCGGAAATATTTCAAAGGGTAACAAGATTTTAGGAGCCTATGAGAGGCATAGTTTGAGGATGCTGAACATAGTAGAGGCTCATTAATACTTGGCGATCCGTAACTTTCAGCAACAGCACTTCACCGGTGCGGCCCAGATAGGCAGACAGAAACCTGATGAGCAGCAAATGACAACACGAAAGCGTCGACAACCAGGAACGACTAGAGCCGCAAAGAGGGACGTTCGTATAGGATGATAACGATGTTATCAACAAATTGTGACAACTTTCCCGGCCACCGTCAATTTATCCTAGCGGCATGAGTAACCTACTCCTTATGGTCCTAAAATCGATGTTCAGTGCGCCAATGACAACATGTATTCACGCACAGCTCTCCTTTTTTGTTCTTCTATCTTCGACACATGTTCAAGACATCCCAAAGTCCAATCATTCCAACGTAAGCAATCGCCGCACACATTAGAACCTACGCCATCTACGGTCACCTAATCAGCTTACTAAATTTGGAAGTATTGAAAAAGTTCTACTCGGAGTTTGCGTAACAAAAGCACACTTAAATATAGATTCAAGTCAAAGAATCTAACCCTTCACACAGTGACGGAGCACCTATGAATTAACGTATTCATTACGATATCTGATAAACAATTTGAGAAAGTTTAGCACAACGTAGAGTTTATTAAATCCACGGCACATCATTGTCCGAATTTAAACCTTCACATAACCAATCAGAGTCATCTGCAGGAAAATGAGAGAAAGTTGGTGTAAAAGAAGACTGACTTCGTTTTGTTATTTCGTTGTTAAATTCTTTAGCGTCAATTATTCCTCGTTGAGCGGATACAAACAGTGGTCGAAAATCGGCATCCAAGAATAGTAAAGAGAACCTAGACGGACGAATTATAAAATTCCACATTGAAATTGTCCATTCTAACGTACATACCTAGCATTACTTCCATCAAAATTTAAGTGAAGTTTTTCACATATGGTATTTACAAGAATTTTACATTGAGAAGGGTGGGGAAGCATTTCGTTTACGAAATAGTCAGCAGTCCAGGAAATGGTGCTTGGAGCTCCTGGTGAATTGCAGGGAATAAATAAATGTATATCCTCCCTATTTGGCTCAGCGGCACCAATAATATACTGACCATTCTGCAGTTGTACACAGCAGACATTATTTGCATTTAGTCCTAAAGTATAAGCAATGGAGTATTTAAAGAGATGTAATATAAATAACAGACGTTAAATAAAACATACGATCTTTAACAGCATTTACCGCAATATTAACGAAGGAAGGAGAGTCTCCTACAGATTCCAAAACTTTGAAGGAGTTTTCTTCTAGCTAAATTTAAAATTCGGAACAAATAACAAACGACATAAATCAAATCATTAAGAGAATACAAAACAATCAAAGTAACTCAATACCATGAGGTCCGTTTCCTTACGCGCGAATGTGCGTCTAATGAACTGGAAGCAGGCTAACCAGTACACCTTACAAACCAATCATATTCAAAGAGAGACTCTATTTGCATTCGACCTTCCAAGATGGCTATATTTTCCAGTATTTAAACTGATTATTAGTAAGTTATTATTCGTTGTCCTTCAAAAATCTCACACTGAAATTTCCTTCACCGTTACTTAGGAGATCAATCAATCAGATGACAATGTAATGGGTTTCTCCTTTTCCGTGTTTTACATTTATATGGGTCCCTTATAGTTTTGCTTTTGTTCACTGTTCCAATTGCTTACTTGCGCATTTTGAGTGCCCAGGAATTATGCATGCCCCATTTGACCGACCAACCTTCTTATCTATCATGCACGTCATAGAATTTTGCTCGTCCATTATCATCCCTCCCCATTGGTGCTCATTCTGGTTAGGAAGAATATGACCGCACACCGCACGACTGAAGGCTGCAATTATCCCAAATATGTCGAAAAAATAGGTTGAAGTTTTAAAAGGTCTGTGTTCGAATTTTAATGTCAGTATTCTAATAGGAAAAATACCAATTTATGGAAAAGGGTAGATAATTCTGGGCTCTAAAAATATTTGACAGCAGTATTTACCGGACCAGAAGTCCAAAGTTTGAATGTGAACACAAAGAGAGATTATGGGAGAGGCGAAGATGTATGCATTAAGATTGGAAGAAAAGAAACAAGTACCTGTCCTGAGAACGTTGAAACAGATGTGTGGTATATCGACCGAATTAGGATATGCTAAGTTAACTTGACATTTTCGCGTACATTATTAGCCTGTGGAGCAACCAATCAGCAATTGACAGTTAGAAGAGAGTCAAAATATGTGTTTTTGAGTTTGTATTGGTCCCTAACTTTTTTGAAATTTAAGGTATCCCTATTCATTTTAAATGCAAAGTATTGAATTGGACTGATGTCTTGCCTGGTTTAAACAACTTATACTGATCAAAATTAATCGGAAACAGAAAGTAGTGATAGAGTAATTAATTAATTGCAATGTTATTGCACTTTTTCTATATACCAATTATGAATTATGTAATTGAAAGTAACCAGCAAAAACATCCAAAGTAATCTTAAATAAAAATAATCATAGATAAGCTTTGAAACACTTGTCTTCTTGCCTTATTATGTGTCGTTCTATTGTATAGTACATTTGTATAATTAGGCCAATTTTGATATGCGGCAATTGGCCTTTGGTTACGTATTCTCGTTTTACATAACGAAGAGCTATATTTAAGCCAACTCAATTTCAATCTTCATTTCTAATAAATTGCAAGATAGTGCGGGAAAAATTGGAGGATTCTTAGCGAAAATTCTAATTCTGCTGCCGTATTTATTAACTTAACTTAACCCGTGGAGGTTGCCATTCAGATTATTTGATGGTGGCCACTCTTAATTCCTCTCTGAGTTATGCCCGTGGAATCCTTCTAGTCCGCATATTAGTCCAAAACCAATTATAATCATTCCCTCCCATTTCTACTCACATCTTATTGCACTTGGTTTTTATTCTCTCGGTCAAATCCAAGTCTAGAGTGCAGTTGAAGTGAAGCTTTATAAGCTAAACTTGATTCCTGTTGCTAACCGCATTTTACTGAATAAATTATATTATCGTCAAGTCTGCCAAACCCCTTGGCGTCTGACACAACACTATTTTTAACTTCATAATCACCATGTGTATCCCAAAACTCCCAGCTAGATAACCCAATGTCTCAAGTACTTTAGCTGTCTTTGCCAATTCCACATCTATCCACTGTCTCATCTTGCTTAAATTCTGCATTTCAATCCCTCTCCCTCTGCTGCTCCTCATTGAAGAATTACCCCCATTAAGTCTTATCCTTTATATTTCAACATCCGATGACCTCTAATCCCAGCAATAATACAGCAGTCTAACAATAGCGATAAACTTTACTTATAATTGGAGAAATAATCCCTTTACAAGTTGAATAAGAGAAGTTCTAATGTCTCTCTTCTTCCAATAATATAATTTTTAAAAATGTAAAACAAAAAATACACTTCTGAAGCACAAATACTTAAATACACATTTATTTGACAAATACAGGCAAACGCGTTATTTTTTGCCAAAAAAGCTCATCAAAGACTTTGATCCCTGGGCTTTCTTAAGTAGCTTGGCTCGTGCAGTTGACTGAGTCTAAAACAAATAAATTGTCAATGAAAACAACCTCAGCACCTGCACAATTTCAAAGTAAACGCAACATACCGAAGCCGGATTAGAAGTACTGGTTCGTTTCGAATAGTCTAAAGTCGGCCCATGGAAATCGGAATTAGAAAATCTGGGCTTCTTTGCAACAACAGATTGCTCTTGAATGTTTCCCTTATCCACATTTGAAATAGTAACCAAACCCAGAGAAGCAAATAGCTTGTCAATAAATTGACCGGGAAGTTTATCCGCCACAATCTGGAAAGCTAGATTTTGAAGAGCCGATGTATCTAAATTTCCATCTGTCAGTGCTGATGCAGCTGTGGAATCTAAGAAATAATCAATAAGAAAGGAACTCGTGCACACTTTCTGCATAGAAAGACGCTACAGCAGAATCTCCACAAGAGGTTGACAGTATAGCACGTAGTTGAAGAGATTGAGCAGGATGTATTATTTCCTGAGCAGCCTCACAAATCCTATCGACTCCACTCTTAAGCCAATCAATTAACTTTTCATCATTCAACCGAAGAACTTTCAACCCACAGGTCTCTGATTCAAAAGAAATTAATTCATCGGAAACCCAGACTAACCTTTAGAATCACAAACTGAACAGAGCTTATCGAAAAGACAATCGGAAAATAGCTCTGGAAAACCAGGGGCCATATCCGATCTAATGAGAACATCCAAAGTTGTAAATTTGTCCATCTTTAGAAGTGCGGGCAGAAAAAGAAATACAGGATTAATTGGTGAAAGCACGAAAATATCACCGCCTAAGAAAAGAGTAA
The DNA here is from genome assembly GCA_900708905.1 of Hymenolepis diminuta. Taxonomy (NCBI): domain Eukaryota; kingdom Metazoa; phylum Platyhelminthes; class Cestoda; order Cyclophyllidea; family Hymenolepididae; genus Hymenolepis; species Hymenolepis diminuta. Next base: position 4,027,381 of record CAADRB010000003.1, read on the forward strand.
GTTAGGAAATTAAGGGTCATTACACCGCGAGATCTGATTACCGATGAATAGAGATCGCTTCGGAAGACCAATTTTCTGCAGCTCAAAAATAATTCCAGAATCGTTTGAAACAATAAAAATACATTTCTTCCCTATCCAATAATAGGACACATGAACTAACTACCTGTTCTAGGATGCAACAAATGAACACACTTGGATTTTCGTAATTTAATGTTCAGTGGATCTAAAATGTGAATCTCTTAAAAAATATACCTGCAGATATTAATAAACGCAGGTGATTCATTGTTATTTGAGGTGCAATCAATAATAAAAACAATATATACACGGTAAAAAATTTGAAGCATACAATCTCATCAGAATTTCACAAAGTGTGTCGAGGTCGTTTGTACAACTTCGATAAAATTCTTACTAATATTTAATTAAAATTAAAATAAAATTGCAATTTAAAGGAACATCAATTAAAATTTATGAAAAAATTAAAATTATGATTCTTGCCAGCTTAAAGATTACTAAAACAAAAATCTTATTTAACGTTAAATATTTTATTTTTAAAAACAGTTGTTTAATAAAATTAATTTATGTATTTTGCTTACCAACATTACGAGCGGCGTATTTGATGGTCTTTAGCCTGACGCCGATGTCAAATGTTGGAATGTTTGGCGTACTGGTGCTCCTATCATATTATTTTGCCTTTGTCGCTGCCGTCCCGGAAGTTGGTCACTGGGAGGTTGAAGTTCCTGTGGTATTTGATTAAATTTTCAATAATTATTCTCTCTAGAATACCAATTTATTTTTTTCCAAGTCGGTTTTCGAAGATACTGATATCAGTTTTAAAAGTATTTAATTTTCTGGTTTTCTTATCTAATTAGTTCTTTGTACTAAGATTATTGATGTGCGGTTATCATTATCGGTTTATTGGTCCGAGTGCGCTGATGCATTTGCTGATGTGAGGGAGGTAAAATTTCTCTTATGCTTCCATTACTTCTTTAGACATTTAACAATTCCAAATTTATGATTGAGGTTTCTTCCGATTTAAAACCCGATTCTATCGTTAAAAATGAGAAGCAAACCACTTGTACCCCTAACCAGCCAGTATTATTCGGAACTAAAGTTTCAAGAGCTGGTACACAAATGACCATTTTATCTGTAAACTGTATTGATCCAAAGAACTGTGCTGGAATAGTTGATGGTAATGTGGTCCCTTATTTTTTTCTACTTTCTTTAGTTCACGTTACTACTGATATTAGGAGTAGTTATGGGTACCTTTCCGCCATCGAATATCCACTTCGAACAGTAAGAACTATCTCATGATTATTGTTTTAGTTTTATGGAGTATTGTCTCTTAGCTATGCTCTCCTGGGTTTTCTGTGGCTTTGTTTCACTGTCTGTCATTGGAAGGATCTTTTAAGGATCCAATATTACATTTCCCTAATGATTTTTATCGGTCTTATTGAACACATAACCTTCTATGCTCTCTACGAAACTCTTAATCGAACTGGCCTTACTCTCAAAGGTGCTTTGGTATTCGCTATTGTTGTTAGCTGTTTAAAGCGAACTCTCGCTCGTTTTCTAATTCTTATTGTCTGCGTTGGGTAAGTGTTAATTTGACTAATATTGATTCCCATTTTTAATCAAGTTATGGTATCACTAAGTCTCGACTGGGTGCCGCTTACCGACGTATTGTTTGGATCTGTGTGATATATCTTCTGTGTTGCTTATTGGACAGTTTTCTGCGTGCTTTCCATCCACGTTTCAAACCCTCTTTGTCGATTCTCCTTGGCGGTTTACCGATGATTGTTGTTGACTTAGCGATTCTCTGGTGGAGCTTTTCGTACCTTGTTTCAACTCTTCGTGAGACGAGAATGCGAAGAAATAAGGTCAAACACCGTCTTTATCGAATTTTCTCAACTCTCCTCATTGGCGTATCAGTCGGTGAGCCTGTCTACTTAAGGGGCTTTTACGTAGATGTAATTTGATGACGTATTGAGTTTTCTTATTATTTTTTTTATTTTTAGTATCTGTAATATGTATGGGTGTGTCAGTCTTTCTTCTTCATTGGAAACCGTGTACTAGGGTGAGTTATTGCCCTTATTACTGCCATTTTTGTTATCTTACAATGTTTTCCTCAACCCAATAAGCGAGTTAATTAACAGACTAGTAGTTTGCCTGTTTACTGGGACTTCAGTTAATTGTTTGTTCCTAGGCGTCTATAATTTAAAACTTTTATGACATCGTATTACCTATTTAGATATATTACTTTTAGTGCTTGAATCGCAGAATATATTTTGTGTCTATTTATTCTGCCGTTATGCTAAGTGGGATAAAATTTTAAAATGTCATTCTCGGTTTTTGAGTAATTAGAAACTTTGACTTCCTCTAAAACTTCAAGTAATGTAGGCACATATGTTTAAATTTGAGCTGAGAAAATAAAACGAATGTTATTTTCAACCAAAACAAAATTCACCTTTCGAAGGACTACTCGGATTGATGAAAGTGAAGGGAAATTGAGGTATCTCTCTTTCCGGACAAGTTTCTCAACTTTTGGCTTCACTGTGAATTCACAAGCCGCCAAAACTACCTCCTTTTATCTTTTTCCAGAGATTTACTACTGCTTATATTGGGGCACTGTAATTTCTTTTTAACCGGAATAGAGGTCACATTTAAGTTGTGTAATAGTTCATATTTTTCAAATAACCTCTTTTATGTTGATGTAAAGCACTTCTGCTGAGAAATGTTGTTATCTTATTGGCCACCCTGATTCTGACAGTTTTTCGAGAGGAACACGAGATTGTTGACTGCTATTTTAAACAGATATCTCTGCCTTATTGGCTACAGCCTCTTGTTTATTTCATATACTAATTAGTGGAGTCATTCAGATTGTCAGGTAGGTGTTAGTGCTGTATTTTTTCCACTAATCTAAAAGACAGCAAAATTAGTCGGCTTTATCTCTCTTACTTATATTTTATAGAATTAAAGCCTGAATTGAGTAAGCGTAAACATGTATATAAACTCGCCTGAGTTTATCTCACCTCACGTAGGCATTGAATAACACCAGCAACTACGTCAATTTTGTCGCACATTCGTAAACGTGGCAGTATTTTGAATTCATTTACATTTATGTAAATATTAGATCCCCCCCCACCACCACTTGTTTTGATGCAACACGGTTCCATTTAAGCGCTGGTGCAAGTGATCTTAAGAGTACGTACCTGGCAGTACGTGGAAAGTTGGCTCTCTTCAGCAGGTAAAGTAAGTAAATTATTATTTTCCATATCCATGGATAAAAAGTCATTTGTGTTCCATAATTACAAATCTCAGTGAAAGGAAGTATTTTTTTGGTATGATAAACTCGCATTCTGCCACCTCTCTTGATGAATATTTTGTTTTTTTGTTGCCTTGAATATTATAACTGTCGATTTATTTATTCAGTTTTACGCTCGACAGTTTTGCTTACTACTCAGCCTACGTTAGAGTAAGTGTATTGGCACTTTCCTATCGTTTTCGGCTACGTCTTAAGATTTGTCACCAGCTCTATTCGGAATTGGTCGAATGAATCTTTTTCTGAAAAGTCTTTTAGGGGATTGATTACTCTTATTCTTAAATCATAGGCAATTGAGAATGTCATTGAGAGAAATCGGATTTCTCATCAAGGAGGCTCAATGATGTCATTCTACAACTCAAGATAAGAGTTTTAATATTCTTTCCTATGGGCTTGAAAATTACTTAATTTGACGGTTTTTATTGCCCTTGATACGGTTTGAAGCATCCAAATAGTAGGCATTTGAGGCCACTGAAGTTTTTGTGATCTCTTCTATGCTATAAAAACGTTATTTTCCTTCTGAGCATATTCACAAACAATTAACAGCTTTTCATTTCATTGCTTCAATATCGAGTTTCACATCTTGATAAAGTGGAATAGACTGTTTTGGTATTTTTAGTTATGTCAGACTTTCTTAGCAATGATTTGTGTGTGTTCTTTCTTTTTTACTCATTCCTAGTACCTTGAAAGGAGTCAAGTTTATACCCACTAGTTATGAGATTCGCTGAAATAATAAGGTACGCCTCTCTGCTACTGAGTAATGGTATTATTTACAAATGCTACCTCGCAAACTGATGAAGAGTACTTAGATAAGGAAGGTGGTGCAAGTTGTGCTAAATGATATCGCACATACTTTCGCTCCTTCTAACTGATGAATTTCGTCTGAATGCTGGGAATATATTTCTTTGTAATGAAGGGATAAATTCTATCTAATATGTATCTACTGTTATTCTTTTATTTTCTCTTTTATTTACTGAACACAAATTTTTGACAGAAGGTCGGTGACCAATCTCTCTAAAAGGATTGCGTGATTTTGGTCTTAAAAGTCGCTTTTCTTACTTTTATCTTCAAGTTATTTTTCTAAACAGGTCTCCTGCCTATGTTTTATTTGACATAATTTGAGTTAAAGAAATTCTCGGAATATCTAATAATTGGAAATATCACATTAGACAATTGTAATTCCTTTTATAGTTTTTAATATTTTAAGGTGACCAGCGAATGAAGCTTGTAAGTAATTTGTTTAGTTCATTGGCCCCCCTTTAAAAGTGCTTTATAAATTGCTCTATGCATTCTTTTCTGGCACGTGATACGGTTTGGAGTTCAGAATTCATTAGTACACCGAATAAAGCATCTCCTCTTTTTCCTGGGGGAGTAGTGGAAAACTTATTTCTTCCTTCCGAATACGTTAGACTTGTAAGAAGAAATCGATGATGCAACTAATCTTCTAAGTTTCTTGTGATTCTTCCAAATGTAAGACTGCTGTGCAGAATACGAAATGAGCGAAAATAGGCATCCCTTGAAATGCTTTTATGAGCTTGGTTTTTAGAAAGGTAACCCTAGAACTTCAAGCTTGACAAGAAGTCATTTTAAAATATGTGAACACCAAAATGCACGAGAGGTAGTCGTTAAGTTTCGCAGGACTCTTCAGTTAATGCACTAGAACTTGATAGCCATACGCCTTACGGTCTGTTACTAGATGGCCTTATTATTTATGCCTTGTCATTGAGAGTTATTATCAATTGCCGGAAATTACTCCTAATTCGCTCGGTTTCGGTCTCCACAACTAAAAAATGGTGTATTGATAGGGTGAAACTAAATGTTTGCCGTTGGTCAACTAAGTCAGTCAATTATTTCATACATCTGCAGCATTGTGATAATAATAATTACTATTATTATCTGCGGTGTTAAAAAATCACAAATTTTAACTGTGGGAAGCAGCTGAAATTAATTAACAGAAACCCCAATAAATAATAAATTAAAGTGGGTCAAAAAAGATGCTGAAAACAAAGGTCAAGTTATCAAAGATTCTTAGTCAATTTGATCTTCGGATTCGGGTTGTACGATATTCAATAAATAAGGAGATCAAATTCAAATTTCATGATCCATCCTCTGGATTGCAGCAGATGGTTGTCTTCAATTTTCAGCGCTTATTGATCGCTTATTTTTATTTGGCCGCTTCATTTCACTTTTCTCCCAATGGCTAAGAAGGCGGATTGATATTCAATAGCTTACAGTTTTAACATAGTGGGTATGAGGTAGGTGAGTTGTGATGGAATGAAGCTGATCTGTAGCAATCAAATTGCTGACTGTTTTCTGTCAAGAAATAATAGCTGTCTCAGGATTGATGATACACTGTTTCTTTTCTCTTAGCTAAAGTCTAGTTTATTTACTTTTTCAGAATTATTTCCATCGTTTTTCTTAATATGACGAAATGCCTTTACTAAATTGAATTTTACCTCATTTATATCTGTCTTTATGGCTTATTTAATCTTTCTTACCACTCTTTTGTTTAACATCTTATTTATAGAAATGACTATATTTGGTTCAGTAATACGCCCGTATAATGACTTCTCTTCAGTACGCTTTTCACACTTTGTTATTAATTTATATGAGTTTCAAGGAGTTCACCGGTAAGAATACAAGGCACATTTTTCGATAGGAAATAGGTTTCGCTTTATTGAACGAAAATCTGGAAGGCAATCAGAATTTACGAGGCCGTGACCAATCAGGCATTAGGCAATAGCAGAATCTGAGTTTCAGTGTGTCATCTCCTTATCCAATTATTCCTAATGGACTTGATAGTTCGTATTTGCTGTCTTTGTAGGTATGTGATGGCAAATGTCAATTCTAACTCTTCTGTTCATTTCAGGCCTGGCGATACATTTGGTTCGATGAGACCTTCTGGCAACTTCTCTTTTTTGCAGTTCTCTTCGCAATAGTCATTCTCTGGCGTCCGAGCAGCACAAATCGTCTCTACGCTCGGAGCGCTTTCCTCGACCCCGATGTTGAACCGCCTCCAGAAGACCTTGAGGAACGCCTATTGGATGTCATTGTCTCTGGTACGCTGTCTTCGCTACTTTATTACTTGTTTACGGTGTATGTTAACTTGATTTTCACTTCGTCCAGCGTATAAATAATCTCTCGACCCTTAGGCAGTTTGTCAATTTTTCCCCTTATCTGAATCCAGCGTTTTGAGTAGTACTCTTACGTAGCCACAATTTCAGACTACTGGTTGCAAGGTTGTCACACTCCTTGCTAATGAAAATACTCTGTTACTGTCCTTTCCTACTTCCTATTTTATAGATAGTGGAGTTCATACTGCTCTATGGATTGACTGGTTTTATCCATTATATGCTGATCTCTCGAGGCTGAAATCCCTTCCTACTCCCCTTTTCTCATGTTTCATTAATCGGGATCTGATAAATTTGTTTTAATCTTCGATTAAGATATTATTCTGTCATTGTTGATCTCAAAGATCATAATTAGTTTTAAAGTGAAGTAAGTAGTCCGATTGTTTGAATGAATAAATCGAAGACTTTTATCACGTTCCTAAACATATTGTGATATGCAACTTTTGCGCGATTCTTCAAAATGTGCTTTAAGTACTTGTAACTTTTGAAGTCTTTTTTTCGTCATCAAGGATAGTTCAAATCAGTTTTTATCACGGTTTATTTCTGCTAAAACACAAGTGAAAACATGAATCTGAGGTACAACGGTTCTTAATAGTTGATATTTGTACTTATAATCGGCTTCGTTCAGCAACTTATCAGAGAAAGGGAGGCAGATAATCAGAAAGTTTATTGTAAGTTTTGAGGTGTCAAAAAATGAAGGCATTACCGTTTTCCAGCAAACAGTCCCATAAAATCGGAATTCCGACAAATGCTCATTTTTAAAACAGTTGTGCTCGTGAATACGGATAATCGTTATTCAATTTTGGTGGAAATTGGCCTTTGTTACATTGGAATGTTTTCGTCATGCTGCTTTTCAGGTTTTGGTTTACCGGCATTTCATCAGACCTGGAGAGAAAGAAAAGACAGAATTGCGATTTAGTGACTAAGATTTTCCTGTTTTAGAATTTTTTTTCCTACCTAATTGACGATATGGTTTTCAAACCGTTTGATGCACGATTGCTTGATAAAATCCAAACTTCCTTTCGTAGTTGTCATAAGGAAGATCAGTATGTTAGATCTCAGTTGCAGATTTCCTAAAACTACCATTTAAAATAGCACTTCACACTGAAGGTCGTTTTATTGCCTTGTCACAAGACAGGTCGTTAAGAAGTAATTTATGCAGTCAGAGCCTCAAAGAACTAACTTCATTTGAGCTCTGTATTCATCAGGTTGTTCAGCTTTTGCTTTCTAACTGAAAGTTTTAGCTTTCAAGTATCAGGATTTGATTCTCTAACTTCCTGAATAATTTCTTGTCTGCTTACGGGTCGGTAGTTGGTCTTGCTGCCTCGGAACACCTATCCTTCCTATTTCTAAACATTGCACAACCCACTAAAGTTCTTTCAAGGATTACTTTGATGTATTCAATTACTTAAATTTGATTTATGTAGTGTTTTTTATGAAAGCATATGTGTATGTATATATATATATATATATTTTATAGGAATAAATGATGACGAGCAAGGCAGAAAGAATAGCAAGACTGCTGCGACAGAGGTATGATTTGGGTTTACTAATCTTACTTACCAACGCTATTTGGGAAAACGATTCATTTCTGACCTATTTAGGACGAAGCTCTACGGTGGGCTGAAGAAAACATTCCATCTTCTCACGATAACCCGTAAGTAATTTTTTTGATTTGTTCGTTCATTTAACCAATGAGATCACTCGCCGATGTCATTTCGAGTAGTGGGTGACCATATGAGCTCTAATTGGCTCTTTTTCTCTCTCTTTACAGGGCCTTTTCCGATGATAAACCGAATCAAGGCAATGTTAGCTCAGGAGTTCAATTCAAAATGGACTAGACGGCTATACCAGTCGAACACTTTGCTATTACTTATGTTTTTCATCCTTCTCCCCATTTTCCTTAATTTTTTGGCGATGTCTTTTTTTGGTTCATTTGTTGGAACGACAGACTACTTATCCTCAATTAAGTAGACTGTTATTTAAAATGCATTGAAATAATTAGATGAAATGATTTTTAAGGACAAGAAACTGAACTTACTACTTATCAGGCAATGAGTAGTATGTTCATTTTAATATTTTGATAGATATAGTTCATGGGTGGGATGCTTCACAAGAATAAAGATACGTAAATGTAATGGGAAATTTGAACTGTGATCTTTGAGTAAATATGAATTCGACCGGGAATAATGAATCAAGTTGCTGCATAAACGAAATTACATTCAGCAGATTTGGTACGTGCTAATCATTTGTTTATGTGTCATTTAATGTCTTAAACTAAGCCTGTATTAAAGAGGATCTGGTTATTGAGTTTGAGACACACTCTTAAGTCGCCTCCATTTCTCCACTAAAGTAAAAAATGTTCGCTTGGCAGTTTGGTGTCATCTGGTTTATTACTCTTATTCATCAGATATCTTCAAAGATTGGATTCAATCCAGTCTTAATTTACCGTGGATGCAATGGAGGTGTATTTGGATACATGGGACTTCCCTCCGCCTTTGAATCCCGAGACTCTGGTGACCCAACACAATCGGCCCGAACATTACTCCAGACACGCAAGAAGAAGTTGGAAAAGATTCAAGATAGGACCAATATCCAAACTTATGGATCAACAACTCCCGCCGGGATAAAAATTGTTCATTTTTATCCAGGAAGGATTAAATTAACCACTTTATTATTGATTATTTGCGAACTTTATCTGTTTGTTAAAGTTTACTAAAATTATAGGTCGCATTATTTTGGAGTGAAGCCCACTGTTAAGGTAATTAAGTGTTATTATTGAGTCAGAAGATTTGTGGCTATTTTTCTCATCCACCGCCCGTTCTGCCTGTTTCAGCCAACGCCTTGAGTATTCTGATTTTGAAGTACCCATCTTCGACTAATGGAATTTCGGTATCGTTCCGGTGATCTTTGTATACATTTCCTCAATCCTTTAATTTTCGTTCTCGTAATAGTGTGATAAGAGTTCTCTAAGAGGTATTTCAATTTACAACTTAAAATTGATTTAATCATCTTTGTTAGTAAAAGTTGTGAAAAGATGACACGCAATTTAACAGGATGAATATTCGGTGAATTTCCTAATGAGGGCTTTGTGTTCTACCATGTTCTACTTTTATCCACCAAGTGAACATTTAGGATTGAAGCATGCACATTTGATTTGTTAAAATACTACGACCGTTTCTAGGGTGTCGGTCGACAGGATTTTACTGTCATGTATACACTGACATGTCATTCACACTCCTAAAGAGATTCAAGCCGCTTTTAGACACAACGTCTTGATCTCCACGCACTCACTCCTTATTGTCCAACGCAATTCCCCACTTTCGTTCCTCTTCACTTGAAAAATTTTCTGGGAATCACATACAATATTTTCCAATTACATTGGAAGAGCCGGTTTTGATTTGACTTAAAAATTAGAATAGAGAATAAAATTCCGACTTTAATGTATGTGTAAATAAGAAAGGGAAAATAAATGAAAATTGAAGATTTTTTTCAAAGTAAACGAAATATATCTCATTTCAAATTTCAGTTTAGTTAATGCTTTAGGTATTTGTGGCATATCGAGTATCCTTGAACTCTAAGCTTAGAAATTCTTAATAACCCCATGGATGGGGTGCAAAAAAATCATTCGAATGGATGTACTTTCGCCATTGACCCCGGATGTGGATTTTATGGTACGAGGGGAAAATCAGTTCGGTTGCCATAAAACGGAAATATGTATATACTTAAAAGATGGTTCGTGCTTCTTCAGTCGGTGTATTTTAGCCAGTTCATTTGTGTAAATTGACATAGGCTCAGCCACCAATGCTGTGATGTTAAACTAGTTTCTGCCGCTACTCTATCTTCCCATTAGATATTGCTAGGTTAGGGTTGACTCAGACCTGGGAAGAAAGAGAAGATGGAAGTGCAATCGCTACAAGATAATTTAATGAGGACTATTTATAGAAATGCAAGTCTTCTTCATAAGACTGACGTTTGGAGGTCAGTCAAAGTCTGAGCTGGTGATGGTTTTTTTTCAGACTGTCAAGATGACAGAATAAGAGTAATGAGCAATTTAGTGACCGCTAGAACAAAGAACAACGGCTTTGACTCACTACAAGGGCCATGTATGGGACCGTTTTAGTGAGACAGAACGGCCTGTGACAATCTCACCAACCAATCCAGATGGCTGTATCATTTAACCAACTAGTTGTGTTCTACTCTTTTTATGAGCGTTTCTTTTCTGCGCCTAAGAGGTTCTGCGGGTATATCGAGAAGCCCAAATGAGCGGTCAGCGACACGACAGTTGTGTGGGACTTCTGTTGTAGTCGTGCTCCCTTTTCTCTCTACTTCACTATTTACGTTCAGATGTCTATGTTCGAATACATTTTGTACCTTTCTCTATTCTACTCAATCGACTTAGGATCTCCTTGTTTTCCCACATCATCTAATTTATGTTTTGTTTATCGTGGAGAATATCGAAGCTAGAGGAAAGATTGCTTTGCAGTGTCTACCACACACTACACTAGTATTTCTCTAATGGAATAGAATATAGAAAATAACCACGATATGGAAGCATAACTGATTAGACAAGAATGATGACTTGTAAAAGAATAGCGACGAGATCATTGACCGTTTAGTAAACAATTTGGGGGTGATTTCCTAACTCTCATCGAACTGTTATGTCAAGTGGATTTAACTTGTTTCGTTTATTCGAGAGCAATCCACGTGACATTTATAGCAAGAAAAACTGGTCATTGGAAAAACTCACAAGACTTTGCTGAATAGAAAGCATGCGCGAAGAAGATCAGTACTTGCAATTGCTACTCGAACTTTAGCTACCATGGATAAATTTCATATCGGAAGCATGTTGTGGGTACTCTGGTTTATTCTATTTTAAATATCTTTGACACAGGATGCAGGCTTTTAGGGTTTAATCACATTTTAACGCATATGAGAGATTAAAATAGTAATGATCTGAAGTAAAGCCACTTTAAGAGCTTCACCGAGTTGGGCTTCATATCCCTTCCTAGAACTAACGATCTTCCTGGGGTTAACATGATATAAAAGCCTTTCCCGGATGAGATAACCAAGAGTTATGTAGGACCACGTGTATATTGGACAAGTGAAACTGAATGAAGGAGGAAAGGAGGGAGAGTTGGGAGAGAAAGAGGGGTGTGTTAGTACTGAGCGAGGGCAATCTGGATTGTGAGAAACAGGCAAAATGGAAAACAATTAGATTGTTGGCAGATTTGTTCATTTAAGGCAGAGAGAGACAGACCAGGCATAAGAGTCAGAGTGAGCAGATACTATAAGGTGCAAGATGGATATTAGAAGTGAATGAAGACATGCATCCTAAAGTTATATATAATTTGAATCTTATGCACCAAGTTCCTCATCTTCTCTACGAATCAAGACTTCAATGCTTTATGTTTCCTTGTCCTATACAAATGCAAGGATGATTATAACATCATGTCTATCTGAATATCCCACTAATTTACTTTTCTTTAATTTGAAACTCATTAAATTTTTAATTTTCCCAAAAAGAGGGCGCGTGGGTTTGGCAATTTCATTGCTTATTACGCAAATTCTACCCTCCTAAGTAACGCAACAATAACCTGCTTTCCTAGCAGGGCAAGGATTGGTTGGCTTTCAGGGCACAAATTGGTGGATATTTTATAAAAATTCCTAATTTTAACCAGCCGGCTTTGATAAGATTCATGCAGTTATTCTAGTTAAGTTAAAAATAGCATTTTAGAGAAGGCTATTATCCCCTATCAGCTTCCTTATGCAGTACACCACCTGGCTTTTGTTCAATAAAAGTTAAAAGGCATTGTCCAAATATGGCAATAACTACCACCGACTCAGACCCATTCAAGTTTGCAGATAAAAGGTTGGAGTGCTTTGCCTCGAAAAAATTTATTAATTTAACAAATACTTCTAACTCTGAAGTGCTAACAGCTTTGTTCAGACTAACCGACAAGACGTCAGAAGTAGCATGCACCCGGATAGTGATAAGAATGATCGACGATCGTAAGGCCAACTGTGGAGCGTGGATAGCCCATCTAGGGACAAAACATAGACTCTACGGTCTTTAGATAAGTGTATCGAGGCTACATAAATATGGTCAGATGTTAAGACAACGAATTACCCCAGTTTTCATGCAGTGGTTGAAATGACAGGTTGCATTATTTGACACTAGTCAGTAGAGAGCGGAAGAAAGAGGACTTCTCATCTTAGGGGTTTCATTACCTCTTTCCTCTGTCCAAGATGAGTCTTTAAAAAGCGATGAGGTGAAAAAAACATGGTTGAGCTATTCTTCCAGCATGCTACTGGGTCAAATAAATTGATGAGAGCAGGACAGTGCTCAAAATACTAGCTAACTTCACAAATAAGTGGGTGGGATCTTCGGGTTGGGTGATTCTTGTATTTTGGCCACGAATTTCTTAATTTAGTATAATTTCATTTTAATAAATAAAACGCAAATTGGTTGAACTCCTCATTTGTAGCTTTCATCAACCATATTTTAATTTTAATATTATTTATTTTTTCCCATGGCAGGGCTAAAAAGCTCTACAGCTTTTTATCATGGGGCAACATTCAGACGCATAGAAAGTGAAAGTTGCAAAAGGAATTACATTCATATTTTAAGAGGGAATTGTAAAGTGGAGTAGTAAACAGAGGTAAGAGTCATAATATCAGGAGAACCCTACCTCATCTGAGCTCCAGAATTAACATACCAACTGCTGCTTCAAGTTGAAGTTCTTCAAACTTAAGCTTTCTTTTCATAATCTTGCTTATTAAAGGCAAAATCTGGGTGACATATGATTTCGAAACCTTTCCCTTTCCACAATATTCTTGTATCACCCATCTACCGAATAAGAGGATTCTACCAGTGGTGATCAATCCGTCAGTGCCTTCTCATCTCACTTTCATTAGCTAACAGTCGATAAAGCCAAGAATTTGCAAACATAATTTCACCTTTCATGTACACCTTTCAGTAATGTGAGGATTAGAATTATTTGTAAGATTTATAATCTAATTTTTGCCTTCTTTCTCGCCGAATACCCGTTTAGCTTTCTCTTGAAGTTATCTTAACCAACATTTGTGTACGAAAATACAGAGGCATTTACTTCTGGTAAATGGGATTTTAATACCTTTTTCGATAGTATCTCCTCTTCTCTGTGAAAACTTATCTATTGACTTCGTCATTATAATTGTGCAGCAAGGTTTCTGCTAGGACTTCAACACTCACTTGACTTCTGCTGTACGATCCTAGCGTCATTCTTCGGGCAGTATTCTGAATAGCCTTTGATCTATCATCATCCACTTTATGGCAGACAACTGCAGATAAGCCTTACGGAGGGACTAGTTCGATAAATGATACCGATATATTTGCTCAGATGGTCATAGATTATAAGAGCTAGCTCTCACAGATAGTTAGTTCGGAAATTATAGTAAGCTTCATTTGGAAATATGTAAAAATTTAATTATTATTAATGATAAATTATTCATTACTAAATTTAGGGAAATTTTACTAGAAATATGGCCGGAGGAATCGAGATTAGAGCTTCGTTAACGTTGAACACAAACAAGAAATCCAGCAATAGGTTCCATCGTTGTAATCAGTACTTTGAAGTTTTATTCATAGGAGATCACAAAAAGGTAAAATTTGTCTTTTAAACCCCAGAAATGTCTAATTCAGAAAAAAACCAAATTAGAAACGAATATTTATGAAAAATGTCAAATTCCGAAGGAAACTAACAGCCACTTAAGTAAACATTTTAAACAAGCTCTTGTTGCAGGGTCTAGAAACTTAAAAATTACTTGAGAGGAGAGCGGAGCACAAGATTTAGTCTAGTGGAGGGAATTTCTTTGTTTATTTCACTTTTACCTATGACAAAACAGACAATGTTAACCATTTTTAACTAAAGGGAAGAATTTAAACTCCGGATCAATGCACTACCAATAAGGGGAGAAGCAGAGAATACAGGTGAGATTATTAAAGAATTCTTACTTTATTAAATCCCGATCTTATTAGTAATGCAACTCCAACCAACAATCGCAAAATATTTACAAAATAGCGGTAGAGAAAAAGTAGAAATAAACCAATTTTACAAAATCAAATTATATTATCAATTCACACAAAATGCAACCTACAAGGTCATTAATTAATTCGAATGAACTATTTACTAATAAAGTATATTTTCAGAGCACTCTTCCTGCTTCATGCTGTAGCTATCCCTTATTCAAGTACCACCATAAGGAGAAATAATCAACGCCCCCTATTTTAATCAATACATCATTATATTACTAAATACACAATAGACATAATATTTCAAATACGTTGCTCCATCTATTAATGATTATGCATCGATCCATCGTAAAAGAGATATAATTAGATAGCCTCCAATACAGTTTAAAATGCATGAATTCTTTCATTCTCCGCAGTTACAGCTTCCCAATTGGCCAGACGCTAGACGGCTAATTCACTTATTCACCCCTGACCGCAGTGAAACAAATAACTTTAAAAGGCTGGTTCATTATAACAAGTAATCAGTTAATCAAACAGTCTGTTGAGAAGTTTTGCTTAAAGTTTGTAAAACTATCTCATACACGATAAGGTATGTAGCGTAGATTGCCATTTTAAATGATAACCCTCTTACCATATTAAGGTGTTTAGGCAAACACATCGGAGTATCCTTAATGGAGAAATCTCATATTCTAGAGCTATTCGATAGAATAATTAATTGAATCGAAACTCTAAATTATCAAGAAATCGAAGAAAATTGGAGATTTAAAAGGGAACTAGGGGTCACATCTATGTAGATTACTCGAGCGGACAAAAAGAAGGCAAAGTCTCCCTCAGCGACTCATTTTCCCGCCATATATGCGAATTCTAGATAATGAAATGCCACCGCCTGTATCAATACGACTGATTGCGATTTTATATGCGAAATGAGTAAACAAACTGTTTCAACAATGCCGTGTTAGGATTATGAAGGCCATTTACTTCCACATAGTAGCATTCTTCTTTCCCCGGCTGTAGAAAAACAAATGAATAGAAGTGACAAGACCGGTGGTTATATTTATACAACCAGTCAACAAGAACCGAACATCGCAGATAAGAATTCATTCGGTTATATTGACATAATTTTGTAATATTTTCAAAAAATCTACTGAAAAGTGGATGATGAGGACAAATGGACAGAGGAAGCAGACATCTTGCCTGTGTTCACAAACCACCCACCAGGGGCGGTCTTATTGAGATGACTATATAGTCTGATCTGTCCAATGGTCGTACCGAGCTGGAAGTTCGGTTTTCCCGTTGGTCCACCCTACGTGCAGACGTGTGCATTGTTTAGTTAGTCAGGTTGTGGGTCAACTTCTAACATAATTTGCTGTTCACGCATAGTCTAGCTAATATGCTGGTATGTAGTTCTCTTAATCTGTGGGTTGGTATTAAAGCTGATGAGGTTCTGACAAGTTCAAATAGTGCCAAATATACTGCCCATAATCAACAGCTGGATTGATGCTATTTCCGTGGTTATCGATCTGTAATTTCTCATTCAATTTCAATTTCAATAAAACTTTATTTCAGGTCACCTCCATAATGAATCTCGTCTCTCTTCAAATAATGGAAATCTGTAATGAATCGCAAAGTGCCCAATCGTAAGGCCAATAGTTCATAAATGTAAACTTCAAGGTAAACATTAACTGAACTCTAACCCTAATCGATTAATCCCATGTCCAATCCTGTAAGTAGATAAACAGTATCACTTCAATGAGCAATAGAGAAAAAAGTTTTATTTATTGTCATTATTATCCCAATATTAGAGAAGGGAGGTGGGGTAAAAGTCCCAAAATGCTACAATTACAACTACTTCTAATTGAACTAAAACACTGCTCCATCGTGTCTCAATGAAGAAACAAGCGTGAAAGTAAGACACACAAGTGGAGGTAAAAGGCTAAACGAGAGAGAATAAAACAAACATTAGTGATCAAGGCCATATGGAGGGAGAAAATAGTCAAAGGAGAGAGAGAGAGAGAGGGATGATTTTTAGAAAGAGACGAGTAAACAACACACAAACACTCAAAGAAGAAAAGTGGCTGATCAATAATGAGGGTTAGGCTGTCTTATGCTTTGGTGAGATGTAAGGAGGATGAAGGGAATGAAAGTTTGTCCACTCAGCTATTGATTAATCATATTAGTCCAGGAGGATTTCAAAAGTGACCGGGTCAGTGTCAATATTCTTGACACCTTGAAGGGTGCATTGAATGAGGATTATGACATGCTTCGTTAAATTCTCGAATTGAACGGCAACCAATGGCGAAGTATAGCCGTTTTGACCCAGGAATGGGAAGTACTGATTGTGGAATACGCCACTATTAGAAGAAAAAACAAAATGCGTTAGCTGATGTACCGCGTCAAATTACTAAAATATAAATAAGTAAACAAACGTTACATTCATACGTGATTTCTTCTTATTTGTGAACATAACCACTTGTTTTAATGCAAAGCAAAAAACAAAACCGATTGTGACTGATATACATGCTGTTATACGGACAACCACAATATAACCCATCTAATCGATTAATGCGGGTTCAAAGTTCATATTAATACATTCAGTAATTTCAAATACCACTATCATTCAGAGGTGTAAAATAATGATTTGCATGACGGTAGAACCTTAAGATATTTATTTTCTTCCCAAGATAAATATGGAATTCTTTTCGAAGAAGAATGCAAATTAAATTAACCGCAAAACTGTAAAGACAAGTATGTTTTCGAACAGTTCATGTGCAAAATTTTGTTACATTTATTAAATGAAAAATTAATCTCAACAATAAGAAAGGAATCATAATGTCCAAAAAATCCAATTAAATGAACATAAAATTATTAAAACCGCGGAAATCGGGAAAAAATGAATATAAAGTAAAGTAAAAAGGATGGTTGAAGTCAATCATTTTACGACATACTGATATTCAAATTAATAACAGGTTTGCAGAAAGTAGAATCTGAGTTGCTCATAAGAGAGCTCCTAAGGTGCTACTCCTTTGCTTATTTGGAAAAGTGTTTCATCGAAGGCCTTGAATTAGTGCACAGGAAATAAGACTATCGGCCAAGAGGAGACAATCCAAGAACAGTTATCCAGAAGATTAAGCTACGAATAAGGAAAGATTTATTGAAAACGATAACTGAAAGTCAAGACGAATAGAGAAAATGAAAAAACAGAAGCATTCTAATAATAACAGGGCAAAGGAAAAAGTGGGCGGATTTAGTGGGAAAATGGGAGTCAAACATCCGCACCACTAGTTTTGTAGCCAATGTTTCCTGGTATTTAATAGTGAAAAAAGGACGAGTAAGAGTCGCTGATCAAGATTTTCAAACTGGAACCTTTGAAAATAGCTCAATTAAACGCAAAAAAAATTGGGTAATCACTCAAGCATTTACAGTAGCGGAGAACATCTCATTTGTTAAGACTTCATTCTAACAACCAGAACTTATACCTTTTATCGCAACTGAAAATAGTCCTTTAATTTTGAACAAAAAACGACAAAACATTTGCACATTACTAGAAGGAACGCCTGTTCGGGTAAGCTAGTGGAGTACCAATATTTAATGATAAACAAGCTTTTAAATCTACAGATGCTGGGTAGTTACTAAGAAATTTGGCACAAACAAAGGGGAATACTTTAACAACGTCTGTGAATACGTAAATTTGCATGAGACAGCATTAAGACAGTAAATGGGGAAACATAAATTTACAAATAACAACCTGTATTTCTTCGGAAAAAATGATGAAGAGACTAAAATTAAAGGATTTACTATTCTGTGCCATTTGCAGTAATACTCGGATAGAATTTAACTGGTCCCATATTATCATGATCTTCAGGATTCTAAAATGAGAAATCGCGTTATTGAAAAATATAACAAATACGATTAAAATAACATTTAAATTGAGAAAATATACTTGTCCCTGGCATGAAACAAGGGTATGCGGGATTTCTGGATCCATTACATCTGGCATCCAACCATATACCTGAAATCAAAGAGTAAAAAATATCAAAATTATAAATTGACATAGATTAAGGCTAATAAATAATTATGAGAGAAAACGAACTCGATTGAGCTTGAGAATGGCACAAGGTTTGTCATCAGGATAGCCAAAATTGTTTGCCTTATTGCAAGGTCCAAGTGAGTTAAGATCAAAACGGCAAACTTTCTTGGGATCATTTGGGACTTTTCCATCTGTGGTACAAGTTGCGAATCCAGTTTCCGGCTTTTCGTTGATCTTCTCATAGTAGGAGAGTAGAGCATTGATATTGTCAACGTATTCGTAGTAAACCTGTGGGTCCTTTTTGGAATAGAAAATGAGCGTTTTATCTTCGTCAACGATAGGACGAACACCAAGACCTGGCTGGAATTTAAGAAGACTCTGTTGACCAGTACGCAGGGGATACTGAGGGGGCACAATGAGTTGGAGAAAAACGGTCATCATTCCCATGAAAAATCCGATCAATAGTGCATAGAAAATACAGTAATAGGTAAATATTTGGGCTAAAGAAGATTGTTAGGTATAAATAGGAAACGAACCCCATGAAACGCATGTTCGACCAAGTATTGATTTATCCTTTTTGTTATAAATCCAATTTGGGCATCTGCTGGGCGCATGGTAGGAAAGGGTCGATAAGTTATCGGAGAAATCCTGCATCGACATGCTAATGATGGATGTTAAATTAAATGGCAATTAACATAAAATGAATAAAAATAAAAATAAAAACGGGTAAATAAAGGCGGCATAGATAGTACACATTATTTTTAAATTGTTGTTAAAAGGCAAGAAACACGATGGTACCTCATTGTGGAAATGCACAGAGCCAAAATAATAACACAATGAAGCCTTAGTTACTCAAAATGTGCTCCAAGCTTATGTCGTAAGTGGCCATTTAATAGATGTATATTAACAAATCTTATCTACATCAAATATAATTTTAAATAGTGAATAACTATTCAAGTTAAATTTATATATTTTTAAAATAGCTTATGAAATTAATACATTTTAATTTTATTTTGTGTGTGTTTTGATGACAATAGATATTTGATCATTTTTATCACTAATCAAATTCATTCATCATGGATATTAAATAAAAGCAAAATGAGAGTTAAAATATTTATGGATTTAGTATTTCGGTGAAGTTTATGATATATTAAAAATACAGACGCTGTTATATGAAGGATTTCATTATGAAATTATTCATTTTCTGCTTAAATTCCTCTTATTTATATATGAGCGATTCTTCTAGAAAACTTTAAGAGCAAATTCTCCGGCCCAGTATCCATTGTGTTCATCAGTTCTTGAAAATTACGGATATTGGCATCCAATATCTATTCATATGTGTTCGGAAGACGTGTAAATTTGTACTGATGCTTTTTATAACAGCAGTAGTTTGGTTTGCATTGATGGTTTACGTGCAATTAGCATAACATATTTTTAATATTTTTGGTTTGTTTGGTTCAATGTATTTGCTTTAGAATAAACTCAGTTTTGAAACCCAAATCTTAAATATCATAAAAAAGGAAGAACTGATCAGTTAAAGATATATTTAAACATGTTTTCTGTTGAAATACATGACAGAAAATAACAGAAAACCCATGCTCGAATTTATTCCATTCATAATGTTAATCGATATGATTAAGATTTGGTTAAAATTTAAATGTAACAATAATAATCGTCTTTCAAGAATTTCACAAGGTTAAACTAATCTATTAGGTCTCAGTCCAGGTTTTATTTAGATTTATCGGCGTTTATATTTTGGACTCTACGCCTTTTAATATTTTAAAAAATGCAAAAATGTAAGATTGGAGGTTTGTTGAAGCTTCACGACAAGAATACTTGCTGGATGTAAAATAAATCGGTGCACTAATTGCTTCCGCTACTCACTAAGATGAGATCGTAAGCTAGAAAGTTCGTTTGTGAATTTGACAATATTTTTCGTTTGCCTTCATAAATTATGGATGAATTATCAAATTTGCAATTTTTATTTTAAATATGCTTAAATGAGCATTAATTTTTAAGACCAAATATAAGTTTAACAATCAGAACCGTCCGCAAGTAAGAAAGGGCGTCATGTGACTTGTTAACTAAAGAAACATCTAATAAGTAAATTTACCGATGTCAGAAATTAATTTGTGAGAAGTACATATTAATGCATAATCTGTGTGTCTTGAAGGAACAAATATTGCCACAAATTTCTGTTATAGCAAGAGAAGATCTATCTGGAAACATCAATCGAATAGATGGAATAAGTCAATTAACGCATGTCGTAAGATTAGTTCGGAGGTGGCAGACAAGCCACTCCCAATTTATTTATAAGTAAAATAGGCTTATATACAAAACATTTCTTTGTTAGACATTAGTTATGTCTCGTTGTCGGTGTCTTGACGTGATGACAGACACCCATATAGGTATCTATGTGTAAACACGCAAATACATAGCGGGACCACCTGTGGACATTGTGGTGGAGATCTTATCGTCAGTCAATCATTTCTAATCACCAGGTATCGATAGACATCTGTTGACTATAGCAGTTTCCAAGCGATTATTTAAATACATCTAGCAAAAAGATTGTTAATAAAATTGGAATTTTTGAACATGAACCGTACGTTTAATAAATATTATGCAACTCGAATCTAAAAATTCAAATAAAGTAAAACTCTTCGATATCCTGACGTTGCTTCTGATCCTCTCTCTTTTATCATTTATTGGACTTTCTGTTGTCTGATTTCAGTTACTCCCCATAATTAAAACTTGTAAAAATTTTTTCGTATTACGGTGGGTAATAATTATAATAACGCATCCTAGTATGATAGTCGGAACATAAACATATTATTACTATTACAAGGTCGCAAAACGACAGTATTTTCATAGAGAATGCGATTGAAGTGTAATTTTGGGAAGTCCATAAGAAGACATCCTTTTCGTTATTGAAAACGGCTAATCAACCACTTTGCTGGTTAGTAAATCACTGCGAGCCTGCAGAATACTAGACACATTTATTTAAAGATCGTATCGAAGGTACGAATTTGAAAATAAGATGTTTAGATTTCGAAGTGAAGAAGCAGATTAACTTTCGGAGTGGTGCAATAATCAGTAAATAAAGAAAATCAATTATTATTATTCATGAAAAATTAATATAGCCATTTATTGTTATTTATTCAAAAAATTGCATATTTATTAAAAAGTGTTAAATTATATGATCATAGTATTACAGAATCTTGAGTTAATTGAGAAGGTTCGCTTAATCTCGTGTTATCATTGAGTTCTGACTTTTGCAAGCTATTTTGGGAGATGTGGCGATGCAGGTGAGACTTCGACAGTTCCGAAGGAAAAATGTCTTCAGTTTCTCAAGTAACAGTGGATTGCTCAATGCTTGGTAATGTCTTTGAGGGGTTATCTGCAGAAATGAAGGTTCTTTCTGCAAAAATTGAAGCCAAATATTTGCATGAACTAAATATTGTCTTCTTTTCCTGTTGTACCATTATCTCCTATAGTGATTTCTGCTGAGTGATTTATGTTCAGATCGCCAATGATGATATGAAGCCTCCCCCCATCGGTCAAACAGTGTGTAAAGGAATCACCCATGTCCCATGTCGTTTTATTACGACTTGTCTTCTAGCCCAAGCAACAATCAGTCCGAAACCCTCTGGGCGTGATAATTGGACAAATCAAAGTGTACAGACAAATGGCTTAAAGGGGCAGAAAGATGGTCCTTTTACTTTTGCCTTCTCCAGAGGCCATATATCGTCCACCTAGGTCAAGTCTCCTAAATTTCTTGTCACTGCAACTACATTCGAGCTTAACCAAAGCTTATTTGCGGTCCTAAGCAATCGGCACCATTGGATGATAAATGCCATGGACCCGAGGAAATCGGGCTTGCCAGACCTGTTTCTCTCGCAAGTGGGATGGTGCCAAGAGTGGCCGCACAAAATGCACTTTCTGGTCATCAAGATTTTATGTGCTCACAAACAAACGTTTCCTTGTCTTAAATCGATCTCTATGTTGCTGGATCTGTATAGTGGATCTCCTATCCAATTTTAGTGGATTTATGTTCAAAGTGGCTCAAGGTTATGCCTATCAATTCTACCCCAACTGGTACCGTTATCAACAGCCTCCGCTAAGTATTCGTCGTTCACGACATGCCAAAAATAATTGTGTTCACCCATTTCTCTTCTAATCGATCTGATGAATTTTGTTGTAATTTGATATTCTCCTTTTTACACTATCTGCCTAACCCCAATCGTCTGGATGAGGAACTTACTGACAACGCGAAAAGGCAACCTTTCGTGTCACAAGGGGAAGGAACAGTGGAAGGGATTCTTAATTTTCTACAGTTTAGGTACTCGACGACGCCTCATATTGATGTTCAAATTTGGGTGCGCCATCGCGAAATTCTCCGTTCTCAGTAGGCAGTTGATAACCTCCGAATCGAAAGCGGATCCAAAGGAGATTTTTGGGACTCATGTTACCTATCTTCGCCGAGGAATCTCGAAACTCCGGAGATCCAATGTGATTATCGGACAGACCGTTATCCTGGACACCTCAGAAGACCTTGGAACTATTCATGATTGATCCAACGTATGGATATGGAACTTTTTCTGGGAGGCGGTGCATAAAAATTCAAATAAAGGATGACTCTTGATATTCTGACTGCACTGGGCACTCCTTTGTGGCCTCTGTTTCATCCCTTCCTGAATTACTTAGTTACTTAGTGTGCTCAAATGCTATCCCGTGAAGGGGAATCGGAAATGTATATGTGGTAAAAAGTGCTTATTTCTAGAGACACCAATGATGCGCATTGTTAGAAGAAATGATAATTATTTTTCCCCGCTCCCAATGTTGGGTGATTGGGTGATGACAATACTTCACCGTCTTAGATACAGCCTTGTCAATAGTAAAAGTATTTACAACACTTCAGAACATCTTTTCTCATCTTTTTTTGTTTAGAAAGGCTCCGCTATGCTATAGAAATCCCAGGAAATCTATTTTCTGCAGTTGTGATCTGCCTGCCCACTGGACATCACCAGAATGCGGTCGGCTCAGCTTCGGAGAGATAAGACAGGACTGCGGTTAACGCGAGACACTTTAATAATCGAACAAAGACTTTATAACGGAATACAAATTGTATTTACATTATTGAAGATTGGAGGTCAAAATCATTGTCAGACTGATAGCATCTTTAGTGGTGAATAACTGTCAAGGTCTCAGGAGCGATGTGCCCTCGATTGCTAACACGATGGACAACCCACGAGAAAAATTTCCCGAGACAAAACATAAACACTGCAGATAGGGTCTTTGTTTAGTCGGCTTTCTATCACGTCTAATGATCAAGGTACCAGGATGATGACAACTTACGTAATCATAACAGTCAAGACAATTTCAGTTAGTAAGCTCAGATAAGAATTAAAATGATAGAAGAGTTGGCAAATTTTTCCTATCGAGAACTGAAATCAGTCAGAAGTTCGTCAGTAGTTCATCCTTAGAACATCACAAAGTTGACCTTGATAGGACCACATTGTGCGAATTTTGCAGCACATAGGATGGAAATGCACATAAATGGAGAAAATTCTTTTGTTTGAGTGCTAGGTAAAGTGTTTTACTTGGAAATATATTTCATAAAAACTAAACAAATTATCTGAGCTTAAGAAGATTGAGTGGATGTCAGGGACACTGGACTTAGAAGAGGAAGACGTCTGTGTGTCTAACACATGTCTCTTAGCAACCTTACACTTCGAAGAATGGAAAAAAGAACAATCTGGAGAAGGAGACGGAAACTTGATGTGGCGTAATGTTTACAGACAAGATAAACTATGCGCGTATAAAATGTGGGTTCAGATGGAATTCAGAACATGGCGAGTCATTTAGGACAGTGACACCGACCATGTTGGGTAACAAAGGAGGTCAAACTCTCAAACATAAATAAACTTCTTTCGGATAGATGAAAGTTCTGCCGGGAAGCTTGGGGTTACATCAAAAGATTCCGTTCTCTAAGTAACATTTTTTTAAATTGACCGGCCCCATGATCCATTATTGTATCACGATTAAAATAAATATTTTTGAAAATTCATATTTATTAATTTTAAATGTAATTGTAATTTTTCGTCATTCCAAAAAATTGAATTTTTAAATTATCAAAACGTTTAATTTCGCATAATTTCTTGGTCCATAGTTCTAGAAGTTAAGAAATTTTGAATGTGATATGATTTCTAATTTTGCATCCCTACAAGAGGAAAGCTCTCCACCTGTATTTTGATCTCTTTTCTTCATTCTAGATCCTTCATTTACAAATTAAAGTGATCGGTTGAAAACTAATCAGAAGAATGTTCTTTTCTTAAAATTGAGCTATTAATCAAGTTTAAATTACCCGTCCCCTTTTAAAGAAAGCTTTTTCTTGATGTACCTATTGAACAACGGGGGGACATCTCGGAGCGTATTAGATTTCATGGCTTTTAATGTGAAACTCATCATCTATCGTGCTTGAACCAGTCTGTCGTTATTTGAATTTCTAAATTCGAAGGCGTTTCATTATTTGATAGAAATTTTAACTTTTAATGCCGCTCCTCAAAATTTTACTAAAAATAGATCACTTTTTAAGTCTGGGTTGAGGTAAAGGCTCCGATGGATTAGTATTTCCGTTTGATCGTCAGATAAGATCAGCCAATGTTTTTATTATAAATACAATTTGGACGCGAAGATGTAGGGCTTTCAAGTGTATTTACGTTATCAAACAGAAAGGAAGGTAATAAATGCAGATTTCCTTATTGAGAAGTAGAGATATCTCTGGAGATTGGGCTGTAATTTGGTCCCCCTCTGCTCTTAATACATTCAGAATGCTTGAGGGATTCATTTCTGTTGGGTGGTAGTTTCCTAGACAATGGAGGAACAAAGTCAGTAATTTTCCCTCTCATTTCTTGAAGATAAATCAAAAGTACACGGAACGCAGCCCATGCAACAGGCACGTTTCAAACTAGGCGCTTAACATTGTTTTACTCCACAACCGCCTTCTTGTGAGTTTTAATTACAATTAAATTCTTTAAAGTAAAATAAGTTGATTTTGATTTAATTAAAGCTACCTTAATCCAACGTATATACACACCTATGTATTTATTCATTTATTTAACAATTAATTACAGATTTCATTATTCTTTATCTCAGCTTGTTTGATTAGTTCTATTCTTCTTCTACTTCTTCTACTTCTCCATTTTGGCGGTTTGCAATTCGTCTGTGTCAATTTGTTGTACACTAAAAGTACACAAAGTACAGTAGCGTTTTTGAACTGAATTCTCTCAAAGTTGTCTTTTTGTAAATGTTATTAACTGCAAATATTTGAGCAATAGTTTAGTAGTTATGGAGATTAAAATCTCAATGAGTTTTCGCTTAATTAAGTTAAATTATAAGAGCCCACTTTTGATGATTTTCTCGAAATATCTAATGAGCCAATAAACATCAATTTAACGTTTTCAAATGGTTTTAAAAATTCCAAACTAATTAATTGATCTACTTCCCTAATAATAGATTTTTTAAAGGGATCCTGACGACTTTTGTTTAAATTATTGCCCTAATAACTAGGAGAGGTGAACATGTGAGTTTTTTTATTAAACAAAGAGTGACGCAGCAAGTGAATAAATATGCTATCGTCGGTAATAATTTAAACAACTATTATTTTTTCCCATTTTATTTTTTTGCTCCCGTGGTTTGTTTAATTACTCGTTTTTTTTTCCTATTCAAAATCCATTGTCATCACGACAACGCAAACAATTAACATATTTGGACCTTGAGAACCTCTCAAATTGAGCTGTTTTACAATTGAGGAATCTACAGACTTTCTGACTACTGTATATCTATAAATTCATGAGTTATACAACCTCATAATTTTTCTGAAATTTCAAATAAATAAATGAAACAAAGTTTCCGAGTGGTCTCCTTTTTAATAGTTCCACTTAGATACCGATGTTAAGTTCCACATGCATAAATATGGCAAACGCTAGTATGGGGTACTTGCGTCATACATATAAATGCTGTTCCTGTCCCTTGCGCATTATCTGCCAATTGGCTTGGTGAATAGTCACG
Organism: Hymenolepis diminuta; assembly: GCA_900708905.1. Taxonomy (NCBI): domain Eukaryota; kingdom Metazoa; phylum Platyhelminthes; class Cestoda; order Cyclophyllidea; family Hymenolepididae; genus Hymenolepis; species Hymenolepis diminuta. Next base: position 4,053,942 of record CAADRB010000003.1, read on the forward strand.
TTCGCGGCATGCCTACTGGGGGGATTTCTGGTGTTGCAGAAGCAGTCAAACTTGCATTCATATTCAACCTCACCATCTCTTGATGCATTCGTGTTGCTTTTGCGACTCGATTTCAATTTAATAGGCCTTTAATATTACCACTTGGAGTTATTGATTGACATCACTCGGAGAGGTAATCTTAATAAATAACGTAAAATATTCACTTGTTTTTGTCAGACTTTGGACAGAAATCTGTGCAATTTTTATAAATTAACTCGACTCGGAATAGAGTAGACCAAGTGCTATTGTTTATCCTCAAAATGGTGTCAGGTGTCTAGGATAGTTCATAATAGGGTGATTTAAGAACTTCAGTTCTGGAAATTTCTGTCAAGGGGACAAACAATCGAACCTGAGGTGGCGATGCAGCCTTTTCATACTCATTCTTCATTTTTCATGCAATTTTCCACACTCTCTTCCCATTTTTCAGGCGATTGTACAACAATTTGCCTTTTATCAGAACGTGAGATAAACAATTTCTCTAATCCCTTAGGTCTTTCTTATTTCCACTATTCTATTTCCATAAGCCTTTGAATATCGTTTAAGATCATTCAGCCTTCTTAACCACTGGAAAAAAGTTGAATTCAGGTGTCAAGACCGATCATCCTGATTAAAAACCGATCACTAAGCACTGGACGGTGTAGACAAGCACTTGTTGTAATTCTAAGGGTGAATAATGAAATTTGAAATTTAGAACTATGACAATTTGGTGATAATATACGCCTTGAAGTTGAAAATTAAATGACACTAGACTTTTTGGTATTTCGAAGTTGCTTTCAGGATCTTTTGGACCACCTCCTTCCTACCACTTTTATTACTGTGGTAAATAATGATAATTTATGCGTTGGTATTAATAATTAAAATACTTAATCTGTACTCTAACTAATCGTGATAGTTTACACTGTCAAGTGGTCAGTATTGGTAGACATTTGTGAAAGATTTACGTCCCGAATATATCAAATCGAAATGACTAACCATTTGATCGAATCAAGTGATCACAAGCTCTGAATTCGCTGGCATGAATGTGATGCCGTAAGGTGAGCATTAAGAAATTCAGAGTTCAAATTATTTAAAATTGGGCTTCGGAACATTTGAACATTGGAAAGTCAAATGTGCATCCGTATGCGAAAGTGGATAACTGAACGCTTTTCTAATTCAAACATTGTACGACTCATGAAATCTTGGCTTCAATGCATGCCTCTACTTAACCCATCTGCTACTTCGCATACCCAGAAGCTGCCACATGATAAAAATATGTTTGAATTGTTGTTTTGGCATCATTACATTAAAATCCTTCAAAAGATTGGAGTAAATGAGGCTCTGGCATCATATTTTTATTTCCCTTTTATAGAAATTTCTATGATAACAACTCAACTGGATTTCCTTGTTTAAAATATATTTTCCCGCCTTCTTTGATCAAAGGACGTTCCAATAAGTTTCCGTTTTCGAGATCAAGAGGAAGTAAGTCCTTTTAAATCAAATAAACAAAACTGGGGACACGTTCATAGATACATCAGTGAAAACGCAACTAAGGGATGATAAGAAACAAATTGAAAACCGGTAAATAAGCGTCACTTCAGTGGTGAAAACGGGTTACGATGGAGCCTAATTAGTGCAAAATCTGTGCCTTTTGTTACTTTGATACGGAGACTTATGGGTCAACACGAGTACCAACTAGAGTGCTAGAGTTACATAAGGCTACTAAATTGGGATTCAGTGCCATAGTCATTACTAAATATTAATTGGTATATTTATTAAATTATGGTAACTACTTAGTCAAGGTTCGTTTGTCCAATGATCAATAGCCGAATTAATTCTTTTGTATGTCTGCGTCGAACCATAATTTGATGATCACATATACCTTTGTTGGGGTGAAGATAGCAACTAACAACAGCAACAACGGTCACCATTTGGTAGCTGTTTGAGTAAGAGCTAACAATAATTGAAGAGCAGAACACCAAGAGTTGATTAAACCGAAATGTATTCAACGAAACCACGACTTGGAGAGAGAGAGAGAAAGAGAGAGGAAAGTGCTGAGGGACGGAGGAGATGAGAGGGAAGCGTAGGAGCCGGTAACCGGTTTTGGGTGGGAAAAAAAGACGGTTTTATAAATCACTTGGGTAAGGCCACGCGAGAGAACATGGGAGTAGATGTACTTTTAAGTGGAACGTGGATGTTATGGAAAAGGGGGAATCGATAGGCGCGTTTAGACATTACAGATAGGGCTTTTGAGTCATTGGGGACATAAAAACGTCATTGCGGCAGTGTGGACGAAAAACCGAAGTATTGTCATAGAGAAAACAAATAAAGGGCAATTCTGGAAATATACAGAGAGTCATCCTTCATCTTCTTATCATCCAGATGGTGATTGGATTGAGGATTTTTAGAGTTAATTTGAATATTTGTGTCCACTCTATAAGCAGGAGTGAAAAGTATTAAATGCCCGATGACTTCAAGAACAAAAAGTTGGTAGATCCCATTTTGTGCTTAAATAACACCAGTGAATAAGCATTGAACACCTTTGACAAGCATTTGTTATAATTCAAGGATGAATCATGAAATTTGAACTTTGTATCATGTTTTGTGCAACTCTCTCGGTATCGCCCGCACGGCCGGTGTATTTGTTCTCGGACTTCGTTGGCCCATTCGCTCCTTACTTTCTGCTAGCAGGCGTTCTCGAATTATGTTTAAAATATAATGACTCTTGTAATCCCGACAAAAGATACTCTCCTTGAAGGTGAAATTATATATAAATTGGGGTTTATAACACTGAAAAAATGCAATGTGCGTAGCCTCAATTTTAAGTAGTTTTATAAAATACTGAAAATACGGGCTGGTGGCATAGTGGTCAATGTTCATGCCTTCTAAGTGATAGGTCACGAGGTTGATGTTCTTCAGGGCTCATCTATAAATTGGATGGACGGTCGCATCTTTTAGTGGTAGAGGCTTAAATAAGATCAAATGTGATTACTTTTGTCGACAGAGATATGAATCTATTTCAGAAAGAAATTATCTACAATAATAACCATTCCATTTTGAACAATAAAGCAAAATATACAGAGGAACAAAGACATCTTATTTATCGTACTTATTTCCTTCGGCAATGAACAATAATCCTTGACGGTCATTGGTTTTCGAACTCCTTACTGCGTCACTAACTATCACCATTGTGAAATTTAACATTTGTAAGGCTTTAACTATTTAACTTCCCCGCTCTTAAATGGATATTAATCAAAAGTACTTCAAAGGATCAACTCTGAGACGTATGTCATTGATATAGTTAACACAAAGGTGTGGGAATACCGAGACAGTATGTAACTGCAGGTTAGTGTAGACTTTTATGGTTGGCTGAAATCGTGATTTAATTATGCGTTGGTGTTAACTAAACATATTATTAGATTAGTATGTCTTAACCTCAGTTGGTACAACATACTTGTAAATTTGAAAATTCCAAGGTGACACACAAAGTTTATTCATTACTCCGCATATTGCCTTGAATGAGAAAGATTTTATCTATTCATCGAAGAATACCACCTTTTGATAGAAAACATCAAGCAAACATCGTGATATTCAAAGGTAAGTAATTTTTACAACTCCTGCAAATAGAAAGTGGGGAGTGAAAGAGTCTGTTAAGTGGGTATGCAAAAACAGCTATTCGAGAATCATTAATAACACGTCCAGGTATCCACATTTCTTGATTTAACTCCCAGGTCCTCGGGTTAATTGATGTCCGCGATATTCACTGTTCATTGATGGATTGATGTGAGCCCTTCGTTGGTCATTACCACCTTGACCAACTGAGACATGTGGATTAGACTTTCAACGAGTTGTTAGCACACCAGTGCTCACTAATGTTATCGCAAACTCTAATAAAGTCGGTCACGGCAATACAATTGTGCTCAATTTCTTTTGAAATCCCGAATGGATAATTAGTTCCTCAGTCTTTATGATCAGCATCTCTATACGGCGGAAGACATTCCAGTTAATTAATAAAAGATGCGTAACTAACTCTGGGCATGTGAGTCCTTTTTAGTTCTCATGTAAACTTATAGATTATAATTTTGAGAAATTTAAAGAAAGCCTACTAACAAACGAAGTCAGACCCTTTAGTAGTATATCTTTATTTTCAACAAATTTTCAATCCCCTCCACTTTATCCCTTAGTGGACTTTGCTGTTACGCGATTTCAGTTGACTCTTCAGCATGAACTGATGTTAATTTAAGGCCTTGTTCTGGAATATACTATAATATAATATGATATTCTGAATTGCATCATTACTATTTTCCCAATAATAATTACGTCTTACAGAAAAGAATGAGGATCATCAGTACATTTCTCAGGCCTTCTCGCTATTCTATAAATAGGCCCTGGATATATTGCCTGCAATTTGATTGGTGAGAAACTCCCAAGGTTGCGTGGTGTCCTTAAAGCGGAACACTTTTAGTAAAAGCAATGTCTATTTTTAGTAGCGCTTGTCTGACTCTTCATAATTTGACAAAATTAGTCAATTTGTTTAAAAATATTGGTAAACAACTTTATGATTTCCAGTTATTGAGACATATAAAATAGTGATATCAAATTAACATGGTGAAATATCGGTTGAAATGACGACAGTTCTACGGAATTTATCACATCCTCAATGATGCTCCATTTATAAGCGAAAAGTACAAAATGCAATAATGTTGCTACGGCGTCTTTATCAGAATAAAGGCGAATTCGTCATAAATCCCCTGCTCAAGGGAGTTAGAAGAGAAACCGCAATGTACAAAGCTACCAACTGTACGCAAATGTTTGCAGAAAGTAGGGCTTTCGAATTGTCGACAGGATACTCCTCTCGTGAACAACAAGGGGTTCCAGCACATAATCTTCTTGCCGAGAAGCGGAGCAGTAATCATCCCAAGTCCCATGAGTCGAATTCTTCTGCTCTCTTTCTGCATCAGGAATGTATCCGCTTATAAAAACGGTATAATATACGATATTTTATCAATAAACGGGCACTTATCCGACGTGTGCTGGAGTTAAAGACATTCGTTCAATATGGTTGAAAACAAAGCCTTCTCTGCGAACTTATTTCAAATCGATGGTCTTCACTTGACTTTGCAAACTTCATATATCACTCGTCGAAATCTTACGCCAACAAAAGCATCCAATTTTGCGCACTTATACGGTCATTCCAGAACAAACAGACCAGTCAATAAATCAGTTTCTAATGTGAGGCAGATGATACGTCCTTTCAACGAAAAGTATTTCAATTGATCCCTTGTTTTGAGCAAATTAAAGCAAGTATTTGTTTGGATCGTAATTATTACTTGCGAAAAACAGTCGAATCTCGAGTTGCCCGCAACTAATTAATGTGACAATAGATGTTGGTGATCCAGAGTTTGAATTATTGATCTATCTCCATAGAATTCCAACTTAAATGACAACTAAGATTTAATGGAATGCTTCCCCTTTCAGATGCTTTTCTAAACTTTCTTTTAATTTCTAACAAAATTTATTTATTAAGTGGATGTGTCAGCCTGAAAGTCTGTTTGAATTAAGTGGGGCTGAAGACACATCGTGAATGGAGATATTATTACAAAAGTGAGATTTCAGAGGCAAATCAAATGATTGCCCAAATTTGGAATATTTATTTGCCAATAGAAAAAGAATGCTTGAGCTTTCAAATGTTTTTTTGCTTAAGAAAGAAAGCAATTTTAGAGCTTTTCAACAAATCAGTTTTTGTTTAAATTGCACACCGCGGCGCTTTCTAACCTCTTATAAGAAAAATGTCTAAATTTTTCACAATATCAAATTTTGCGATTTTAAACAAATTGTCGATCAACATTTAATCTCCTCGTTTTAATTTATACATCCTCGTTTAGCATTTTTTAATGACTTCCTGATTTTGTCACTAAATAATCAAACAGAATGATTGATTTTGTTATTTTCGATTAGAAATTCCTTTCGAAATCGTTCATTCAATTATGGTGATCAGGGTTATCAATCTATCCTACTCGATTGCATAAAAGTTAAACCCCAGATATAATTGGAAAAAATGAGTTGTGGTAAAAAGGAATGTTCGAAATTCGACAAGTTGGACAGTTGTTTAAATAAGCATCTTCACTTAATGCTCTTTCGAAAGTGGGGGAAAACGCTTTTTCTCCAGAAGTTTCTGCAGATTCGAGCAAAGTGAGGTGTGCTTATCACCTGAGTAGCCTCTATTTGTAAATGGTGGATAAAGAGGAATATTATTTATCTAAACGATTAGGTCTTTTATTATCATTATCATTAATTACTTACGAATAATTGTCGGCATTCAGCAACTTCGAGCCATTTTTGACTTCTGGAATTCTAGAGACATATTTGGCTATAGTAGGAAACTTTCTTTTTGAAAGCGTCAGAGAATACTTAGACCATATTGTTTTAAGTAATTTTCTCCACCTTCGCCACTTTTTGCACTTCCAGGTTCAGAAACCTACTTTAGTGCCCATTTCCAGTCTACAATTTCACTCGAATCACTTCTAGCTATGAATGCTGGCAATTCCGAGGCATATCACACATCCAACATTACATTACACTCTGATCCTTTTCGCTAATTATGATTGTGCTGCTTCACTGAAGGTACATCTGTTATTACCAAAATTAATCACCACTGTGCGACTGCGTCGAAAATAAAACTCAATCTTTGAACTTCTAGAGAGTCTCTTTTTGCGAACCTCAATCATAGGAGCTCGAAGTTATCTACTTTTGTAATTTACATAAGTTGCATTCATAATATGTCTTCGTTTTCCCATCTCGTGATTCCTATTCCTCTCTAGTATAAACCCTGCTTACCATCGCTTTGCTCCTCTCTTGCTAATCTTTTGTTGTAGTGAGAATTGGGAGAAGATAGAAGATACAGACTGCAGAAAAACTAGGGGTGAACTGAATAGCTTAGCTGCTAGTTCTCTTCCCAAAGGAGCACGTGCTGTATTTTGCTAATATTCCTTGTTTTCACTTTAGAAAAATGGGTCAGCAGCCATAGAATGGGGCTTCTTTTTCAAACTACATCGCATTTCACAAGTTCTGTCAGTAAAAATCTCTTTGAAATACGATGTATAGATGTTAAGTAGAATAATATTCGATTAAAATCGTTGCATGTTCTCAGTTGATTGTGCATTCCGCATGCGAATTACGAGACCACATTACTGGGAATAGTCGACCTTGACCTTCTAAATGTAATTTCATTTCCTGTAATTTTTCTTATTTATTGTGGATGAATTCCTCTGCTCCTTCACCAAGGAATTAAATGTCAAGTGGACAAATCGACTTTGCAGATAGGTACTAGTTTAGAAATTCAACAATTCATGTGCTACTTGAAAAATGATAGTTCATTTTACAAAGGAAAGACCCTTGATGGAAGTGGCTTGAATACGTCTGCGGAGTTAAAGATATTTTCGAAAATTTTTGTTTGAATTTAGAGCTCCTTAATTAGGCAGGTAAGGTAACTAGCGCGGTAACTTTGTCCATTGTGTCTGTTTATATGAATAAGCTTTTAATGTTGAAATAAATCCGTGCAAAGGCCCTCCTACACATCACTGCAATTTTATCAATTTCATCTTCGTTTCATTAAAACAACTCCGGCTCTTTTGACCCATTTTCATTATTTTGAACATCATCAAATTTTAAAACTGGCTATTACAACTGATTTTATTAAAACAAAACATATCACCATCGATGTTATTTTAATAGACTGATCAAATCTCAGTGCCAAACAAAAATAGCTTTTATCAATCCTGTGTTTCTAAGTTGCAGCTCCCTAGAAAACATTATATTAATTTAATAAAGGAAATGCTCTCATTAATTCTTGTAGTCTGCCCCATTCCATTTGACTGATTTACTTATCGCGGTTGAAAACTCTCATTATTTCACGGGCTGTTCTAACCAAACATTATTTAAACATTCTCATGGTACAGCTATCCTGTTACTATTTTATGATGAAAAGTCTGAGTGAGACCGTCGTTTTTATAAAATTGCTCATCTGTTCCTAAGCAAATGAGAAGATACGTGGACTTAGTAACCCTAATTTGACATATGAGTGATTCGGTCCAGTGAGTTTTGTATTACTTTGGCATCGTTTTCAGTACTCACGCGGATCAGACAGCATACGAAAATACTGTCGTATCATTTTCACGTGTTTGTTTATGCCTTGGAATTTACAATCTTCAGTTTAGTTTGAAAGGGTTTTTCTACGAAATTCGACGTGTAAACTTATTACTTATTATCGTTGACCTGTCACATCAAAGGTTAGGCTATGATAAATAAAGTGCATATGAAATTTGTAATAAAATTATTAAAGCAATTGTCTTATCATTCCTCCGTGTAACTTGTAGCGGATGCTACACCAATAAGTCTTTTTGCTACAACTAAGTAATCCTCCTAAACAGTCCAGATAACCTCTAGCAGAATCCCCTATTATCACTTTACTCCCAAATCAGCTAGGCTATGCCCAAAGTGGTAAGAAAGATGCTGAGTGGAGAGGGCTTATTGCTCACTTCTGTGTTGGGGCTGTGAGTCAAAAGCTTAGTCATTAAATACAAAATCAAACTAGGCTGCAGAGATCTTAATTGCTGATTGGTTGAGGAGGTCTCTGCACACACGGCCGCCCTTGTTCTCTACGCGACTGGTTACATCCTCGCACTTCCCAGAAAGTTCCAACACACGTGATTCAATCAGCCTTGTTAGCTTTGTTATGAACCCCACAAACTCGCCCTTCTCATCTTCAATTTTCGTGAGTCGATTCTCAACATGATTGAATTTTATTCTTCATCTATCGTGTGACTTATTGTCTATATTCTGTGTAAGTGAATTCCTGCTTATATAAATTCATACGGACGGTACCACTTATCCCTTTAGGAGTGGTATCTTGCAACTCAATTCCCTCATGTGAGCAATTCAGTTCTCCAATGTTCAATCCAATTCAGTCGATGCCGCTGCTGGTTGAGGGGATAATGGATGAAATTTCAAAATATTACAAATTCTTTTCTGTACATATTTGGATTCATTTAACAATATGGTGTTGCTATAATTTAGGAGGAATCTATCTTTATTTATTCATAAAATTTGCATATTTGTTAAAATGTTGACTTACAAAATTTTGGAGTATAGCCTACCATTACAGCGATCCCGTGTGATTATTGAGTTCTGGAATTTGTATCTATTTTGAAGGTTTAATTTGGTTATGACAATAATTTATTTCTTATGAATGTCAAAGATATATTAAGAAAACCAGCTCCTGTTGGACTGCTATTTTAAGCACATAATTACCTACACTGAAGGATTTATGCAGAGACCAAGAGTAACTTTAACTCCTTATTTATCGTAATTGACCAATCTCAGTCAGAAGAGAAGGGGGAGATTTGAAAGTCAGCGTTTTAAAAACAACAAAAATCGTGTTACCTGCCATCATCCTGCTAAGATCTCGGTTGAAAAAAGAAAAATACACGTCTGAAGTGGTTAACCATCCCGGTGATTAAATTATGGAAGTCGCCAACCCGACTCCACTTAGAATAAAAAGAGAACAAATCCTGAAATCGGAGCTTTGGGAAAGCGATGAACTACGTCCGATAAGTAGAAAACACACGATCTGAATCCAAATGCCGAATATTGAGGGATTCTATAATTTATTCTTATGTTTGAGCTACTTTATTGTCCTCTGTGTTCGGATTCTTCCCACAAAGCAAATAGCAAATTCTTTTACCTTTTATGGATGATACCAATGAAGAGGTGTAATCGCAGAGAAAATTAATGGACTATTTAAGGTGAACAAAATGAATTATAAGAACGTTCAATCGAAGGGGCGTGAGTGATGGAGGTTCGAATAAATATCACCACTGATTTCAAGTGTGTGATAATTAACCCCTTTTTAGACGATGTTCTTTCTAAAATATGTGAGTCTGGTTCCTTACCATCATATTGTGTTTCTCAGTTTGCAGATCCGATGCTCTTAAAAATCTTCTTCAGATTCACTAATCAGCTCAATGTCTAATGAAACCGACTTAGATTATCTAACCTAGGTCAATGTTTGTTTGCTTACTTCCACATTCAAGACTGTGGAAGGGTCATGCGAAAGCCTTAACATTTAATACCCAATGGTTAAAAAAATATTTCCGTACAATTTTGCCCAATTATGTGCATGAAGTCTTACGACGTCGACAGAAAGCAAAGACAGTTAATGCGCAAATGTATTTATTGACAAATTACAATGATATAAGAATTTATAATCATGAACATCTTCAAGACCTACCTATCTGCGACCGTGGAAAACACTAGCCTCGGATCCTTGGAGTAAACAGGCGATCAAGCTACACCTCAAACTTCACGGCGAATTATTTTACGGATTTCGTGAATTGTCCGAGAAATAAGATCTACTAGTTGCATTCTCAATCGGTCTATTTGATAACTTGACCTTCTAAAAACTCTCATTGTAGATTTTATCATTTCTAAATTTACACGCATAAAACCAGGTATGCCTTTGAGGACCACAGATTTCTTGCATATATCAGATTGTTAGAATTGAAATTTCATGGCTTTTAATACTCTCCTATTAAATATCGGAGAGAACATCTAACCTCGGACTAAATCTGATATAAAAATGAAGCTTTGAATATGATTAGAATCTAGACGACTTCCAATTTCCGAATGACAGTGTGTAAGCAAATGACCGTAGATGAGTTTCTCGAATAATGTCTTTTCATGTATTCACGCATGGCATTGGTGAACGATGCTCGTACTGAAGTCCAGGGTTACTTGCTTGCGCTAAATCTTGATAACTACTTCAAAAGTCTTAGCAACTAAACTGACTATTCCGACTTCTCTGAATTCATTTCTTTGTTCTAATGGCTATATTTGTGCACCTCTAAATACTTCGTGAGCAGATCTTGATAATATGGATGACTGGGCGAATGGGCATAGATTGAGTGAGCGTATGAGCGGGTGGATGGCTGTAATCCCAACCCGACCCACGATACCCCAGTTCAACTGGGAAAAAAAGGCAATACAGATAGTACAGATTTGCGGCAGTGCAACAAAGTCCGAACATGCCCACGCTACAGATGGAGAGGAGGGATATCAAAGTTACAGAAACTCGAAAAAGGGGTGTAAAAGAGATGCAGAGAAGGGGAAAAAGGTAAGATAAGTGCCGTGAAAATGGTCGAATATGACATACATAATCATGCATTAATTTGTTGAGAGGATACTCAGGAGTTGGGACGGGCATTCAGTTTGTTCCTCGTACCTGGGATTTGAGGGAGGATGGCTAACAGGAATGTCAGAGATGTCAGAAAGAGGACCGGGAGAAATACATTCTCTGAGAGAGACATTTAAAGGCACAGAAAGCGGGGAGACTTGTCCTGAGCTGCCTTTCACACCAACAATCTCGACGGAGTTCAAGAAACCGCCGGAAGAGAGATTGTAGCCACCAATCACAGCTATGCAGGGAACAGAGTAGAGAGAGCCTATGTCTTTTAATTGAGTGACGGATGGTGTTAGTGACACAGCACAGGGAGAGGCACGACCAATCGATAAGGAGGGACCAGGAAGCCAGCTCCAAGCCCGAGAATCAAAGATTTGTGTTTGAGTCACTGCTGACACACCATCAGTGCCTCCAATAAGCAAAAGGCGGCCTAAAAAAATGAGAAAAATTAACCTAAAAATCAGACACTAGGGTTAAAAGAATGATAATGACATGCTCACCAGAACTGGAGGAAAGGGGAACTAAACAGGCCCCAATGAGCGGACCCCGAGTGAGCAATTCAGGGAGACGGGTCCAGTGTGAGCAGCGGGGGTCGTAAGCTTCACCAGAAGGAGATAAATTAGTGCGTTCGACTAAATGAGCGTTAGCATAGGCAGATGAAGATGAGGGCTGGGTAGATGGGGTACTGGGAGTTTCACTAATTCCTCCAACGGCAACGATTAGACCTCGTTGGTTTAGAGTAGCTGCGCATAGTTGGCTTCGGGCTGAATATAGACAATAATACGTTAAATAAGGAAAATCATAAACCCAATTTGATGAAAAACTAAACTTGAGATCCGTCAACATTCCTAAAATAAGAAATAAAGGATCAACGAGGCGGTTGCTAAGATCGGGACAAACTTCAAGCACGCTCTAGGCAAAGAGTAGGCGAAATCACTTGAAAACTATGCCTTAATAAATACCAATGAATTAAAACAAATAAAACTTGTTCAAAGTGTCAATCGAAGAAGTACACCAAACAGAATGCACATAAAAAAGTGATCGTTAGCATTTAAAAAAAGAACAGAAACAGAAGAGATTATGGCTTTTACTTCATTTTTCACAGACCAGTTCACATCTAACATCACGTCAGCTTAAAATTATCAAAACAGCTAAATGAGAACCTGATTAAATAGCAATAATGTTGAGAAATCTGCAAAAGACTGTGAAAGAAGCCAAATTATCAGGTGTCATTAACATTTGAAAACTGAAAACGACATCATAACCGCGAAATTTGGGGAAAGCAGAAAGCTCCCTTGAGATATAATTTGCCTGATTTCTCGATGGTCAACAAAATGCCCTAACTTACTAAAACATGTATTGACTGATACAAAGATCACTTTATAAAAATAAATAGCCTGTTGAGTATAAACTTACCTTCAGACATGGGCGGAAAAGATATCCACTTGTCCAAGTCAGGGTGATACGCCTCGACTGTGGAGAGAGGCGATCCTTCACATTGGCCTCCCATCACCATGATCCGTGATTCATCAGTCCATGTAGCTACAGCACAGCAACTTCTTTGCTGTTGCATACTGGCAACATACTGCCATTTATTGTAGTACTCATCTTTCGAGTCAAAACTCAGACGTTCCACTGTGGCCAGATCGTCATTTCCATTTGAACCACCGCAAGCGTAGATAGATGATGCACCATCAAGTGTAGCCAGAGCAAATCGACTTCTTGGAGATTTCATAAGAGGTCCCGGTTTTGTGCACATTGTCGTAAACTCAGGAAATCCACAATTCGATGCACTCTCAATATCAGAGTAATTACTTATCATAGAATTCCGCCTGTCCCCATTCTCATCTCTGGACTTATCGCCACAACTTATAGGTCGAGAAATACGAAGAATTTCTGTGGAGGAGAGACATCGATCTTCCGATGTACCACCAGCTATTAGGATCCAGTGGTTCATCTGACTTGAAGCCTCTTCTTCACATTCATCAATTGAGGAACAAATGGTAACAGCTCCAGCACTGCACCTAGCCTCAACAAGGGGAGTAGGAAGACATCCGAGAGAACGGAAGACCGAACCCCGACGAAGGTTAGTTGCAGGTGGAGAGGAATCCTCAAAGTGATGTTCATCTAAAAGAGTCATAATCAATAAGTTATACTGGAGACATGAACATGAGTGTTCGGAGGGAGAATGCAGAGACATGCTAAAAAGTAGAAGCCGGGCGGTGGGCACAATAAGTGGCGACGCAAATACCAATGCTGGTAAAGAAGGTAAAATGAGGGCTTCGAGCTAATAAGAAAAAAAACTTACTTATAGAGAATTTTTTGCAGCATTTGTAGTAGAGCGAATCCGGACGGATAGTTGGTCGAAAATAAGACAGTTTGTGAGGATGACGAAACAAGGCAGCTGGGAGGAAAATGTGCATACAAAAATAGCTATGATCTGGAGGGCCTATATTTAAAAGTCATTTTAAGTAGCTATTTACACGGTTTACTATGAATTATTTGAGTGAGGAAACAGTAGCTGACCATCTGCAATCTAGGCAAAGTGAGATCGGATTACGACGGAAGTAGTTTTTGAAATGTATTTACTGAAGAGCCCATTTAATAGATATTAACAGACTTCGAAAGTAAGAGAAATTTCCTAGTACAGAGAGATCTAACTTCTATTAAATCAAGTCGAGAAATATTGATTACCTTATGGCATAAAAGACCGAAATAAATGAACTTACAACACAGAGTTTTATTAAGGGTAGTAATAAGTAATTGCTCCCGATAATAAAACAACCCATTTAATCTATTCAAACACTAAAAGGTGGATGACATGAGAGACCTCAAAATCAAAGGAATTAAAATTTTAAAGCCCTGATCCAATTTTTAGCATCTACTCAGTGCACTTTCATTCCTTTTGGGCTATCCCACTTCTCCCCATTTCTAGACGCCTTCCTGGGATTGAAAAAATGAGATTTTCTGTCTTGTTTTGTGTATAAATAACTTTACACATGTAAAAGAATTGAGAATTGGACGGGCAGGTAAATTAGAATGATATCTAAACAAAATTTTATCAGTCTTACCAAGCACATTGTGCTACCAACGAAAATGTGTGCAATACAGGATACAATTCAATTCGAAGCTCGTTAGGGAATGTAATGTAATCGTGCTGTTTTCCTCCGAATAAAGTGCTAGTCTGCAAAGTACAACATGAGAAGACTGAAGAAATGTTTCAGTGAGCATAATTTATGAATTTGTAATGACAGAATTAGTCTCCAAAATAGCCACAAGTCCCAGAACTCAAGTAGTATCCCGTAATAGCCTTAAAGGTTGGGCTTTATTCCAAAATTATGCAAGGCAACGACCCTGAAATTTAATCAATTTTAACAACTAAACAACATGTGTAAATAATTGCGCATAAAGTTGCTAAATTAATTTCTCATAAACAACTTTTCATTTTTATCCAACAAAATTGAACATGATAAAATTGCGCTGCAGATGTCAGAGTAAATTGAAGAGAGCGGAAATGGAAGACGAAGCGTGAAGAACTCTTCATTCAATAAGTCGGAATTCAAAATTAGGTTTAAAAAAGTCAGAGGTCTTACTTCTAACCAGCCAAAGATGTAAAAGTGGGAATAAAATAGGCAAAGTGGAGCAATATTTTGGTAACTCCGAAGCTTTAAGTGTACAACTACTACTGAATCTAGGTCCCTGGATGAGGCAAAGGATAATTAAGGATTCAGAATGTATTAAACTTAAAGGTAATGGATGAGGAGGGGGTTTAATATCCAGACAAATCCCTAAGGCTTAAAATATCAAGTCGATTCTTTACAATAGGGTCGGGAATTAAAGCGAATAATTTGAGGTTCAATTTAAACAGTTGCAGATAACCAGGCGATGAAGAAATTCGCAATTGAGTTTCGAGTGCTTGTCAAAGAGAAGAACGTCAAATAGTTTGTTTTTACGGACACACTGGAGTTGCTAATGCCGACCTAGATTGGATTGGTCATCTCTTAATGGAATGAAGTTTTCTGTAAACAAAGTGGGAGTTTCGTGGTTAAGAAAATTAGAAAAAGCAACAAACTATTTTGGATGATGACTGTAAATTTGCAATTTCTGAGTTTAGTACACTAAAATAGGATAGAAATTGAAGTGAATTTATTGACTTGACAGTGGTCAATGCACACCGATATAATTGTCAGGTCAAAGATCATTCAGGTCAGTTGGAATAAAAACATGATTACTTAAATTTAACCCTTTTCACATAGAATATTCCAAAATGAATGACGCGACACGTAAGCTACTACCACAACAACCCTTACAAAGAGCCAACGATTTAGGAACTGTGTGGTATGATCTAGGTGATAGATTTGATTAGAAGTACTGAGAACACTATTAAACTCCGACGACAAAGTAAAGAAGGAGAAAATATGCGGGACAGTATAAATTAGTGAGAATTGCATTCTAAATGTTTCCAATTCTAACGAATTTTCCCCGTAGTAGATTAAATAACCAATTTTAGAAATCTTCTCAACATTACTCTGCAATCAATTCCACACATTTGTCAGAGAACACAGAAAATAGAAAAGTTATAAAAAAGCGAAATAATAATGCCAACATTTTATTTGCTGCAGAACTCTAACGGGTGCATTTAACGATAATTTTTCGCGATTGCGTCAAGCTGATGCAAATGACTAATCATTCGACCTCATCTCAAAATTTATGTGTATATATTCATTAACTACGTAAATTAAAATATTTAGACGAGGTAAATTCAAAGGATTGTAATTAAGCTTTACCTTTTATTAGTACCGGAAATAGTGGTATATGACCTTTTGGTGTCCTCACTTTAACACTTTAAAAGTTCAGCTTCGCTATGAAACGAGCAGTATACTAGTAAGTGACGTAAAAAATCATTTGAGATCACTGCAATGCCAAATTTCGATTATTTGTACTAATTTCGACTAGTTATATGAAAAGCAGTACTTCCAGCTAGAAATTTCAACATTAACTGAGGCCTAACCATAATTATTAATTGATATAAGAAGGTAAGACAAATTGGTCTCCCTTTGACTTTCAAGAGAACCAAATCTTTTATTTGCACAAATAACAGTTATGTGCTTAGCCAAGAAATGTATACTTCTGGTTAAGTGGACTCACGAGTAGTTGAGTTCCTGTCAGAGGGGATAACCACAGACATCATGTTTGGATCGTTAGGTTCAGGAGGAGGTGAAGGCGGAAGGAGGATGGAGGCAGAGAGAGCAGGAAGCACCAGACCGGCGTTGCCAGGTGCTCCAGCAACCGATGAGGATCCCGATGAACCAGGACCCGAGGGAGCCGGCCTTCTCTTCACTGAGACGCTAACCAAACGACCTTGAAGTTTGCCCAGGTGAATAGAAATTGATCCGGCTGTGGGTGCGAAGAGGTAGAGGGATAAGGCTTTTGGTACTCAAGAAACAAGACTCCTTCTTGCTCTTGAGCAGTTTAACTGCCAGTTAATGGCAGCTGAAACAAATATACAACAGGATGAAGGTGTTCTGTTGACATTTCTTAGGATAGGATAGTACTGCAATTGTTAAGTACAGTAGGAAAATAAAGATCTATGATTGTCATAGATCTCATAGCAGAATAACTAGGGATCTATTTGTAACACCTAAATGAACATGATTTCGACTAAAACTATTCATCAACTAACCTCCAAGAGAAGTTTTGGCCAGAAGACAAGTCTCCACATCGGTGTCAAAGAGCGGAGAAGGTGGTCCAGTATCATTAGCTTCACTTGTACAACTTGATTGTCGAGAGACCTCCTCCGAACGCTCGTGATCCGCCTTTTCAGATTGTGGAGAAGTTTGTTGAGACGGTGTCTAGTAAAAATAAAACAAAAAACCGTGATGGAAAATTTGCGGAACTAAGTGAAAGCACATTGATGACAAGAAGTTCAACGGTCGTGATTATCAAATTGGTGGGCAAAGGTTTGATTCACGACCAGCAAATGTTATTATTAACGGTACTGCCGGTTAGACCGAGATATCAGAATGTGATTTTCCCACCAGAAGTTCTAGGATAATACTTTTACGTCCAAGGCACCTGTTCAATCAGCTTGGGATTTAGTCTTAGGTTTGAATAAAAAGATTTTTGCTTAATATCAGGCTTAGTAAAACATTCCGGGTGTAACGGTAACTGAATCACGGTCATATGGAAAAAATGAAAGAACATTTTAGAGATACAGTACGACTATAGTAACACAAGTAACAACTTATTTTCTGCAAAAATTCAGAATCTTATTGTATGTCATTACATTATTACTAATAAGATTCCTTATAGCTCATAAGAGAGTTCTTTTTTACCGACAGAGCCTTTTTAAGTGGTTAAATATTCCAATTACGACAATCCTCACTAAGCCCGAGACGAACATAGAGGAGTCTATTACGATTTTGCTCACCCAGCGATCTAACAGAGTTGTCTTATACTAAACATATAGGGTTGTAGTGTTTCGACCCAAATAAAGTCAAACAAGTGTAAGCGGAGTGAAACAGCAATTATCCGTAACGTAAGATTAGACTTAATTTTTAAATGTAGAGGGTCAGGTCAAATTGAGGGCTTGATTTAAAAAGGAGTATCGCTAACAGAAAACCTGAAAATAATTCTAGCCAATTACGTTATGCTACTGTTGTGTAATAGTTCAGAATTGTAGTGCAATATTTGTGATAGAATAGTCTGGTACCTTTTCAAGGCTTATGAATGACTTTCTAGAATACTAATCAAATTTAGATACAAAAACATGGAAAGTCAGGAGGCTGTTAATAGAAATCTGTAAACCATTTGACTCTATAATTTTTCAACTCTTTCAATAAACTACTGAAATTCGCTACTTCTTTTTCAGTAGCTACTGGCATCTCTATCACTTAACCAATCAGAGGGCGACAAGAACAATACTAGGACAAAATTAAAACGGAATTATTAGGTGGGGGGTCCATTTTGGTGCACAAATGCCAAAGGAAAGAGGTTGATAATCAAGGCCAGGTTGATCACAAAAGCGCAAAAGTAGGAGCATATTGTGGCTAGCCAATCAGCGTTTAAGCAGACGGTCAGTTTAGGTGCGGTCGTGCGACCAGCCAGATAGCGTCTCAGCCAACCAGCAGCCAGCACCACAGACGCTCCTAATTTGCAGAAAGACACGTGCCACGAGAATGTCACGTGATCACTTAAGGAAATCTACAGTAGAATGCACAAATATAGTAGAATGTACTTGAGCAAACAAACATTAAACCCGAGGATAGAATCTATTACTTTCTGACTTCATTCCACTTTACATATAACATCGGGTCATTAAGAATCTATCATTAAAAGACAACGACGGAGTGGAATCATCATCACGCGAGAATGAATCATATGTAGGAGGCCTATGTGATCTGAAAGAATCTATCTGAGGAAAGGTATTCACAATTGGAAAATCTGTAGCTCCTATTTCTGTATCATCAAACCTGTGCACTTATACTTACCATTAGATATGTGAGTTAGGCTAAGGGATGAAATTCAAACCCCTACTACCTAATGAAGATCCTACCCTATGGGGGACTGGATATATTACAATTTTTAATCGAAGAGCCGTTTTGCAATCCTACTCCGTTATAAAGACATAGTTTATTCAATTAAAGGATTTATTCACACGGTAAAAGATGTGGGAGGTTAATAAACTGACCTCTGACGAGGTCCTAAAAGCAAGCAAACATGACCTAATAAACTCTGAATCTTTAACCAGAATTGAATTAATGAATTTACGACTGACTAATTTAAATAAGAATGGATCTTGTTTAATGAAAATAAATTCTAAATGTTTGATTAATTTACGGACGAATGAATTAACTAATAATTACATACGGGACTATGACTATTGATGAGATTTAAATTCAACGAGAAGAAGGGCCTTTAAAGTCAGAGTCCAGGTGAACTCGAAAAAGGTATGAGACAAGTTAGAAGAGTGCATCTGGTAAAGGACATTCAAACCCAATTTGCCAAAGAAAATTTCTTAACTCCAAAACAAAAGATTTGCCAGAATGACTTTCCCTGTTAATGAAGAGTGACAAGTTACGTCATAATGCTTCAACAAAAAATCTGTCAAAACTATCTTAAATACATTGGATCCTGAATTTTCGTCTTTTATTTCAAAAAAGGCGGATAGGAGAGAGAATATAAAAAAGCCAATAGCGTCATTATCATCCGATGAAAAGAGCTAGAGCAAAAAATGCAAAAGAATACTCACCGTTCTGCCGAATTTGGCGAGCTGAGACTCAGATATTGTCATCTGAAATAAAAATAGAAGTAAAAAGTATAAGTAATCAAATTAAGAAAGAAAATAGCTTCTATTGAAAAATCACCCTAATTTCGTCTGTAACAGTTTCGAGGGCAGAAGCGTGAGTTTTATTGTTCAACTTCCTAGATGATTTGTCTTCAAAAGTTTTGTAGTTACCCTCATCAAGAGGTTCATGTTCTTGAACTCGACGTGAACAGTAGAGAAGAACCCGTTCAGAGAGGTCCCAATCATCGAATTCTGTTGGAGTGTTTGCTTCACTGCTGAAGGTTTCACGACTTTGACTCTGAGATGTTTCCAAAACATCAATAAAAAGGCGAGCTGATAGTTGACCAGTTCGAGATGAGACTATGGCGTCAGCGTTGTCAATCATAAATTTCTTAACTGCAATGGCAAGTTCTCGAGATGTTTCATCTTCGAAAATTGCAGGTCCCTCAGATCGATCAAAGGACAAACAAACTAATGGACAAATTTCTAAAAATTCAAAATAAATTAACTGATTAAACTTGATAACGAAATAGCAGATAATTAAAAAGATTTAATTAAAATTATATTACCGCCTATATTTTCAAGAGAAATTGTTCGTGCAAGGAGGTCTCCACACTTTCGCAAAACATTGCTAAATTGATACATTTTAGCCACTTTGTAAACAGAAGGCAGAATCTGAGGATCCATTTCAAGTCTAAGTCAAAGAAATAAATCAGCAATTACAAAAATACCCAAATATCTCTAACATAAGGCAAATATACACATACATAGTATGAGAACGAACAAACCGATAAAATTTGATGAAATAGTTACTTACTCTGGATGGTGAAGATACCTATGGATCGCCTCTAGCGAATCAAATGGTTCTTCGTATTCAAAGGTGACATGTTTCGTGTCTGGGGAAACTCTCACGGAAACCCCGGGAAAACTTTTAACTGGCAGGCCAAGATCAATAGCGTCGAAGATACGCTTAAAATGGAGGCTGGCAGCACCAAATAATGATTTGTGACAAGAAAATGACACTGTCTGATATTTAAATGTCACGTCGTGTGCCAGAGAACATCCCTTAGTATTACAGCTCCACATATGCAGCGCCTAAGAGTAAAACCAACGTCTCCAGTTGTAAAACGCGAACTTATTAGAGCGAGTTAGTTAATTTATCTATAATCATACAAACAACAAACCTTGAAAAATAGATTCCATCATTACATACATAATTACTTAGCTTACACGGTTAATATAATTGTAAATTATTTTTACAGATTAAAATTAAAGCTTTTCAGTTTTAAGCAAAATATTTTAATTCAACAATTGACTATAATTTTTCGTAATATGATTACGAATATGTATCTCAGAGAAATATGTATTGTAACGTATAATATATTTTAAAAATTATTACTTTTAATGAACTATTTTCATCCATTTCCTCGAAATATTATGGCCATAAATGCTTATCCTTACAAATTGTTTTTCGTTTGCACTTGTATTTGCTCTATATTATTTCCTAAAACGTAGCAAGCACTTTACAGCATCTGTGAAAATAAATATAAAAAAATGAATGAGGAGCATGATTAATGACGGGTTCAATGAATGACACCTTATATCGTATGCTTATTTACCAAGCTAAATATTGTTATATTGATCAATTTCAATATAAACTATTATGCTGACCAATATTTTTGATATTCATTATAAAAATGTTCATTATAAAACTTCTAAATTTTTGTTAAAGTTTACGGCTTTAAGGGAAAGTATTTATTATTTGTATAAAGCGAAGGAAATATCATTTATCTGCTGCCACATTCACGAAAATCACAATTATTCGGATCAATGATGCATTTTCTCTCCAAAATTGCGAATTAATAAGTTCTGAGATGTTATTCGACATGACTATATGAAAGTGTTTTTTAATGCTACATAATATGACACATCTAATTTGGAATTTGGCTGTTATATGTTTTTGCCGACATAGTCAAATACGAGTGCCTAAGTATGCAATGTTCGGTTGATTACATCTTTCTCTATTTAAAATTTAATTTAATCGTGCCCACTTAATTAACATTGTCCATTTTAAAGTCAGTTAATTCTAGTATCACAAATAAATTCAATCTTGTGGAATATATTACCTCAAAATAACAATCACAAATCAATGAAGAAAGAGGAATACTGCAATTGAAATTTCTCTGAGGTTAGTTCACAGATAAATCGCAGGTGAGATTCAATCCACTTAATAGACGAACATAAGTTTCCGAATACTAGTCCCATGGCCAGCAGATATCAATTAACACCTCTTGATCAAAAATGATAAAATCTCCACATCAGCATTTGCATGCGGTCCAGATGAGTGCATGATAGTTGGACAACTGTCATTCTCACCAAGAAATGTCCACATTATAAAACCTAGCTTGTCTGTCGATGAGTTTGAGTCGCTTTCTCAGCAACCTTCGAAATTGACTTATTCCAATGCGACCCTTCCTAACATTGCTGTCCAAAGTTTTTATTACATGGATTATAATAATTTAAACTGAAATTTTATGTTTTTTATCAATGAGATTTATTAACATTAGCCATCTAAATGGCTGATTAGATTATTTCGGTTTTATTTGAAATGTAAAAACGACTAGAATAAAGCACATTTTATTATTCATTTGATGATTTGGGATTTTCATGTAAAAACGTTGTCTATTAGCCTTTAGCATTCGTAGTTACTTCCATTTTCGGGTGGCAGTAACCGTGTGTATCTTATGCCTAAGGGTAAAATAGGGGCCCAAGACCTCGACTTATATCTCAAGGTTAAAAATCATTTTAGACGCAATTTGTACCTGATCCATTTTATATTATAGATTGGACAAGGAGTGGGCTCAAAACATAGAAAGCTGACTGAATAAATCGAGATATAATCCTGCTCTTGCCTCCATTTTCTCATTAATAAGAGCAGTTACATACAATTGTCTAATTTCAAAAATTACGTTTATTTCGCATTCTCTTTGTAAATACCTCAGTTTTTCATCCAAGAAGCCGTAGTGACATCGTTATGCCCCTATCTGTCATGCCAGACGAGTTTATTCCTTCTTTTTTCTACAACTGTTCCGCCTCATTCATATAAATTATGGTTGTATATCCACTCATACACACAGGCAGACACAAGCTTATCGTTCACCAGTTTCTGTGCTTCTCTCTGTTCTCCGCTCTATTTCCCCTCTTACTTCCTCGAGTTTCCTTGTGGTTTATCCAATACACGTTGGCCTATGCAACTCTTTGTATTCTACAATTTGAAACCATTGTTAATTTTCAGTCATTATTTGTTACTCCAACCTCAACAAGATAAGGTACTTCTATTGAACAGCAAATTATGTTATTTCGTTTGCAGAAGGTTTTGTTTTCTTATATGCAACATGCCCGTTCGTAGATTTAATCACCCGTCGGTCTTTGTCACGAGATCAACTGAGAGACAAGGGAAATGCCATCGCGTCCTGGTGGTACATGGAGGATAATATCTTGATCGTTTCTTTCGCGTAGTTGCACTATATGGGAGGGATCACAAACTGTTCGGGAGTTAGAGAGCTCTAAGACATAGAATACAAAAAGTTAATAGCATCAAGACTATTTGAAGAAGGATGTTTTTTCACAATTCAAGTGTCCTTTCCGGTCGCCGTCGTAGATATCGCCGCCATGCGGATTGATGATTATGGAAGCTGTCCATTAGTGATTTAAATTATGGCTGAGGGCATACAAAAGACTGTCCACACTATATGCGCACATTGGGTCACACTGTCGGGAGACAAAATCGTTTTGATAACAACATCTCTTCACACGTTGTCTTTAAACCTTGACCTCTACATTCTGCTGTGGGGGGGGATTGTTCTAACACGATGAGAGATCTCCTTAGCTGAATAATCCATTGATCAGAGCAAAATTAGGCAAAATGTCGATTCAAACTGTGTACTTGAGTCCGTAATGAGGGTTTCTGATACACCACGAGTTTAAGGAGGTTAGAGATAGCTGATTTGCTATCTCATATAGGTAATTAGTGCCTAGATGTGTTCCATTTATTTGAACATATTAATATTTTAAAATTCTTAATAAGGGGTTTATGTCCTACTATATATATGGCTATACTATATACTCTAACACATTGACAACTTCGCACTTAGGTAAAGAAAACTGCAGAAATATGTCGTAACTAGATCACATCTTACTAAATTATGACACACAGCAAAAACAGAACTTGAATGTTTCGACATTG
This sequence comes from Hymenolepis diminuta, assembly GCA_900708905.1. Lineage (NCBI taxonomy): Eukaryota > Metazoa > Platyhelminthes > Cestoda > Cyclophyllidea > Hymenolepididae > Hymenolepis > Hymenolepis diminuta. The sequence continues at coordinate 4,077,726 of CAADRB010000003.1, forward strand.
CGGAGACCTACCAGAGCCCACTACAGATTATAGCACAGGAGAGAGAAATTTAAAAACGATGTACTGATTAAAATTAAATATAATATCGAGAAAAAGCTAGTGTGCTATTTCAAGGTCAAATGTGTGTTAAACCAATCACCTGAGCATTTAGCAAATTCGTTGCAGATAATTAAAACAGCCAGTTGAATATACCGTCAATCACCGTAGAAGTGGTAGCAGTTGGCAGAGTCGGATGTGGAGCTAACGTATTACAGCTAGGTAATATATAAGATGACTGACAAATCCATTGGGGGTCATTAGTCCGATAACAAAAAGGTGAAATTCAGTTAGGTCAATTTTAAATCCAATACAGTGATCCAGAATAATCGAAGACAAACACAACCCATCAGGAATCAATAGCAAACAGATTCCTAAATTCTGGCAACTGCAATCACAAAATTCTACTCTTTGCTCTCTCCACTAAACATAATTTAAAATAGTATATCCCTCTGTCTAACTCTTCTCTTTGACTTTTGTAACTAATACTACGTTCACCATGAAGAAGATCCAATCAGAGAAGAAAAGCAGAAGATATTAAATTTCACTGGATACACTAAATTTTTCAAAAATTTCTTTCATTTCCCTTGAAATACAATTTCAAAAGGCGGTTATTTACTCCTTCATGAAATGGCCGCAAAGAGCAGTTGCTTTAATTTCTGCCGAATAAAACTGAAATGGAGATAATCAGAATTTTATAACATCCCTTGAATCTTTTGAAATAAAATGTATCCATCTGATTGATTGATCTTAATACGGTTGCAAATATGTTTGTGCCTACCCGGTACCAGTAGATATTCAAAAAGTGATTATTTTAAATTACAATGTACATAAATGTACTGTTTTTTCCAGATCTGCTTATAATTTTATACATCTTATGTGGCAAATATTGCACAAATATGCTTTTGGTTAAGTGTCCTTAGAAGTCCAACGAGCTGCGGACAAGTACAACTAGTCTCTAGCGGAGTCCTCCAGTATCAGTTGCCCCAAAATTAGCAAGACTACGTCCAAAGTAGCGAGAATATAGGAGGTATCGTGCGGGGAGAATTTACTATAAAAGTGCTTAGTAATTGAGTACGATTAACGCTACGCTTCAGGACTATTGATGGCTAATTGACTGTGAGGCTCGATAAGCGAAGGGTAGCTCGGCGCCCTTTCCAGAATGTTCGAGCGCACAGGAGGTTCCTTTGGTCAACCTTGGTAGCGTTACAATCTTTTGATCCCACACTTATTGATCGAACAAATAGTTAAATGATTAGACCATCGGAAAAATTGCCGAAGGTTTTAAACAAAAAGTATATAAATGAAAACCTAAAGAAAATTTGTTTATTTATAATCATTAAGATATTTGTATTCAATTCAATTTTGATTCATTAGGTCTTCGTATAAACTGTGGACAAAAATTAAAGTTTACATTTGAATAACTAAATCTGAAGACCAAGAGTGAAGAGTGATAAATATCCTGCCTCACATGAACAAAAATCTTACAAAAGAGAAGTAATTATCCTTCAATGCAGGAAAATCTGGTGGAGAGGACTCAACTGAGCATTATTTGTCCTATTTCATCCGTCAGGCAGTATTTAAATAAGTTTTAACTTAATAATTATTAGATATAATTAGATTGGCAATAGCGAATAAGAAAATTAGATGAAATACTCTGAAGGTCGTGTGAAAAGACTAGTCTGAATAATTTCTCCTACTGAAATAATTTTAGTAGAACTACTATATCTTGCAAAGTTTTAAAATAACCCATTCGGTGTAAAGGTTCTGATCAAAATCATTTCAGAAGAAGAATTGTGAACTTCATCGACTCATTCTATTTCACCAAATATACAGCTCCAAACAACTTCAAGATTCACTTTTTAGATTTTCTTATTAGCATTGAAAATCCTTGTTTTAATGATATTAATTTCACCTAGGTTTTACCATGTTCATCAACTGTCATTCAATCGTCATCTCTGTTTGATGGTCTCAGTCATGCCTTCAGTGTTTCGATCAATACTTCATGAACTATTAATCGTTCGTGGACTGTATTGGACGTCTTACAATGACACTTTTCATCTATTTAAAAGAACGTTCACATAAAACGTACGATTTGGACGTGAGGTTGAGAGTTTTCAAGATAATATGAACTGAGGAGGAAAGAAAGACTAGTTGGGGGATTGCAGTCATAAAAACTTATAGTTATAGGCATAAACACTGTCCTTGAAACCTCATTTGTAGACATTTTGAGGGTGTTTGTTGGCGCGAGGCTATTAAGCCAAGTGAAGGGAATTGCATTATGTGTCGATCCCCCATGACGACTATTCCTTTTCGTTTGCTCATTCTCATTCTCCTCTCCTTCTCATTCATAATGGAGTTTGTGTTCATCCAATTTATGGTCAATTGATTCCATCCTCAGTGCTCACCAACTTTTGAGTATTTTGGTAAAGCTAAACTAATCTGTCAAACTCAACAATTAAAAGACCTGATTTTTCTGTTGTACAACGCAACGATTAAAACAATTTCTCATCAAAATGAACAATTAGAATTTATTTAATGAATTTTACTATTTGTTTTCCTTAAAATGAGCTTACTTTAGAGAAATCTCTTCTTCAACGGAGGTCTCTAACCTGCACTCATGCCGAGTAATCGTTAACATGTTGAATAAATTCCCTCATTTTCACTTCCAGATCGCTTAAAGTTCACTCCAATTTCAATTATTAAAATACCTGGAATGTCAGATTTAAACAAAATTGCAGATAATAGAGATTTTAGACAATTTATCACCTAATTTGAAGAGTACATCTACCTCTTCTCTTCCAAAGTGCTACAAAGTTCTTTCCTATATAACTGTTTTAGAATCGAAGCCTCCATCACTGGTGCAAGTTATCATTTTACTTGATCATACATTGAATAATTTGTAATTTTGACAGAATCATTAAGGCTCATTTGTATCGTTAAAGTGAAGCGGTTGGGGTGCCTTAAATTAGAGAGTATATTAATTAGTGGTCAGTTAAATAAAAAATTTAATAATTGAAACCGCCAAGATGCTCACTATTCTTTCATCTCCTCTTTGATTCTATTCCATACTATAATTTTCGATACCTTTCTTCTGCTGCCCCATTTCCACAAACATGAGTATCAGCGCTGGTGCCGACAAGAATCGTCTTCCATTTTACTGAAATTGAAAATATAATTAATTGTTGTAAGGTTCGCCACTCATTCGATCTCTTCAGGAATAACAATGAATTGCAGTTCTATTCACGATTTCGGATCAAATATACTTGAGGATCTTCTTTTTCAAAGACCTTATGACTGCTCCATTGGGGGGTTGGTGGGAAATCGACAAATACAATTCAAACTGGTGGGCATTTTTCCATTCGGAATGAATTGAAGGAGATTTAGAAAATTAATGCGAGCCCTCGTGTTTTCCACCGTATGGGTTTCGCTAAATATTATTTTAATTTTATCTAATTAAAAATTACTTAAAAATTTCAATTCTAATTTGGTTCCTAGAGTATATTGATTACATTACATTCCCTGCTCTAATCCCAATTCGATACCGCCTTCTCACTTTTGCCTCATATACAGGGTTTGTGAGCCATACGAGGTCACTTTACGCACTATTAGGAAAACAGGAAATGAAACTCTCTAGTGGTTGAAACTCACGATTTCTTATAGCAAAATAAATAAGCACAACGTCAATCTAGGATCAAGGTCTGGTGTGGTAGGAGGCGGCCATAAGCCTGGCATGACACGATGAAAATTCTCGGCCATCCATCCAATCCTGGGTTTGAGAGCTTTGTGGGATGGAGCCGAATCTTATTGGAAGACATAGGGTCTTCCTCCATTGACTATGCTGTCTCTCCAAGACGGCTTAACAAAAATGGTTTGAAGAGTCTCCACATAGACATTTGTGTTTACATTGACTCTAAGGCTCTGTGGAAAAAATGAAGGAGTCATGATGTGCCCCTCCCTCGCTGTCCTTCACAACACCGAATACCATCACTATTGCTGAAAACTTCGCAAGCAGTATCTTAATTGCTGTGTAATAACGTGAGGATCACATCGATCGAATAGGTAGCATAGATGGAATAAGCCAAATCACCCATGTCGCCAGATCAGTTCGGAGGTGGCAGGCTGGCCACCCCAGTTTGTTAATTAGTAAATTAGGATTATATACAAAACATTTCTTTGTCTCGTCGGTGTCTCAGCGTGAAGATTGGCATCTGTTTAGGTATCTATGTGCAAACAAACAAACATACAGCGGGACCGCCTGTGGACACTATCTGTGGACACCGCTAGAGGAGATCTTATCACCAGTCAATTATTTCTAATCGCCAGGTGTTGATAGACATCTGCTGGCTATAGCAGTTTCCATTGACAGTCTCCCAGTATTCTTAATTAACTTAAATTTGTTCTAGTGGCTGTAATGTCTTATCAGAGAGTAAGGATTAACTTCGAGACCTCAAAACTTCAAACTTCTCGAAGTTTGAGAAGTGGTTTACATTGCTCCCTTAAATGGTTCAAGCGTAGATTTAAAGTTATTAGTTCTAGTAAACTCAATATATGCTTGGTCTTATTAATACTGTTTCCTCCTATGCTGTCTGCCAATTTCACGTATTCAGCAAGCAATTCCACCATCTAAAATCCAAGCGTGGGAACGTTTTTACTTATTATATCTGCCCAGTTGAATGCAGAACACTCAAGGGAGACAGAGTTTTTAGAATTTCTGCTATCTATTGTACACACTTCACGTCGTGTTCGTAAATAAATCGACCGTTGAATAAAGAAGGGTTCGGTTCAATCTGGAAGGATTATATTAACAGAGATCACAGGAAATGTGTGAGCTTCAAATAATATCGTCCCATTTTTGATCCTGAATAAAAATTGAACGATTAATAATGACAGAGTTGACTCCCACACTTTTTAGAGGCAGTGTTTAACTCAAATATTTTGACATGTAGTCAGTGTTTGTGTAGTTCCTGCTATTTATACTGATTAAGTCTCAGATAATTTCGGCGATTTCGAGCCAAATTTGGATAGTCCATCTCGTTTACATTGTCTCTGCCAACTCCTTCCGGTTGTGCATATTAATCTGCCATGGTAATCAGTACATTAATGTATTAATGTTATTATTAAATAAAATTGTAATTGAGAAATCCAATAAAAATATACTTAACTATTATAGCATTTTGGAGTAAATATATATTGAATATGAGTTTTAATGAAATTGACCCAAAATAATTCCAAGTATTGATTCCAATAGTCTTAAATATTGATTCGGGTCGGATTCCACAATCTCTGTTGGAATGGCTTGGGGTATTCTGGGTACCTAAAAACGATAGATATAAGAGAAATAATTTATTCGGCACGGTGTTGTCGGAAAAATTAATGGTGTATCTTTTGTGCAAACCATTAAAATTTCTGAATAATTAGTTGGTCAACAAAAAATACTGAAATAAACGGTATCAAAGTTAAGCTCATTATTGCTCATTTAAGATGAATTCAATTGGGAAAGCTAGCCCCTAGTTATCCTCTCCCCTTCAGTGATCTCGAGAATCGAAGATCGAGATTGTGGAGTTAGAGTTTCTGATTCATAATGAGAGAGTCTTCAGTTGCCCTCCAATTCACTCAGTAAACTTATCATCTTTCAGGCAAATGCAACTTTTCTGCAAACTTCACGAAGTTGGTTTCGAATTAGTGGTGCTTAATCTTCATTATTTAGTAAGAAATGTCATCGAGATAAAGCAAAATTATGGGAAGGCATAAAGTTTTTACGATAAAAAAACGTGAAGAGCGTGAAAATTGAGAGAAGGCGACCATCTTGTCTAATGACTACAGTTCTCTCGCTCGTAACAAGAGACTGGAAGGTGTGAATGTGTTCCCATGTGTAAATAACCGCAGTACTCCCATATTTGGTTTCTCTATAAGTTCACTCTGCAAGACTGCGAGCCTAGTTCTAATTTATTTGTGGCTTACACACTCTCCTCTTCGACACGTTCGTCTGTAATATTCACGTTGAGTAAAAGACAGTTCTTTAGACACAGTTTCTACCATTTTCATATTAAGATGTATAAAGCGACCACAGATATTCATAGCCCGTGATATAATTTGTTATAAAATTACTTCAAATTAGGACTTACAATGTTTTCTCGCTTGGATCCATTTCTATTGTAAATGAGCATTTCCTGGAATCGTTTGCGACACAAGGGACATGAGTTATTTATTTCAGCCCATCTTTTGAGACAATTATAACAAAATTTATGTCTACAGCATGCTGGATTAGCATAATGCATATTAAGTGAATTCCAACAAATCCCACAATTGTTAGATTTGGCTTCAACTGTGAAACTATGGCACTTATTTCCTGAATTCTTTTCCAACACTAGAACTTTGGTGAAATAGTTTCTGCAATGTTCTGCCGGACATTGGCATCGGCCGTCTTGATCCCGATTATCTTTTATCCACTTTTCGATGCATTTTATGTGAAATACGTGGTCGCATGTACTTGGAGTTGCCTTCTTCGCCCTCAATACTTTCCGGCATATTTGACAGTTCTTTACGTCTGAATTCGACATCACCGTACAATCAAATAATATAAATAAGCTTCAGTTTGAGTTTTACTTAAATATTTCTTATGAAAAAGATCACGTTTAATACAATTAACTTGAAAGTGATTGGATGTGCATTTAATTTCGGATTTTAAGATGTTACATTTGTTCATTGGTATAAATTTACTTTTATGATCTTATATTCGCGTAATTATGTTTTTTTCAGATACTGCATACATGTATATGTACACACACACACACATATATATATGTATATATATGCCGAAATTTCATTTTTATTTGAAGATATGATAATAAGACTCTAAAATTTTCTTTAGCAAGATTTGATTATTAATTTTTCTGGAGAATTCATACCACACTTATTAGTTATATTGAAGAATATGTGAGGTAAAATAAATTCATCTGTTTATATTTTATTTTTCAAAACACAGATGCTTTCTTTAGTAGAGAGAGATTAAAAATAAGAATTTAAAATTAATAAAACTTATTAATCTTCTATTTGATGCATAAAATGCTCTTATTCCTTTGAATAGTACATCTTCCCACATCTATCATTTGTACCTTTGAGCAGCCTTTGTGTTTTGATGAATTCTGATTAAACATCACAGATTTGTTACGATTAATCTTTAGAAATCATAATCAATGAGCAGATTCATAGTCAGAGTCAATCAATGAATTCAAAAAGCACTTTTTAGAGTTCATATAGACAATGACCTTGAGATTAAACTCTGATTGGCTGAAGTGCAATGAAGCTCTCGTAGTGCGAGATTTGGGATTAAGCGCTATTTTTGGCTTATGCCATAAAACAGTCGCGTTATATTGCTTTCATTAAAAACCTCATTTAATATGATTCCAATTACTTTTCTTATATTAGAACAGTGGGATAAAATATATATGTCCAATATAAATCAGGTAACATATGTTAATGTGATTTAAATACACAATGACTTCCGTTAAGAATTATATTAAGAACAAGAAATTATTTATTTAGTTTTTAAATTCGTTTGATAGTCAAGAATTCTTAAAATGGATAAGTGGTGAATAACTCGACTGGCTCTTATGATCTTTATTATAATTTTTAAATCAGTAATTTGACAGAAATTTGACAGAATGAATTCTCACTGAAATACAATTCGACCTAAAACTTTCGCCAGGTACCTATACCAATGTTGGTAGATTTAGTTGAATTGGTGTTATTACTCCAAAAAATTCTAAAAGCAGGTTGACGGTGGTATGATCAGCAAGTAGGTAGGTAGTGAGTATGTGAAATCAAATAATTACAAAAGAAAGATCATACCGATGGTGATATTCGAGCTGACATCAACTGCAGAGTTTAATTTTGATGTTTTTAGTTGGCTTAATGAATCATTTTGTCCTGTACTTGTTTATATACTTAGAGCGAATTGGCGAATTTTCTGAACAGAGCAGAAGTCACTGTAGTCAGTGGACTGCACTGACTTCTGGTGATCTAATCTACCTGCTCTTTGTTGTATAAAGATATAAATATATTCTGAGGTTGCAGGACTAACCCCCTAATTGGATCAACAGGAAAAAACTCTGAATCTCGAGGACTTATTTTCATCTCTGAACCTGGGTGTCATAGCATTAAATTTTATCGTCAAACACTTAATTAGAGAATAAAATAGCCCAAATAATAATCTTATTGTTAAAAAAACTAACAAGTTATTAATCTTCTTGATAATTTATGCTGATAATTACAAATCGTTTGCAAAAAACGATATTGGGGCACGAAAGGGTCTAATCCCGAATGTGGAATGCAAGCTAACTGATTGTAATTTAAGCAAGAAAAACTTAATTCGTTTACCATAATATTCCTTTAAATTAAAAGAGAATAAGTTTCGTAAGATGTTCACAAAGATTTACTCATCGACCCAGTATGAAGAAATGACAGTATGAAAGAAATATTAACGCAGATTACAGTACACAAATAATGAAGTGAATCGGTATTATAGTCGAGAATCAAACGGAATTAGACGCTGCACAGACTTCTAAAAGGACCCATCAAATATCAAGCACGACTGGTAGCAGTATACTAGATTCGATTTTGCTCTACGAAATCGGAAAACCAGATATTTCGTACCTATTAAATCAAATAAAGATGGGAGGCATATTTGGTACTACTCTTTCTGTTGATGAGATGTGTCCATTTCCTGCCCAGTTTTTCAATCAACTTTCGACAGCAGAATCAACCGATTGACATATAACAGTATGCAGTTGCTGGTTCACTTGGCACATTTACAAATGACAATCATTGTTTAAGATGAGAGGGGAACGAGAGATTCCAGTCCATTGATTGCACCTTTGTGCCCAATTTCAAAGTATCACAAATCAAATCCTCCAAAATGGAAGTGTTACCATGAAATGAAGACGATTTTCCATGGAATATTTCATTTCATTCAGCATTGTAGAATCCGTGATAGACTTTGTCTACACCAGAAAAATTCGAATCAAAGAAGAAAATATGGAACTGCTGTACTTATTGGCGCATAATCAAGGATCACAAAAATTAATCGATAGTTGTCGACAGATTATTGATGATAGGCCAGTGAGTAGATAATGCGTTTATACAAGGTAATAGGTAAGAGTACAGAGTTGCAGATCCGTTTGTTCATTCCTTCAGGTTCAATCGGCTCAATGTCAACTAGATCCGGATAATTAGTTCTATTCTGGTCGATGATAATTTAAGGGCTTAGTGAATTTACCATATGGAAAGTGATTTTGACTCACTGAAAATCAGAAGTGTTTGTGTTAGCGGATGCGAGGAGTTTGAAAGCACTCCTCAGTAGTCCCTGGTTATGGACGCCAGGTGAGGAATAAAAGTTGAAAACAGTGGCATCGCGGATAAATGCGGTTTCTACGCTAATAGAAAGGGAATTCCGTGATGAGTGCTTTAACCGTCTTATCTCAACCATTGACGTCAACCAGCATTCCCGATCGATTATCATTGAAACAATTTAGGGAACTTCAGACATTCCCATTTCAGATACGTCAAGATATGCGATCAAATTCAGTTTAAATTTACTCTTCAATGAGCTTTCATCAGACAGATTCTTTTAGATTACTTAAAAAGGTGTGGTAAATCAGATGAGAGGATGTGAGCTTAAACTGACATGTTTTTTACTTACTTGGAGAACTAATTGGACTTTGTGCTCATGACATCATTTTTAATCAAATGCTGATTTTGAATAGGATGGTTACGATGACAGTAACCATCGTCGCAGTAATCTGTTCGGAAATGTAAACTCCAGCCCTAAAAATCGAAAAAATCACTTCAACTGACATCTAAACTTACTCATCTCTCTCCACAATCGCTTTCCAAAGAGTCAGTCTTTATTGCTACGAAAATCGATATCACCTCTGTTATCAGGTCAATTAGATGTACTTCAATACGACTGTCCCTACAGATTCTTCCAATCCCCATTCCACCTCCTTTACTGAATACTCATCCCTGGTTTGTGCAACTCCTTCATGCGATCTTCGCGTTGAATTATCATGCACAAATATCAGCAAAACCCCCCACTCGAAACATTCGATTATCAAATTAATTCCTTTCAATGACCTAGGAAAAAGAATTTTTCTTTGATGACATCTTTGTTCTCTGTATCTTATCTCTGGACTTCAAAGTTTAGAATATTCATTTGCTCTAAGTGATAAAAGATAGAATCAATTTATATTTTCCACTCATTCCAGGAAAAGGAGACTTGACCTGAAGATAGTACTTTCCTCATACTGCCGGCCGTAGCCTTTTACTCCTGTTCTGTCAAACTTTGAACATTGTGAGCAGGTTTTTCAGAAAGTATACAATTGTCGCATTAGACCTCGATCCCTATTCAAGGTTCTGAGATGGTTTTTCCGCAAGAATGAAGTTTCATTTTTTCTCTCTCTCCCTCTCTCAGTAAATATTCTTTCCAGGCTACAATTTCAACACAAACACGAAGTAATCAATTCTGATCGGGTTTACTTAAAAAGTATTTTGCATCAACTGGAAAACTTTCTGACTAATATTTGCATCTCTGAACTGCAAATGAAAGCTCGTTGTCATTTGGAAACAAACCATTTTGAAGGAATATTCTTCAAAGCTCAACTTCAAACAAACCAAAAAGTTTTATTCATTTAATATTTTTAGAAACATAAGGCTTTAATTGCAGCCCACACCTTCCAAAACCCAAATCTTGAAGTTCTACTTTTCTTCGTCCCTTTTTTCTTGGATAAAATTGTTCTTTTTGTCTGCCAGAACATTCAGTGTAAGGGCCATGTATCTGTTGACTCGGGTTCTGATGCAAATATCTGTCACTCGTGTCAAATTTCAGGCAATCAATTTCATCCTATTTCTGTTTCACCGGAGCAGATCATTTATCCGTGTGCATATTACCTTAACCTTCCCGTATTTGAGTATCTTTGTAGGCCCTCATTTTACTATTATTACTCAATTCCGTACAGTAACCGACAAGTAATTTTATTTTACTGGATTTTAAGCCAAGTCAAGTGCAAATGGCCCACCATTCAATGTAAGCATGAAATTATCGTAAAAGTACGGCGTTAACCACTTAAAAACGCCTTACACTTAGACTTTGGTCCCGAAGTGCCCACTAGTCTATAAAATGATTCTCAGACGGAGTCACCTTTGTACCACAAGGAAATCATGAAAGTCTCAAATACTCTTGCCATTCTGCTGGTTCTGGCGATCGCCCAGACTCGAGCCTTTTTCACGCTATTTGAAGGAGAAGAGAGACAACATCGACTCTCACCAGATCGTCAAATAGGAGACCCTGAAACGACGAAGGGGGAGACTCAAGTTACTGAGCAACAAAAACAAGCCGGTGTTAGTCAAGAAGATATCACCCTTCTGCGTCGGGATATCGGCAGAGCCTTGGAACGTCTTCGTCAAACAATTGAGCGCCACGGAGGCAGAATTACTTATGTGCACAGTCCATTCCAACATCCATACTTCCATCCTAACCAGAAACAGTAGGCAATATGGAACTTGCTACCTTTATCAATTTTCGTGTATAACTTTCTCATTAATAAATCATTCACTCCTCTTTTGGACTATTCAATATGTGGTTGATTTCAAAAAGTACCTAATATTTTGTCAATAAGCTGAAAAATAATCAATAAATTGTTTATTGAGCAGGATACCTCAAATTCTGGTTTAGTGTATACTGTTCTCGCAGATCAGATGCAAATTATGCTTTGTCGTTATCCTCCATTAACTCCACTGTGAAATTTCCAGATTAAAATCTTTTGTAGCATATTCAAACCGAGGAATTTCGCAATCCACATTCATTTTAAAATGACAAATTTATTCAATTAACTTAAAATATGCGTTGATGGTGATAATGTGTTCATTACCGCCTTGTTTAAATGCATCCGAAATTGAGTACTGATGCCAAAAATGTCAAATTTTGTATTTCGAGAACGTACATTTCTCGAAGTCATGTGCAAGCGCTGCTCATTTACCCAAATCTGGCGGATGCTTTGTCACCCATTGATTGGCGTTTGCTTTAAAGTAATTATTTGAAATCTGGAACATGACTGGGTGGATAAATAAAGCATACATCCTCACTGTCTGGTAATTTCTTGAATATGAATCGTTATAGTTAATCATGGTGGTCCCCGTATGTGCTGCTCATAACGTGCAGCCACATATGCTCATCATAATAAAATAATTCTTAATAAATATAAGATATTTTTATATTTTAATAAACAGTAAGTTCTCCGAAAGTTGTTTTGAATTTTAAAATATGTAGGAAGCAAAGATAATGATCGTTAAAGTAAATATCAGGAGGAAGAAGATTGGCGTGTTATTTGCTTATTTAAATGTTTGAAATACGCGGGCTGACTTTTATCCCCATTCAATTTGGCCCGTCGACTTGTTTACTGATTGTCTGAAAAGACCTTGAAGTATTTGCATGTTTTGTGACAGGAAGGAGCGATAATTTGAGGGAGGATGGATTTGTTACCGATGTGGCATTAGAGTTTGTGTTAGCAGTAGAAACAATAGCGGGCACATGATTTTGGGTATTTTGTTTTGAGGAGGGAAATACTGATATACAGTTTGGTCCAAGGAAATTTGACAACTCTGTGGACGTGTGTGTTGGAGGCGCTTGATTCTCCTGATTTGGTCTGGTCCCTTTTAGTGAACTCTCCTTCTAAAAATTTGAAGTATAATCTTTGCCATGTTTGATGAAAAAAATTAGAAAAAAATTTACAAAATATTTTAAAGAATTAATTACTAATTCACATAATCAAGTATCATTTGATAAAATTGCAAATATTTGTGTATTGTGCATTATATTACTTATAAATTTTATTAATTTTACTACATGTAAAATAATATAATATATATTGTCATACTCTTTTATTAAGTTACTTAACTCATTTGAATTAGGTTTTATTATTTATTTATTAATACTAATAAACATCATATTCTTTTCATAGCCTTATTCAACATGTTGTATGAATAGTTGTTCCTTCTAATGGTTACCAACATGATGTTTAGCATGGTATCTTAGATTACGCGCGTATTTTTACCGAGAAAGTACTTAAACAAAAAGAAATTTCATATAGGAAATTGTTTTTAACACTAATCTTGAGTATAAGAGTGGCATCGCGAGGCTCCCCGGTGAGAAACTCAAATTCTGCCCCTCCACTCCCCCCATCTGCTAGGCAGACTTTGTCAGTGAGAATGATTATTGAGAGTTTGTGATCTCTGAAGTCACAGGCGATCACAATAGCCGCTTCGGCACCAGCACACAAATATTGGTATTTCTTGTGTTTCTTCTTGCAAAAACACCGCCTCAGTCAAAAAATAACATATAGGAATGGCCTCAAATTTAATTTTAAATCAGCAGAGAAAAAACCACCTACCGTCATTGTTTGTCCACTGGTATCATTGTTTTTGAATCCTACCGTTTTATTTTGCGCCTTCGGAAGCATATAGTTGATGTTAGGAATTCTTTCACAAGGAATCACGTGCGTCTTAGAAAAATTTCCAACCACAGAAGCGCCAGTAATTCCAAAACTATCCACGGGTCCAGGTTGATCGACTCGAGACCAACCTCCTAAAGTGTGATAGATACTGCCGCGCACCACTTTCGGCTTTCGTGAAACTATGTCACCGGGTGAACAGGGTGGCAAATTTTGCCCCTCTCGAAGAGGAATAGAATTAGCATTCGTCAGGCTATCTTCTGAAGTTGAAATAGAAAGGGAAGGAGGATTTTTTAATGAGGACAGTGAAGGGGACAGACGAGTATTTGAAAAGAGGTGCGGTGCCCCTTCAAGGAACTTGTGTTTCAGAAGATCGTCAGTCGTTGCCCGATTGGCTGGATCAAGTTGGAAGCATGCCTAAAATTACGTCCAGCTAATATAATTTATTCTATCTATAATTAATTTAATATGACGCAAAATTACCCGAAGGAAATCCAATTCATGGGCTTCAATTGAAGGTTGGAGATTGGAAAACTTCTTCTCAAGGCTCTCCTGAAAGTATAACGAATTTTTAAGTAAAAGTCAGTATTACTGTTTATCTTTTAGTAGTGAACACGCACCATAACTTTTGGTTCGGGTAACTGATGACCCTTGAAAAACGCATTTGATTCAAATACTGCTCTATGCCTCGGTAATATATCACCTAAAATGCAGCAAAAACTGACTGACTAGGCGATCGCCAGAGCCTCAGAAATTATATTCATATTTGCATTTATTTTAATTTTAACATCAAACTAAACGTGTTCTAGTGAATGTTGTGTGTAACTGACTTTAATTTATATCAAATTCATTTTTGTAAGTCGGCGATGTTTAAAAACACTTTTAACTAACAATCCCAAAGAGAAGTCAAGAAAATGTTTGATTTGATTACTTTGAGGATTCGGCAATAGACATCAGTTTGACAGAGTTCTCAAAGACCACTCTAAAACAGTAGACATTTGAAATGATCCTTCGAGGTAGCAGAAATTCACAAAGTTCAAAAGATACTACTGATGCGCGTAAGGTCATCAGTAGTGAATGAGAGATAGGTCATCTAATTCTCAGCATGTTCTTTGGCGAAGACAATTAAAGCACTGTGCAAGTGGAAAAACCTCTCACAAAGCCATTCAGAGAGAACAAAGGCAGTTTCGTTGGAAGTAATTTCTAAATAGGCCTAGGATTGGTGAAACACTTGAGCTTCCATTTTCAGCCGTTCCTAACCTCCGTAACAACAGTTTGACCTTTACCTATCAGGGAAATCGTCTCGCGAAATATTCCCACACTTTACAGATCAGTTAGCAGCAGTGTGATCTGCCTCTGACTTGTACTGAAGTCTATTAACTTGCAGAACCAGAGAATCTGCTGATAGTTCTGGCAAAGAAATATCCAATGTTTCAATTTTCGTGTGCATTAATTTACAAAACTGTTTTTGCAGCATCGTAGGATTTTTATGCTATTTCTTCAAAAACAGTCTATTACTCTCAAGGACGAATTCAAATTCATCAACAAAAAATGAAATTTTTGCTAAAATTCAAATTTTGAATTTGTTTAAACCTTTCGTCGCCAAATTTCACGACCTCCAAGCCGATATACCAGTCACGAAGAATAAAGACACAAATTCTCGTTATTTTAGCGAAAACCTATTGCAGTTCGACCCGAACTATATACAGTGGAAAGAAAATATAAAATATTAATTTCATCAAGGGAGAATATTTAATAATTTTTCATAATTACATTTTCACTCTGACACCTCCTATCTATATTGCTACCTCTGGTATTTAGAGACTGAAAGAGGAATATTTTCCGGAAAAATTATTCCTAATTTAATACCTCAAGTCCTCATTTCAACATTAAACAGATTTTATCGCTTGCATAATTGACGAACACGAGGATCGGGGATTAAGTGCATCATTTCAAAGCCACTTGAATAATTCGCTTCTTGAATGTAGGCGTTGTTAGTCGAAGTTGTTGCAATGGTAAGCAAAAGTGTCGGAGTGAAGCGTTTCCTGATATCAAAATGGCCTATTCTTTCACTTGAGAATGAAAATTAAGAAAATGTGCTACACAATATAACAAAATATTCAGACGACAAGCAAAAGGGGAATCTTGAACGCGTTTTCATTAATGAACTCCTCGTTGCTATGGCATTTATGCAAACACGGAATAACATGGGACGTAGGACAGTCATACGGTTTTTTCTCTCCCGGGACTTTTCAAACAATAGTGTCAAATCTTGCATCTCATTATATTCTAAATAACCTATTTTTGGACAAAGTTTGTCATGATAAAGTTAAAATCCCCCAATGACATCTGGAAAATTGAATGTAAATTTTGAAGATTTCACCATGGAAAAGCCGAAATTGCGGGTAAATGAATATACGGGACGTGATTGAAAGAAAAAAAGTTACTTATCTTGTCAGTACCAATGTGAAGTCGCTCACAGTATTCAATATAAGACAGAAAAATGCCCGAACAAAATCGGGAAAAGGTAGCTTCATGTCAACTTGAACATATTCATCGGAAATATAAAATACAGAAAAGGTTTAACTCCAGAGAGCACGAGTAATGAAAATGAACATACGGTCATAGGTACTACGAATTAATGAAATAATTTACGAATGTAATTGAGTAATAATGAAATATTTAAGCAAATTGTGATAATCCGAAATGTTTCCTCGTCTGATTCCTAATTAAAACAAATCAAAAGACTGCGTGAATACGGGATTCGAGAAGAGATTTATCATTTTAAATGCAGAATCTACTGAAGGCGGAAGATGATACCGTTTGGAGATATCAATATTGAAACTACCGACTTGCATGCATCTGCACTTGCAGTTGGCTCCTCTGCGTTCTAAAATCTCTCATGACTTGCAATATTTGATCCATTTAGTGGAATATTAGCCTTGATGGCACTTTGATGACAATTCCAACAGGTAGTGGATTTCAGAATTACTTGTATTTTTACAAAAGAGAGAATACTTCAAATATTCACCAGGTTACCTATCATCATGTTTTATAAGGTGGGAAAAAATATTTAACAAACACATTTAAACTTGAATAGAAAGTGAGCGGTGTGGGGTTCACAATACTAGCAAGGCTGATCGAATCACGTGCGCTGGAACTTCTGGAAAGTGTAAATATGTAACCGGTCGCGTGTTCAGAGACCTCTTCAACCAATCAGCAATCAAGATCCCTTCGGCCTAGCATGGTTTTGTATTTAATGACTAAGCTTTTGACTCACAGTAACAAGGAAGTGATCAATAAACTCTCTCCACTCAACATCTTTCTGATTCGTACCATTATGGGCATAACCTGGCTGATTTGGGAGTAAACTGACAACAGAGGACTCTACTGGAGGCTATTCGGACTGCTTAGGAGGAGTACTTAGGTGTAACAAGAAGACTTATTGGTGTAGCATCCGCTACAGCAGTAAACATTTCATAAAATTTGAAATATGCGTTCTATTCCATTCATTACTAATATCTGTGCTCATTTTTGCTTTTTAAACCTAACTGAATAAATGATTTTTAATAATAAAATCGATCGTTTTAACTTGGAGAGCATATTAAATTATTTTATTTAATTAAAATATAAAGAAAAATATGTTTTTGAAACAGAAAAATCACTAAGTCTTTAATATTTCACCTACGGAGCGTTTCGTATCCTCGAATAAAATCTCACTAGAAAGGAGAATTATTTGAGTAATGAAAAACTCAACTTTCAATTTAGCAACCTTCCTGTTTATAAAAATCAGCAGCCCGTGCTTTCAAAAATACCAATTTTGGCGTCTTCTCTCTTAGATTCACAATAATTTTTAAAAATCTTAAATTCTGCTGATGCTGTGCTTTTTCGAAACCAAATTTTCTGCCGGAAATTTTAAACGGAACATGGTTTTTACAACTTTATGCCCAAGATTGTGTTTTTTTCCATGAGAAATTCAAACTTATGCAGTTGGGGTTACTTTAATGAAGCCGAGGGTGTTTTAATGGCACAAAGCATTGTTTGGGCGGCTTTACAAAAGTGACAATTTTGAATGCCGCCTAAATGTTTCCGAGCCATTGGTTTAAAAGTTGGAGCGTATTGAAATATGTTCTGGCGCTCTTTTTAGAGTTAGATAAAAATTAATTAATTATTTATTTATTCAGTACATAAAATAACGCTGTTCCATTCTTAAGTTATGACTTAATTGCAAGTCAGTTTATTATTTTTACAATTAATTGCATATAATGGTGAATTATTTTCACTAAATGTATTATTTTTAAAAATGTAAACATATTTTGAAACGGATTTTGAGGTGCCAATAGGAAGCGACAAAATATTAATTTCGTCAAAGGAAAATATTTCATAATTATTCGTAATATAATTATGAATGCTTTTCCTTGCACAACTTTTGCTTCGGGTTCGGTTGATGTAATTTTGTTGGTCTGATATTCCTTCTTGGCAACTTATTCCCCTTTCCAGAAACATATTCGGTGATTGGTGCAGCTTAATTCTGCTTCTTCTTTCCATTAACATTTTCGTTGGAGATTTTATATATTACGAACCAACTGGTTCATAAAAAATCAGCGTTTCGGGCCAAATATATTTGCCACGACAGGAAAAGGTTTCCTTTTTCTCCACCTTCAGTCGGAATTCATAGTCGAAAAACCGCAGATCATGTCTAATAACAAGACACCTCCGAAATTATGGAAATTCTCGCTTAAGAATGTTCGCCATCCAATACAACATTTCTTATCTCTTTAAAAGTTCCAAACTCTAAAGGTCATTTATCGCATTCCGATTTCATTAAATTTAAACAAAATTCAAATATTTTATCTTTTGCCTCCACTAAATATAACGTTGTATTTTCATTCTAAATAAATGCACAAGTGATATAACACATTCAATTTTTCTAAACTTGATATATTCCTGGTACAATTTAAGATAAAAATATAATTATAAATAATTATTAAATATTTTATTTTATGTTCTCTTCTCAGCATATATAAACTACCATGAATTACTCTATACTGTATGTAGTTTGAGTTGAACTGTAACAGAGTCAGAACCGGTATTTTTCCTTCTTCTCGGCCTGGAATCTTCTACTTGTAGGGAGTAAAGACACAGATCTTCAGTTGTCATTGGACAAGTTTAAGAACACGTTTTAATTGAATCTCATCTCAATATGTGTCAATTATAACAGTTTGAAGAAACAAATTATGACGTCAAGGACAATTCCGTCATCTTCAAGCCGCTGTATCTCGTAGGTAGTTTATCAAGTGGTCAAACACGGAGAACCTTGATACCACAATTGGTGGAATGTAAAACTAGGAAAATGTGACTGTTCTCGCTCAGTCATCCATAAATTTTAACAAATTTCAATTCCTGATGGTTTCTATTTTTATCTCATTTCCTCTTTTAACTTCCACTCCTTCACCTCCATACAGTAAAGTAACGTTGGAAGCTATACAGGTCTGTGTTCAAATTTCATCTTTCACAATAACTTATGATCGAATAAACTAATTTTTACAAATAATTTTCTTAATGAATAGAGCACATACTTCTGGATGAAGTTTATTACTTCTAATTTCGAATTAAAATTTCATTTGATCTTATTTTCCTCCCTTTTTTTAATATTTTCATATTTGAAATGTTTTAGTAATTAAATTAGTACGAATAAAAATTACCCTTTAATGGAAAATTAGTAACAATCAAATTAAAATAAAACCCATCAATTACGCGATTATTGTTTTCTTTTCTTAAATGGGGATTGCATTTAAACATCAAAGAAGTTTGAAATTGAAAATTCATCTTCAAGCGCCTTCAACCTTTGTTTTTATTTTTTTCTCATTTAATTTAAAGGTAAAATTTGCAGTTATATCAAAATTGACTATTACAGGGAAGACAGGGAAGAATTCCATTCGACTTAAATAGCACAAATAAAGTAGTAATTTATTTATTAAATTTGATTGGGTGTTTAGTTGAATTATTAATGCGAATAAACGAACATCGAAGAAGCACTTCATCTCTTGAATTTTATTTACATCATCAAGTCGGCATTATATTTAACTTGGGGTGGTAAGGATCAAAACATCCGCTATGCGAAATATTTCATTAAAATAACCAATTAAATGTGTTTACTGTTTGTTAACTATTTGTTGATATCTTAACTGAACAGCGTATTTTTACTGAAATATCCTTCTGAAAGTTGTAATCATATAAATTTAACCTTACCGAGGGTGCTAATAATCTGGAAAAGTTGATCGAGATCAGACCGGCCTGGCCAAAGCGGTGATCCAGTAAGCATCTCGGCCACCACGCAGCCAATCGCCCAGATGTCCACAGGGGGACCGTACTGAGTGTCGCCGACCAATAGTTCTGGTGCCCGGTACCACCTCGTAGCCACATAATCCGTGTATCTGTCATCCGGTCCAGCTGAAAGTTTTAGACTAATAGTCAAGTATAAACTCATTCATCGGAATATATGGTTTAAATTAATCGAATTCAAATAGGAGGAATGTTTGAATGCTTTATTCATCAAAATAAAGGAGATAACAACACATTGGGACTATACACGGACTGATCATGAAGATATTAGAAGACATCTTCGAGAGACGCATCGCTCAATCATTCCATTTTGAAGCATTTGATACTCGCCAGTTAATGCCTATTAAGATAATATCCTGATGGTCTATGTTTTCAAAAATTATCGAAATGTACAATCCCAAAAGATGAACGAATTTATAAAAGAACCTCGGAGTTAGCGGAAAAGTTATTCAAATGAAATCTGTTCATTTGAACTTACTCAGCGTTCTAGCAAATCCAAAATCACAAAGTTTCAGCTGTCTAGCCTTGGTGATCAGAATATTCTCCGGCTTGACATCTCTATGGATGAACTAATAATGAGAAATAAATTAAGTCTAATTGTTGTGTGCATTAAGATTAAGTAAATTTTCTTTCGGAAAATGTTTCAAAATGTTTCAAAAAATTAATACGTTATTACATGATTTTTGCGGTGTTGTAATTTTTAATGGTAACAGAAAAGCGACGTAATTCTATAATTTAACAGTGTAAAAAGAGCCCTTTTGAGGTAAAAGATTAAACATAAATTTATATTTGCAATGTTACTTGTTCATCTGCTTCCTTTCTCTTTAAAGATTTTTATTATAAATAAAATTATTGCTTGGAAATGCAATTGACTGAGGAGAAGCCAAAAACAGTTGTAATTGCCGCAAAAGAGAGGAAGCCCCACCTCTATTACTGAAGAAATGTCAATTGGTGACAATTTCCCACCGGCTTAAGTTACAAGGTACATATTTGGGCCATTTTACCACATCCGGTTTTCAGTAGTATCTAAAATTCTGTTGCGAATATTTCGTTCTATATCGGACAATTCAGCAGAGAATCACAGGAAAAAATGCAAATTGGGTATTCAAAACCATGAATTAGTTGGTTTTTTAGATTTCTATAAGAATTGAGCCTGAACCAGTTTGATTTATCAAATTTCTGCTATTTTAACCATTATTGTCTAAACCTCTCACCTCTTATCCGAGTCATTTATTAAATTTCAAATGAAATTTAACATTAAGGAAAAGATGGCTATATGCCGTATGATTAATAGGTCTGTTTCTATGGGAAATAATTAAAGTTTGATCTATACTTATAGAATATTTCTTTATATAATTAATTTAGATACCCATTATTCCTAGTAAGTCTATAGCTTCCCGTCCTTATTAATGAACTATCCAATAAAAATAAGCCGCCCAAAATTAACTGATTGGCAAACTTTTTAAAGTTAGTTTGACAAAGATAAATGGCTTCTTAAAAATATCTGATACTGCATTAGATTCTCTAAATAATTAATAAACTCTTAACAACCACTTGTTTTTAGAGTGAATAATATTATTTAAAGTGGCTTACATTATGTTCGTGGCAGAAATGCACAGCTTGTAGTAGTTGCCAGGTGAAACTTATCACTTGGTTCTTCTTAAGACTGAAAGAAATAAAGGAGGAAAGTTTGAAAATTTTCGATCGTTCATTTTCTATTCATCTAATGACAAACCATTAATGTGTTTAAAAATAAACTCCAACAACATTTAATTTCGATTTAGTATGAGGCGTATGGGTTTTTAAATGAACTCATGTATACTTCCGCAGTGACAGTGATTAAAATATCTTTTCGTCAAATAAATATTTTTTTCATTAAATCAAAAACAATAATTGGCATCATGTGTGGTCTATCGGTCTGCAAATTTAAACAAATGCTATTTTTACATTCAATAAAAGAATTCACCTATTAAAAATCCTCAAATAATTAACTTCCAGATTCTCCTAAATTAACAAACTGCCGCTATAGACAGCAAATGAAGAAGGTTAAATTGCTCTAAACTTTCTATTTAATAGAATGACAATCTAGAAAAATCTTAATAAAGAATATGAATTTAAAATTATTTATTTATAAGACATAATATCTGCTAACCACTTTGCTAACCCATTTCACTTCAAAATTATTAAGAACTAATGTGTTTGATTAATCCAGGCATTACACATTTCAAGTATCAGTTTATTCACTAAATTTAAGTAGCATGAATTTGTTTACAACTTTTTATTTTTTGAAAACGATACCAGACTAATAATTTCATTTTTGCTGTCAAATGTGGAACAAAATCAGAGGATAAAACGTTCTTACCCGTTTGGGTTTTGTTCCAATTCATTGAGCAGTGTATGATCAACATATTGAAAAACTAAATGGAGACGCTTCCTTCTCTTAAAGACTTCAATCAAATTGATTAAATTTGGATGTTTTAGTTGCTGTAATAAAAAAATAATTTAAAATATTGTTTAAACCAAATAAGATCAGGAAGAAGTATAAATATACAGTAATACATCGTGATACTATTAATTGTAAGTTACATAAGGATTTAAGTTAGCATAATACATTAATATGGCATCTAAATTAAGAACTAACAAACATGAAACAGATAAAATCAAATCAGATTAGATCTACCTTCAGAGTCCTGATTTCACGCATGGCGATTCGATGAATGACCGGATCCTCTTCGGATTCAGTGAATTTCTTGATTGCCACGATTTCTCCAGTATGACGATTTCGACACTTGAAAACAATTCCGTAGGCACCCTCACCTATTCTTGTGATTTTTTCGTATCGTTCCATTTTTTATTACTTATTTGTTTCGACGTTCATTACTAGTAGAACAAGAATATAAATTTTTAATTATGCTAGTGAATATTAAATAGACTGAATATATTTAAATGATTTTAAAAATTCAATAAATTCATAATAACTAAATTGATTTAATACTATCTTATCACACGGTAAGATTACGATAATAAAATGATGAACTTACAATGAAGAAGTAACGGAATCAATTAAAAAATACACTATCAGCAAATTTATATTGATATAAAACTTTCAAAAGCATATATATGACTAGAGAAATTAGCAGTGAACTGTGAACGGTTTTAAGTAAATTGATTACATTGATTTATTGGGTTGAAATTTGTAATACTTCAGGTTTTATTATTTACAATATCTGCAGAAATAAATATAAAACGAAAATGCATTCTAAATATACTTAAATCATTCACTTTGCAATTACTGCTTAAAATGCTGGGATAATTATATGTTCATGCTAATGAAGTCAGCATTTTATTTACGCGGATATGCTGATTTCTAGAGATACGGGCTGTCTAGGTCAATCATTCGCCTATTAAAACAAACAATATAATTGTCACTTTTTATAATCAAATGGCAATACAGTAAAAATTAAACAATCTTTTAATATATATTGTCGTAATTTCATTTTATTTAGCTCTAAATATGTCTATTCAAGATCTGTCAAGATCAAACTACCCACACATTCTGCTTAATTCAATAATTATTTTCCATTTTGAAATCAGTAGAAAGTATATTTCTTAAAACGCCCTCTTATTCCATACAAAGTGTATAATACTAATCATTTGGTCAACATTTTGTTTTCTTCAAAAGTCCATATTTGGGAAACGAGCGATTGTTTCATATTTCCTATTTAAATCGTTTAATCAAGTTCAAATTATATTAACTGCATTAAATGATGAATTTAAGTTACCATTACCATTTGTATGTCTATTAATTCTAAAGAAATCTTTTGGACTCAGGTTATTAAACGTAATATTTATTCAACTCTTACATCTAATATGTGCTGATGGTTTCTTCCACAATTTTACGGTATTCAATGAATTGCTTTCTCTCTTATTAAATTGTGGTTATAATATTTTACTGATAAGTATTTTAAGCTTATTTGATGAATGAGACTTGTAAATGTGGGGTTGAATTATAATAGGTTATGTAATTTTATTCAAGCCTTGTGAAGAATTCACTCTTCTTTTTACCGGATCCCGCGTTTTGATAAAAGCAATAAATTAATCACTTGATCCCTAATATTGCAACTTTATGGATCCAACATTACTGAGTTCTTAACGTTTCTACTTAAAATATTTTAGTAACGTCTTAAACATTGAATCTCGCTATCCAAGTAATTTTCCCTTTTATCGGAGACCAAATACCACATAAAGGAAATATTTTCGCATCTTAGTCAAAAAGGGGTTAGTATTCCTGTCATCTTCGCATTGTTCTAGTGATGTGTGTTATTCGCTAAAAATACGCGGAATAAAACGAATGTATGAACACACCTGAGATGTTAGATGTCATTTTTACACCGATGATGTTAAAGAGAAAATTTACTTGAGTATTTCCAGCCCTTTGTCGCATTTCATTTAAATAAATCAAATGAATTTTTGCGGCGTCCAATCTGATCGATTTGAAAAATAGTCGATCGAAAGTCTATAGGTAGAACTAAGTGGAATATGAGGTGATAAGGACGAACATTTAAATCAAGTGTCAAAAAAATAAAATGAGGGTGCAAATGCAGAATTCTAAAATGTGTTAATAAACGCATATTATTCGTTGATTCAATGACTAACTTTATGGTCATTCATGTTTTATTTATTTATTAATATACACCTTATAGTGGTACTTTCAAGGCCGGAGTTGTAACTTCTTCAATGATAAAGTAGAAAGCGGGAACTCAAATATCTTGAAGATGCGGTTAAACGTTTATCAGTTTGCTAACATAAGGCCCGAATGGAGGTGTCTTACAAAAATCCCGTTATTGAAAGAACTTTCAATTCCAGTGAGGAGAACATTTTTTGACGCTTATTTTGACTTGGGCAGCGAGGGCTAAGTTAATAGAGCTTTCAGATGAAAGAAAAACTCAAAATCCACCCCACTTTTTGATTATTCAGACCAACTAATTCACCAATGACCTCTGACTTCTCAAATCAATATGCTAACTATTGTGCCATCTTACAATGAATAACTAGCATTCATTCACTTAGCAATTCTCTTGTAGCTGAGCCATTAATCCAAATGAAAAGTAAAATTAAATTTCTTCACTCTTGATTCTTATTAGAAGTTAGAAAAACGAAGCATCAAACCATAAATCTGAAATTTGTGCTATTTGCTAAAAACTTCGGCTCACATACTTGACTGGTTGATCAATAGACAAATTCATGGGTCATTCATCCTTCACGACACAACACCTCATCTTATTTAACCTCCAAGTTGAATTTAATGCAATTTGACTATATATGCCTGATTTTTAAGGTACTGAAAATGAAAAGTATTTCTGCTTAAACCATATATCTAAGGGCAGGAGGATGTGAATTTCCGAAAAGTAAAAGCATGTTAGAAGGAGAAAATAGCCTCGTCTGCCAGTAATCAGTTAATTTTTTCAACTCAGGAGCGATTAGGTCCAACCAGAATGATTCATTTATCTTGGCATGCAGATAGAGTCCAACTGTGGCGGTATGTAGGAGGAATTCTTTTTCAGGCAATGACCTTACAGTTAATAAATTAGTGAGAACTTAATAACTTTTCACTTGAAATTTAACTGAGATGAGGAATTTAACTTCGTCATTCTCTCATCGTTAAGCTGACATTTTGTCAGCTCCCTAATTTTGTTTCGCGTGAAATATCGAGGAATTAGTAACCAATTGAATATTCTATTAAACCAATTCTCTGTTGAATGAATTTCACAATATTTGTGTTGTTATTATTTCGACTAAAAGATGGAACTGTTTTCTGACAGCCTCCTCCTTCTTGTTTTTAGAAATTTGCAAAATGTAATCAAATACCAACGGGAGGATAGACGTTTGTCGACCAATTTTTGTTGAGATGTTTGCGTACTCGTAAAATGGAAAGTGATGGTACTTTCAAAACTATGGAGCTTTAAGGCCTTAGGTGAAAAGCAATAGAAATCTCGGTTCTTGCTTTTCCACAATGGAAATCTGGTACATTGAACCGAAAATCAATGTGATTTTTCAAACTTGGATTTCACCCACTGGTATGCTTTTTCATATTGTATGCGTTGCATTTGGAAACACGTCTGGTAGGAATACTTGATGAAATCGAAGCTGCAAACTTCCTTCAGGTGTATGTTCAACGAATTCTCTCGAGGCAGTCTTCCCTGAAGACATTGATATCTATTTTATCCTTTCTTCCCTCCTTTAATTGAAAATCACGTTAAATTGTGAAATAATTTTATCCGAACTAGTAAATAACCTTGTATATTGAACAATTTTTCTGAGGAAACTGGATATCATTCAATAAAGCTCTAACGTATTTTAATTTTCCTTTACTTTTCCGCTCTACGGCTATTATTGGTGGATATTTTGGGATTGTTAGCCGGAATTACATTATTTGGCGACGCGACTTTAAGAGGGAACTCATTATTTTTTTAAATTTATGCAGAAAATGTCCTCGAAAACGGATAAACTTGCACAAATTATGGAAAATCAACAGGAAAATTTCATGGAACTGTTGGAACATAGAGAATTTATGCTGCAGCAATAACACCAACACTTCTAGGAATTAATGGAACAGTCCACAAAGCACCTGAAGCGGATTCTTGGACAATCAGACATTTTCATCCCAAAATTGTGTCCTGACAGTCTTGTTTCACAGGTCAATGAATTTCACCATGATCCAGAAGCGGATCTAACTTTTAATAACTGATTTGATAAATGCAAGGATGTGTTCATAAAAGGCCTGTCTGATATCGCTGGAGAACAGTGTTGGACTCCTCTTCAGCGATGAAACTAAAAAGCTAATTCTTCTAAAGGAACTGGATGATTCCAAATTCAAGGAAGCAGTATCCATCCTCCGCGAACTGTTCGGCGAAAAATCATCGGGATTTCGCAAGTGCTTCAAATATCTAACGCTGGCTATGAGGTCTGATGAGGACTGGATTAATTATGTTACTCAGACAAGTGAAAATTTTGAACAGCCGGACCTCAAATCTATTTCAAACGATCACTCAAGTGCCTTGCGTTCCCTCGCGGTCTGTGGGATTCCTCATATGTGGATGTCCATGTAAGAATTCTTGCTATGGTTGAAGAAAATCATGACATCAACTTACGGGATTTGGGTTATGAATACTGAAGAATGGCTATCAGAAAAAATATGGAGAAACTTGGGCTGTCCAGTGCTGAAACCGACAAACCATATAGCCAAAAGGCTTCCAGTGACGTCTTCAAAGTGAAGGTGAACTAGATTGTCATGTTTGTTATGATGATTAGCAAATTACTGCAAATTGCTTCACGAAAAATCATCCTAACTTGGATCTTATGGGTTTCGAATGGTTGGATGAATTGAAGATTCTGAAGCCGATCACCCACTTCCATGGGGAAAACTTATCTGTGACTCAATTGACAGAATTGGAAACCAGGTTGGAAAAGGTCAGAAAGGGAAATAAAAATCACGAGAATGATTTCAGTGAACCGGTTAATAAAGAAGATAAGAGAAATGAATGCAGGCGAACGGAACGTAACCAAACGATTTCCTTCAGTTTTGAAACGATGCATATCTCTGGAAAAGGATGTATACTGCATCTGGAATATCCCTGTCACGGCTGTAGAAATAAAGCGGGCTTCAGCGAAAGACCCAGTCATTAGAAAAATCATGAAGTTTGTTGAAACGAAATGGTAATCCTCACCATTGAAAGAGGATTTATTGGATCTATTCCACTGTGATAAGTCATCATGTATTGTCGACTCTTTCGATATCAGTTGATACGAAGAAACCATGGAGTAGGAGCATGTTGATTTTGCTGATCCTACCGATGGCGTTGCATATTTAATATTTATTGACTCACACTCCAAATGGCCGGAAGTAATATCACTGCCGTTAGCAAATACTACGGCGGCCATCAGTGCCCTTGACCGCATTTTCACGGTGCGCGGTTCCCCAGGCACTCTGGTGTCAAACGATGGGACGCGGTTCCGTTCGTCGTAGTTCGAAGAATACTGCGGGCAAAGAATCATTGATCACATCCGCACGCCCTCATTTCACCCACAATCAAACGGCCAGGCAGGGCTATTTGTCAACAAGTTTAAAAGAGCCTTGCTTAAACCAAAAGAGGAGAGAGTGACGGAGGAAATTATTGAAAAATTCCTGCCGACCTACAAGACGACTCCTCATCCGAAACTGGATGGCAAAACGCCTGCAGAATTATTAATGGGAAAAGCAGTTAGAACCAGCAACCATGCCATAATACCGAAGAATAAGACAAATGAATCAGCAAAAAGTCATAAAAGAGGGCGTTCACTGTCGGTGATTTTGTGAGTTCCGATTCGGTCACCCCTGGATGGCTGGAATTGTAGTCAAGCGACAGGAAAGTCAGTGAAATTCAGGGAAATGATGCTATTTGGAACAGGTATAGAAGTCAAATGAAATCACTTATTGTGGTAAGTAAATCAACGCCAACATCGATCCCACTTTGCCTCCTGTTAGAAACTCTTAAATTTCCAGTAAGTAAATCAGATAAAGCCCGAGAAAGAACTCTAGAACAACAGATACGCTGCTCAAAAAGCTCAAAAGCTTAAACATCTTTTAATTTTCCGGTATCAGGATTCTCGTCATATTACATTTAAATGACAGGAATGGTCTGTGACGTTTAATTTCCATTGAAAACACTGTCTAATTAAGGAAGTTTTAGCTGGCTGGGGCCTGCAGATGATCTTGAATACACCTTAGCCGACTTATAACATCCAGTAACCAATGAGTCAACCCTGTGGCCATAGAAGGAGAGTAAGAGCTGTGACTGACCTTGGCATTCGCAATATAATGTGCTTACCATGCGGCAAAATATCTCAAATGAATGATCAAGAATTCTCACTGTTCTAGTTAATTGACGATGTTGACTCGCGCCTTTCAAGCTTTCGTGAGGAAGCAGCGGCACAGTTCAGAGTTCTTTGATCAAACCAATTCGTATTTGAAGTGATAAGTAAGAAGCACCACACCAAAGTTGTGAGAAAGGAAAGTGTTTATTTCTGAATTTTGTATTAATTAAATGTTAATGCCAATCGTAGTTTTGAGTACACATCTCATGCATTAATTCACTTTCACGTTTATGGGTCAGTCATGTCACACTCCCTCACCTGTTACTGTCAGTGTAAATTTCACAAAACTCTATTGCGTGCAGGACATTGAATACTGATCAATTATTATTTTGCAACAAGGGATAAAATTCGACGTAAAGTGGAAATGACACTTGTCTAAGCTCCCACACCTCAGGAAGGGCGTCAAGGAAGAGCACTTCAGAAACCAGCATTAACGTGAATGATTGTTTCAAGCTGGGACGAAGTAGAACAAACTAGAATGAGTGAAAGCCTTACGACGGTATTTGTAATCAACCTTTTAAATGTAGATGAAGGTTAAAAACTAGAAAATCAATATTGCAGGTATCAATTTTTTGAATCACTAAGAGGTAAATGATACCAAATCCTTTAATACCAGACTTTAGTGTTAATTCCAAGTACCAGATTGTTTGAAAGATCTCAATAATCGTTCTATCCATTAGTTTAGCAAGTTAAAATAAATTTATTTATGATGTACAGTTTATGGAAGCCAAATGGCCCAATCGGATAACCTTTTCTGTCAAAAAAATACTTTCTCGTAATAAATGAGGACATTATTATCTTTTATAGATGGACAATCACATAAAGGAATACTATTATTTAATAATACCTACTGTACCGCCCAACCGCCCTTATTAGGACAAGGACCTTGCACCATTGTCAGACGTCGTGTGTGGTTGTGCATGTATTCTTGTTTACTTGACCTGCAAAAAGTAAACTGACCGCCGAGGGTATCCAGGTGACCAGTCTGTAGTCGATTCCCCAAAAAACAAGAGCAAATTATATAATACTGGTTTAAATTTCTGATTTCCAATTGACCTTATTGACTAGTTACTGGTTGTGACAAAAGGAGTTGAATAGGAAAAAAGGGGTCTGAAGTTTTCAATATTTGCCCTTCGGGAGAAACGGGAGTGTGAAAGTTGAAGATTGCGGAATAAAAATAGCAGTATTTTTCACCAGAGCCCAATTTCTCAAGTTCTGATTGCTCCATCTTGCGAAAAATACAGGTTTTTGCGACTGTCTCTGCATTGCCATAACACTTTGACTCACAGTTTAGTTAATTTGAATTAATTCACCTTGAGTGAACTCTTATGAGCTCTACCATGAGCACACATCGGAAAGAAGATATTGATGAATCAAAATGGCAAGGCCAATAATTCACACAAGCGCTGAATATCGCCGACATGACTAAATCATGAGCGTCGAGTTCAAGAGAAAAATTAGAGTCAGCATGAGAGGAGAATTTGCTCGCGATATCAGTCGCGTTTATAATGCTTAGTACGTTCAAGAAGTAAAGATGGTGATTTTCATTGTTATCCTTCGTGGTTTCACCCATCTGGCGTCCAATAGAACTCGATGATTCCGCCTCCTGTTCTAAATTAGCGCAAAAATGCGCCGGTTGCCCCGACTGTCCCAATCGCATGGCCATATAAGGAGAGGACGATTTGAACGACCTTAAAATTCAGTATTTGGTAGGGCTAACCAATTGAGAATAAGAGATAGTGACAACGTTATATGGAAATGGCCGGAATGATAGGCAATTAACGTAAAGAAGCCAATTTTGCATTGGAGATGTTTTAAGCCTCTATATTCTGAAGACATTTGTCAGATTGAATGATAAGTGGTCGATATGTAACAACCTAATATGTGATAATATTAATGCAAATCAATTCACTAGCATCCTTTCAACATTTAAATCAAATTGGTTAAAGAAAAGGAGCATTACTAATAGTAAATTAAATTTAGCCGGATTCTTTGTCAAAATAATGAATATTATCAGTGGTCACTAGCCTCCAAGAGATTATTGCATTCCTTTTCCAGAAGATGCTGTAGAATTTCTCTAACAGAGGAATTTAACAACAGCACAGAGAGTTAGATAATTTCAATAATTTCTCTATCGCATTTATCAAATTCCTTTAAGAGACATCTTTCAATCTCTTTAATGAAAACTCGTACTCTAATGACAGTGCTACTGAGACTCCGCCTTCACTGGACGGACGACAATTAGTTTCCATCTCATGACATTCGGCTGTGAATAATTACTATTGTTGATCAACGCTAATAAGTCGTAAAGCACATAGAGGGAAATTAATGCAATTGCAGCCGTGTTCGCTTTCGCCTCAGCCCACCGAGTGGCCTTAAAAGGTCAAGGACTTAGATTATTGGGCCAGACACCGTGTGGGGCCATGTCCAAAACAGGTTGTCAGTGTGGATCAATTAGATTGCAAACCTGACGCTCAACATACTATGTAATGAGAATCTGTAACCATAAAAAACACTGCGTCTGAGGAGTCAGAAACCTCTACTTTTATCAAGGCCATAAAAACGAGATTGGGTCGAAAATATGCGATCATGTAATTAATATAATGGAGGAAAGAAACGTATTTTTAAGTGATTTAGTCAGTAATATGTAATTTTATCATGATTTCTAAAATGCGCAATCTTAAGTAGAGTCAAGTTCCATAAAATAATGGTACACGATATGCACTTAAGGTACTCCTCTTTGAGGAGAACTAAAGCGGGCAAGAATACAACGTCGGCTCCGGAGAATTCAGGGCTGTTTATCGCCTTATTTGATCATTCTTAGGAGGATTTCAATAGTAGACATTTTAAAACCCCTAGGAAAGTTTGTTTTATTAATCTGAATTCAAGGTCGACTTTAAAACCCCTTCCTTTCTGGTGGGGAGTGGGGGAGAAGAGGGGGAATGTAAAAATGAGAATTGTACAGTGCAACAATGTTTAAACGTTCTTATGGATTGACTGAAATAAGGTCATATCCTCGTAGTGGAGTGGTTATCTTTATCTAACCGTGAGATCGTAAAATGAACACAGCGGACGAATTGTTGGCAATGTAACAAATACCTACATATGACATGACTTGAAACCGTGCCTGTAATCCACCGACTTGGCCTGGAAAACAAAAAAAGGGTTTAGGATCAACATGTGTTAATCCAGCCTCCTAACTGGTTTGTTCATGTTCAAGATGGAATGAAGGTATAATTAGACTTAAGAAAATACGCTGAGATTAGATGGTATTTTGGGACCACCAATTTTGGGTAGTTGTATGAAATAGCAAATTATAAACCTACAAAACGGAAAGGGTGTATCGTTCCCTCTGAGCTAATCCTATTGAAAGCGATAACAAATTGGCATTTCAATTTATTAGACAAAAATCGGTCTAGTTGCTGTCTTGCAAATTGATAGTGTTTACAACCAAATATACATGATAGGGTAGAAAGAGGTCTTCCCTTTTTCAACTATCAGGTTACAAGATGACTCACATTCGGACTGATCTACTCGAGCAAATTATAGGAACATCCGCCTTTTTAACTCCAATTACATTCAATTAATAATAAAACACGTCTTAGATTGCCATCAAATCTCTTATTTCAATCGTCAGCCAGAATTCCTAGTGGAGAATCCGTAGATCGTGTCTAACTGTTTAATTAGATGATATTTTTGAAAACATTGGAAAGGAACGGGCTAGAATAGACGCCATTCATTAATTAGAACTCATTTCATAGTATAACTAAATATCGTATCAAGAAAAACCCCATAACTTAATCCTCGACTTCGTTCTTCATCGGACCTAACTGCACTATTCGATGTTACTTGTGTTCAGATGCCTTTCGACAAAAAAACCATTTCTTGCTTTAATGTGGGTTATACTATAACGCAAGATTTTCGACAAGAAATGAAGGGATTTATGTCTCTAGGTGAAGCTCGACAAATACCACCATATACTTGTAATACCATGTCATGTTAAACAAAGCTTTCAATGTGGGTTTTTATAATCTCCTGGATCACTGATAATCCATATTTCTCATCAGCAACATTTAAATCTACAACTTAGCATAGATCCTTAAGATTATGGAGTAAAGATCGGTTTTTTTCCTTAAATCCATTTTTGGCAGGACCTTCTTAACTACTGATAACCGTTCATGTTCATAAGTAGTATATTTAAATATAATTCGCTAATATAACTTCATTACGGATCGATAGGAGCAGAGGCTAACTAGATTTAAATCACTCCCCTCTGATAAACAAATAGAGCCGTATAATTTCGGAGGATGATTTAGCCATTTCCGTAAAACCTGGAGCAAATCTATACCGACATTTCACCCCTATTCCTGAAGCTGGGTCATTCCGATGTTTGCAAGTCCAAAAATTTGGCGAAAGATTGCAAATCTCTAAATGATCGATAATTCAAGGTCAAATAAGGCGTCACGCTGAACACAGAAACAAACGAAATACTAGGATTTCACGTGTTAACTTCAATCGCACATCTGTCGGGTCAGGCAATCATGGGACCGACGTTGGGCAACAACTCCCACACGCACAATGCCTCCAACACCTCTCGTACAAACCAACATTTTAAAACCCCTATTAAAGCTGCAACAGACACAACGATGTAATTCTAGCCTCTCTTTGTCTCACTACCGCATGATCCCAACGATTTTAACAGACCCTCGTCGAAGAATCAGTAAATAACCAAGTCTAACCCCTCACCAAACACCTCAATCAATACACAAATACCCCGGCATAGATGAGAATTCTATGATTTCAATGGAAAATAATCTCGTAATCATCTAGAATAAACGTGCTAACCCAAAACCGAAGAACTAGGTACATCACACAAAACGAGAACAAAATCTGGACAAATGAGAGCTAAGGCTTAAAAGGTCGTTATATTATTTTTTCTTCAAGAACAAGTTGCAACTTGTATAAAAAAATAATTAAAAACCCAAAACACTGAGCGTGAAAGAATTCTAAAATTCATCCCCATCATCAGCCTCCTGCTCGCCGCTGTCAACACCGACTTCCTCGTAATCCTTCTCCAATGCCGCGAGATCTTCACGAGCCTCAGAGAATTCACCTTCTTCCATACCTTCACCCACATACCAGTGCACGAAGGCACGCTTGGCGTACATCAAATCGAATTTGTGATCCAAACGAGCCCAGGCTTCAGCAATGGCCGTGGTGTTGCTCAACATGCAAACAGCCCGTTGAACCTTAGCCAAATCACCTCCAGGAACAACAGTTGGGGGTTGGTAGTTGATACCCACCTTAAAACCAGTTGGGCACCAGTCGACAAACTGGATGTTCCTACGGGTCTTGATTGCCGCAATAGCAGCATTCACGTCCTTTGGTACAACATCACCACGGTAGAGAAGACAGCAGGCCATGTACTTGCCATGACGTGGATCACACTTAACCATCTGATTAGCGGGTTCGAAACACGAATTAGTGATTTCAGAAACAGTCATCTGCTCATGATAGGCCTTTTCGGCAGAGATTATTGGGGCATAAGTGGCCAGCGGGAAGTGAATACGAGGATATGGTACCAAGTTAGTTTGGAACTCTGTTAAGTCAACATTAAGAGCACCATCAAAACGCAACGATGCGGTGATTGAGCTAACAATTTGACTGATCAAACGATTCAAATTGGTGTAGGATGGTCTACCTATATCCAAATTACGTCTAAAAGGGAAATTAGGGAACAACTTTAACTATTACCTGCAGATATCATAGATAGCCTCATTATCAACCATGAATGAACAATCAGAATGCTCAAGCGTGGTGTGGGTCGTCAAAATGGAGTTGTAGGGCTCAACAATGGCAGTTGAAATTTGTGGAGATGGGTAGATTGAGAACTCAAGCTTGGCCTTTTTGCCGTAATCAACACTCAATCTTTCCATAAGGAGAGAGGTAAAACCAGAACCAGTACCACCACCAAATGAATGAAAGAGCAAGAAGCCTTGAAGTCCGGTGCATTGATCACTGAGCTTACGAACACGATCAATGACATGATCGATGAGCTCTTTTCCAATGGTGTAGTGACCACGAGCGTAATTGTTGGCGGCGTCCTCCTTGCCTGTGATCAATTGTTCAGGATGGAAAAGTTGACGATAGATACCAGTGCGAACCTCATCAACAACAGTTGGCTCCAGATCGACAAAAATAGCACGAGGCACATGCTTGCCAGATCCAGTTTCACCGAAGAATGTGTTGAAGGAGTCATCACTACTACCAACAGTTTTGTCAGAAGGCATCTGACCATCAGGTTGGATACCGTGCTCCAGACAGTACAATTCCCAACAGGCATTGCCCATCTGGACACCAGCTTGACCAACATGGATACTAATACATTCACGCTAAAAAAAAATGATACAAATAATTGGCAACCCACCATTGTTATCTAACAAACGGAGCCGTTCAAACGTGCGCTTCAATTGCAGAAGACTATATAGCCAGAAACTCTTCCGCTCTATTGGCTCGTTCTCTAATCTATGACGCCAAACGTACGCCAATCAAATTAGCTTTAGGTTTAAAAGTTAAGCTTCCGCTGAAGATTTATATCCGCGTTAGTAACAAACAAAATCACAGACCTATAAAATCTATTATTACTAAATTGCCTAGGAAGCAGATTTCTCAAATTAATTATATAATGCAATTCAACTAAGAGTTTTCAATAAAGAGAAAGCAACTAGTGAGATCATTATGTATCTAACTGCAAATTCAGTTTTTACTAGCCTTTCATGACTAATCTTATTATAATCTCAGAAAATGGGCTTTGGTTTGGTTGCTTATACTGAATTGCATTATTCCCTTTCATAACACAATGCTTGATTAAATTGTAAATCTTAAATATTAAACAAATGCAAATAGAATTAACTGCTTTTGTCTGAAATATATATATAGTAATATCAAATGCAAGTGAATTAAGGTGTCAAAACCTACATAGTAGCCGGCAAAATGCATTAATTCTGATTAGAGAAACAATCAAAAATATAAAAGCCTTATATCCTCGGAAAATAGAAAATCATCTTGAATGATTCAAACCTGTGGATGTATAAGGAAAAAGGTTTTTGCAGTACAGCCGCTGATCGTTGAAACTGAACTGTCTCACTGCAGTCATTTATGGACCTGATTATACTCAGAGAAGAGTAAATAGTCCGGTTTAATAATAAATTTTGCATAGACTCTTAATAAGACCATTAGATTATGCTTTGAATCGGGTTGGAAAATAGAATTTTCGATATTAGCACTCTTACTTCCACCTCTTGGGAACATTGTAATTTATCAGATACATAATTATGAAAATGTGGAGGAAGCCGATCGATAGAACAATAAATGTCCGGATGCCTGACTATAATAGTTACATAAAACTTAAAATTTGTCAACGAAGGTTTAGCAAATGAAAGAAAATAGTTTAAACCGTAAAATATTACTGGAACGTTTATTTATTCATTTAGAAATACATAATACAAAAAGGTACTTTTGTTGTTTACAACAACCGTGTAAAGAAACTGGGCATGCCACACTTTTTTTATATTTTGCGTTTCTGGATGACTGTTTTCTCATTTTCATTTCAAATTAAAGGTCTTTTAGCGAAATGAAGGGAAAATGTTTTCATGACTATAACATTCGGAAGCAAATATTACACTTTAAAGATGGAAAAGAAGAGAGAAGAATACGGCTGGTGGAGCTCTGCTAATTTAAAATTATTGGCTAGCTTGTCTATATAACTGCGGAGCATTATGTAAAATCATTTGGCCTTCTCAACCGCCGGAAGAAGAAATGATTTGAATTGTCAAGACCGGCAATTCTTGATTAAATAACCGGTCAATAAACACTGGACAGTGAAGACAAACATTTGGTGCAATTCAAGAGACGAATCGTGAAATTAGGATTTTGGAATGTGAACTGCCTACTGTGTAAATATTACACAACCCAAGTGCAAAAATTAAATGAAGTGAGACTCTCGATACCTTGACGTTGATCTCTGTATCTCTTGATCCCTTCCCCTCAATCAATTCTTAATTGCTGTTAACTGATACCACTTGCTTCTTGCAATAAAAAAGTGATCTAAACAACGATAATAATGATAAACGGAGAACAATTTATGAGAAACCAAGTTATTTAAAATTCGCCTTCAAACCGAGGCAAAAAAATCCTACAGAATTTTTTAAGTAATGAAATATCTATCGACGGCAAACTCTTTTTGCAGCATTTCGTATTCACTGATATGCAGTTTGTTTCGGAACCACTAAAATTGCAAAAAAATCAATGAAAATTTTCATTTTATTAACCAATAAATATTAAGAATGAACCAGTACTTTCTCCCTTCTATATTGGTTATCATTATCCAAGGTCAAACGAGCAAATTCATGTAATTTTAATTCCTTTTCTTAAAACTTATACCTGATTTAAAATATCTCGTGTTTGAGACGATGTTAATCATTGTTTCACCTAATTTGACCCTCACCTTTCACGTCGCCTTATTTGGCCGACCGCCCAATCAAATGGAGTTGATGTTACCAACCTGTCTCTATCACGTCTCGTTCATAAATATGATTGGTGATTGAAACAAGTAGATATTTTTAATAAAAAGTCTAATAAAATCTAATAATAGCAACTCTCTTAATGCGAATTCTCACTGGCAGGTCGACGAACATCAGATTTCTAGACAAGAGAATACACATCCGATCCCCTCAGAAATGGCTATCACCGTCTTTGGTTTTCTAACTTTCCCACTTATCGATTGCTGCTTTTACTAATAAAATCCAACAAAATTGTTTCAAAGTTACTTTTTCACTTTAGCCTTGGAAACGCAGATCGAAAAATTATTATTTCATCTTTTTCTTTATGATCCAAATGTTCGGACTGAAAGGTCATTTTGGCAGTTAGTTGGCGTGCACCTATTTCACCTCCATTTTAGACCACTGAAGGTGGAAAATAATAATGCAATAGCACTCTAATTAAGTTGTATCAGTTACAGTAAAACTCACTTCCAATAAATCTCTTCTTAGACGCAGAGCTTTAATTTGCAGTGTAGTTATGTAATTGTCAACAGATCGCATATATTCCCTCATGTTCAACATCGGGTCGCTTACGATTCCTTCGATCTCAAAAAAAAGACAGCACTCAAATGTAACAATTTCTGCTATCATCGATCAATTGATGCTATACCGTCTTACCCCAAAGATAATCAGTTGTGATAACTCTTGCGGTGAATGTTGAAGACTCTGCAAAATTGCTTCGACACAGTGAACGATGGATCTATCAAGAGAAGGACCTCTAACGGGATTCATAAGTCTCTTTAAAATGGCGGAAAAAAAAACATTTTTTTGCCATGATTTTGATAACTAGATACTAAATGCTGAAATACAACGCAAACCAGTTGTATTTCAACACCAAATTAAAGCTTTTGTATGATTATATGGTATGTGACTTACTTGGACAATTAGGGTATTCAATGCTTCCACATCTGCGAAAAAATCCTTCAGATAATGCGTGAGAAATCTCCATAAAAGATTTTCGACCGCAATTTTAGTTAAATTTGGATCACTTTCTTCATCATAAGTTAGCTCTTCATTTCCCCAATATATAGGATAAATAGTGACCTTGTCAGGATTATTACGGTTTATTCGCATTATTAATTGTAACGGCTGGGGTTCCTAGTATTTGTAAATATATTTTATTTGCAAGTCAAACAAATTATTTGCAAAGCTTTAGAATGCTTACCATTCTTACTATTCGTCCATCGATTCTACTCGTTACGATAATTTTTGATAACCTTCCTCGGCAATAAGGGCAAAACTGTCTCCTTATGACCCAGTTCCATAAACAGGGGTAGCAGTGACTATGACGACAGGAATCAGGAGTTCCAATTTCAGTTTGAATGATTTCGCGGCAGACTGGACATTCGATATCAATCATATCACCTTAGCTACAAATTTAGTGATTAAAAGTGACAATTACAATTCACTGAATTTCTGTAAGCCTATATTGCCTACATATTTGTGCTTAAAATTCAATGAACTGACATTAGTTAAATTTTGAACTCTTAAGATACATTAGGGCCTTTCAAAGCTATTATTCCATTAATCGAACTTAAGTGCGTACAGACGTGTCTCTAGTCCAGAAAAGAGAGAGACTATCTATGTCAGAGAATGGGAGTAGAGAAGACGGTGAAGAATTGGCAAAGTCAGTATGAAGAAAAGCAAAAATCTCTGTTTATGTGCATAAAATGACAATTAAATACAAAATAAATGAATTTTTGAGGTTATGATTAGCTTTAGGTAGATGAAAATGTGGGTAGA
Organism: Hymenolepis diminuta; assembly: GCA_900708905.1. Classification (NCBI taxonomy): domain Eukaryota; kingdom Metazoa; phylum Platyhelminthes; class Cestoda; order Cyclophyllidea; family Hymenolepididae; genus Hymenolepis; species Hymenolepis diminuta. Next base: position 4,116,871 of record CAADRB010000003.1, read on the forward strand.
TGGAAGGAGTGTAAGGGAGGGGAGAATATGTTTTCTTGCGGATATCTTTTGGTCACTTCAGTGGGCTATTCATAACACCCTCAATTCTTCCATATTAATCTAATTCCCGCCTTTGATATTTTAATCTAGACTGACCTATAACCCGGTTGGTGTTGGGTTAGGCAAAGAGGTCATGATTACACGATTTGCATGGTCTATGTTTCGTAACTAAAACTGGCTTGCAACAGTGCAAATGTTTCCACTCCGACTTCCTGTTAGAACCTGTTCCACTTAATAATACGGCATAGAGGGCGCATAATAAAAGTTATGCTCTCATAATTACAGTTTTTTAATGTATGTACTATGTATCTTGAAAGATTCGCCTTCAAAATGACAAAATGACCGACATGCGAAGTATCGTTATGGAATAGGCAAAGAGAGAAAAGAGAACGTCAGGACTAACATTTCTGCGGAGTGACTTTAAACAGTTCTATCAGAAAGTGGTCCCGAGAATGTATATTTAATAGGTAGCTTAATATTCAAGCTCACAACCAGATGATATTTGACAAACGGAAGGAGTTTTATTCATAAAATGAGTCTTAAAGAAATACAAATTACAATTTGAGATGTAGTCTACTAAAATTGATTTAAGTAGGATATTGATTGCAATTTAAGTTCAAATGGAAAAATTTCCAGTCTGATCTCTTCACGGCATAATGAACAGAAGTTCGATTCGAGCGAGGACAGCCATTTAATTTCCAAACACTGCTCAAATGGCGAGCAGTGAACCTTCTAGACACTACCATCCCAAAGATTTCAGTCTAAATTTTCAGTGGTGCTTAACCGACACTCTCTGGTTCTGTATTAACTCATTTTCAAGATTTCCAATACCAGATTCAGCTCCGTTTTCAAGAGGTATTAGTTTGACATTTTTCCTGAACATTTATTTAACCCGGGTCTTTCTCTATTCCAATAAACTACCAAATTCGAAAATCCTCCTAGCTGTCATAATGGTCGACACTTGCAAGTATATTTACTAATAACAAAACCTAAGACGTCTACTTTAATGACCTCGTATTGAAATAATTATTTGGCAATCTAAAAACATGTGATAGTGTGAACTTTTCACCTCAATATTAAGCTCTTCATAACATAAACGAAAGGAATACAAGCACAGAGACCGTTCAAGAAATAGAGTAACGAGATGTGGGAGGATCAAAGCAAGGGAAAATGAGGAGGCCAAATATCCAAAAAGAATATTTACGAATTATTTCTAAAACAAATTTTATGAGTTACTTATGGTTGACTTTTTCCAGGATCGGAGTTGATTTATGGACGGCTTAGAAAATGTTAGAACACTTTATCAATCAGCAAAACCTTATTGATATTTTCGTAACGGCTCGTTCACCAACACTCCTGCGAAGACTCGTCGATGGTCCGGCAACATTTTCTCCCGCCCTTTTTCCCACTAATCGCCTTGTCTTTATCCTCACATTCTCAGCTGGAGATAAGTCGCGTTCAATCTTTTCCAACTGTCTACCGATTTTATTTATGTACACATCTTGGTTCAATCTCCCTTCTGACCCAATTTCGACGTTTATTAATTCTTATCACATTTCTCTACGGCTTTCTCACCTCCAACTCTTACAGTCAGGCTCTTCAACCTACCCCTCTCTATCTGCAACTCCTTTCTTCTGATTTTGCCGCTCTCTCACCCCATCTCCTTCTGATAAGTCTCATTAGAGAGTTATTGGTATTAATTCTTTGCTTTTGATTTTAACCTTTTTAGCTTTTATACAATGAACCTAGTACTTAGTTCCTGCTGTGCTATGATGAAAAGCTGCAAAGATACAGAGAATTGCACATGCAGCAAGCGATAATGCTGACTAGTGGTGATCTTGACAGTAGATATAGGCACCAAAGCCGATTTAGAAATGATTGGCTCAGTCGATGTCAGTCGTAGAAGGTGACCGCTTTGATAAAAACTGAATGGAGGTCCTAGGTGCAAGATTCGGCCAACACCACTTAGAGATAAGAACTGAGAAGAGAAGTAATTTGACAGCAGGACATTTAATGCTTTTGTATTGAACCTAATCGTATCTAGATACAAAATTGCAATTGTAATGAAAAATTTTCCGTTCTAGTGGCGCCTCGGTATCTCCAAAGATATTTCTATAAATATGACAAGGAACTTTAAAATGGTTCGGGATTGCAAGTGCACTGACTTTAATGACTGTAATTAAAGACCAAATTCAGAAAATTTAATCAATTTAATAAATTCAAATTTTTCGAATTAAATTCGACATATTAAAAAACCAGTTATCCTATGACCTTGTCTTGAAGTTAGAGAATTCACAAAAGCGCAATTATCGGTCAAATTAATTAAGATTTATTAATATTTCCTTGATCTAATAAATAATAAGCAAAACCCCATTAATAAAAATTATATATTTAAAATTATTTCACACATTAGTAGCTTGTTTTAAAATTATTTCTAAAGAAAATTTGAAGGTCGTTCTCACCTGATTGCTCGATGTTCAAATTAGAGGTGTTGATTAATAAATCCACAAAATCCTCAAAAATGAGACTTATTTTGGATTTGTGCATTAAAAATTTTGGCTTCTGTTCCGATAGTTGATGAAAACATATATATCACTTGCAAAGCTGCATAAACATTGCCCTCGTAAGAAAATTTACATTTCTAAGGCTTGCAAAAGAGATATGTAGCGGATGCTGCACCAATAAGCCTTTTCGCTACAACTAAGTAATCCTCCTTAGCAGTCCAAATGGCCTCTTGCAGAGTCCTCTATTATCAATTTGCTCCCGAAATTGGCTAGGCTGCTCCAAAAGTATCGAGAACAAGAAAGGGTTGAGTAGAAAGGGTTTATTGATCCGTATGCGATGGAATAGGAAGAATTATATTATGTGAACAGAAGTCTGTATGAGACGAGATAGCAAGAATTTTGAGTGAACAGAGCTCCTTATGAGTCGTTGTCTACGAGTATGGTCCTTGAATACAAACAACGCTATTGGGATATTGATTGCTGATTGGCTGAGGCAGTAAAAATAATATTTCTCACTACTTCTCTTGTGAAACAAATGTCAAGCGCGCTCTGCAAAATAAATTTTACATCTTTTCGACGTATTTATTTTTCAAGCTTTCGGATTGTCAAAATATTTTCATTAGCCAAAACAATACGAAAAATTGTTCAGCTATTAATTGCACAAAGGTAACTGAAATCGGGTAGATGAAGTTCAATAGGGAATAAAGAGAGGGGAAGAGTACGTCAGAAGAGCTACTTTATTTAATTTTCGGAGTAAGGTCTTCGACCATTCACAAGTTAAGCAATTCACTGCTTCACGTTTCAAAAATAAAATTTCTTATTCCATCCGCTAGGTTGCGGCCAATTACTCATCTACGATCTCCAGTGTCAGTTAATTGTGATCTTCGGTCTTGCCACTTCAAATCAAGCCGGAAAAGCATGATCTTGCATCAGCTTGAACTGGCTACATAATCTAAACGTAGCAGAGGTCACGATACAGAGATCACTTAAGGTAAATAAGTAATGAAACTCCGATAAACAAGTAGGTTGTGTCAATTTACAGTCAAAACATTTATAATTAAACATTAGCGCATTTGCTTATCGAAATTTCAGAGGTTGAACAGAACTTTTGTTTAATTGACCTAATTGTATATTTTATTTTAAATATTTCACTACCAAAGGTTGTACAAATATCAAAATAAGTACGATTTAACTCATAAATGGGGTATTTTGTAACTGAACCGCAAGAGTGATTCCGATCTGCCGATTGCAAAATCCTCACGCATTCTAATGTATTCATCTAGTGACAGTTTGTTTTTAAACCACTAAAAATGAAAAAATATCACTCAAAAAAAAAAAACAAATTAACAATTCGAGAATGATTTCTGAAAATTTGCACTAAGTGGCGGATTTTGCCTTTGAAGCCGAGGCAAAGTGATAGTCAGGGATGTCGTGTTTCAGTCAAATTTGTCCTAACCCGAGATCCCTCATCTTGTGAAAGTTTCTCCTCTACTTGCGCATGTTTGTGTGTCTTAACGAGATGACCTTATCCATCCAATTATCTAAGTGCGCAGTGACCTCATCTTTATATCTTCACACGTTTATCCGTTTTATGGAAATTACTTTGATAATTAAAACAAGCTCTTATCTAGGCGGACGTCTTTGCCCTGACTTCCACTTCATTTCCAGCTCTAAGACCTTTCCAACAGAGCCTAGGAGACATAATTGTAGCAAAGGCACTGCTCTTAAATCTCATTCTTAGAGATTTTTAGGACCTTCGGTTAGGGCTTAGCTTTCAAGCCAAGTGGACTGGAATCATGACAAATGTTTACTGTTGGACTAGTGTTTTTGCTCATATTTTGACGTTTTCTATTTCGAAATAAAGTTCGGATAGGTTATAACAGGTGAAATGTACACTCCATTTAACTCCGAGATAATAGGAGGAAATAGGAACTGATATTTATGGACGATCTTATGCATTTTGATTAAACTAAAATTGATTGGTTGACTTTAAAAATCTCAACAATTTATTTCTCCTCTCGGACAACATTATGAAGAAAATTAATTTAAATTAAGACGGAGCAATCCATTTCATTGTAATTTACGTTTTTAAACTTACTTCAAGGAAATCTCTTCTTAAACGGAGAGCTCTAACCTGCATTTTGGCTAGGTAATCGTCGGCAGTTCGAATAAAATCCATCATATTCACTTCCGGGTTGCCTATTTTTCTTGGCGTCTCGAAGTTAAAAGAAAAAACTTACGTTTT
>CAADRB010000003.1:4122343-4223913 GCA_900708905.1 Hymenolepis diminuta
TCAAATCGATAGGTTTAAAAATCCATAACCTCCTTACTCGCCTTATTATTGGTCCTTCTATTGTATCCGATACTAAAATTTCTGATATAATCCCTCGGCAAATAGGACAGGTCCGTTGTTCTCTGACCCAGTTCCATAAACAAGTGTAGCAGTGGTAATGCAAACAGAGATCAGGAGTTCCAACTGTGCTTTGAATGATTTCTCGGCAAATGGAACACTTTGCTTCCGTCATTTTGGTAAAACTGAAAATATGATGACTTGTTCTAACGACATCAATTCATTGCGATCGCCTAAAGAAGTTGTAACTTTGTTCTATGTTAATCGATTTGTGTTAGCTCAAGATTTGATTTACAACGTTAATTAAGATAACCTTGATGCCATTTCCACTGGCCTGGTGATTGGTATGTTCAAGAAGACAATGCAGTGGTAGAGATAAAAACAATGATATGTTAATCAAATAAAGATAGATCTGCCATATCTTATTAAAGAAGCTTATGATTTTTTACTAAAAGAACAAACGTAGATTTTAAAATGCAGAGCACCAATTGCGGAGTACTGACCGAAGTCTATTGTACAACAGCAGTGTGAGTGAGAGAGGAGAGGGAACCTACGAGCGGCTGTGCACTTGTGAACTAAATAGGAAGAGGAAATAGGAGATCTGATAAACTCTTCTTGACATGGCAGATGGGACAAGCGAAGAGAATGTGCTTGTATTAGCACAGGAGCGCAGAGAATAATTCAAATGCGTCAGTGTGTGAGTGGAAATGACTTGAGATGACAGTAAGTTTGTGCACATGTCAATAATTTTTTTACGGATAGCAAATTCGAGGAGACATTTGAGTCAAAGGACTCCAAATTAACTTTTAAAGAAAATGCCGCTTGAGAATAACTTTTATGGAAAACGAGGTTCAAGAGCCTAAATACTCAGCCTATCATCCGTAAATTTTTCTTTCACATAACCACGAGTTTGGCTGGATAGCAGTAACTAAAGCGATTTAATGAGGATAGCGACAGCTCTTTAGAATTATCCACAGAATTAAGAAGGACCTGGAGACGTAACGCTTAACCTTATATTAAATCAAAGGGCCTAGGAGGGATAAATTGCGTCATTACTTTTAAGATCAATTTGAAATAAAGAAATCACGCTTTCACAGATTTTATTTTAATGAATTTTTTTTGAGTAAAAAATGTTCTATAAATATGTCGTCTATTTTGCGGTTTTTCTACTAAACGCCCGACATTTTTTATTTGTTGCCAAAATGAAGTATTTTTATCACTCTTAAAAAAAACTTGACAATAACTATCTCGATACAATATCATAACAACCTACAGTCAACTCGGATGGTTAGACTTTTTATGAAAACACTTGAGATGTCTTCACCATCTTCTCAGGGACGCTGAACTACCCAAAATTTTGTTAGATTATTAACTGAAAGCGTCTCTTCTTGAAAGGTAATATAGCGGCTGCCTAATTAATTAATAAAGATCTCCTTGGTAAAATTTTCCTTTTTATAACAATTATTTTTGAGATGGGAACTAACTTCCCCACGCTTAGCTACAGCTGTCGATTGGACGGAGCTGACTTTCTCAGAGCACGACATTGAATGTTGCGATAGCTAAATCTCGACCGAAAACCCAGTCCGTCGATTGAGGCTGACTTTCCACAACGCGTTGGAAATGCCAAAATTGCCATGTCTCAATCGATCTACTCCGATTCTTTTGTTTCTACTCTGTATTTCTTTACAAACAGCCATGGATACAAGCATCACGTCTACTGCATTCAGCTCTCAAAAATGCCAATCTCTCTCCCCCCCTTCCTAACCACTCAGAGCTTTCTCTTTGTACTCAATAATGCTTAACGATCTTCTCTCCTTATCCTGCTGCCTTCGATTGGTAGAAGATAGATGTTATATCCTGACAAATAGCTAGGGAAACGAGCAATTAGTACTATATTTTTGGGGATCAGTTTGACGTACTTCTAACGGGCAACTCAGTAATAGAAAGATCATTTACTGGGATATACCACGTGTCAAAATTTAAAGCAGGGTAAAACTACTTTCCGATTTGCCAAACTTCCCCGAATAAAGTGGGTGATACTTGGGTTTTTAATGGGATCTAAACTATCATAAATCAAATAACAATAGAGAATGGTTTGAAAGTTCCTAGAAGTTGACTAATAATTCTATCCTTTCTATATTTCCTACTTAAAACTCCTTAATATTACTTTGCGTTAGTCTTAAATGAGAGCCCTCACAATGAACTTCGACAATTTTGTAATAATAATCGGCTAAAACCGTATGATATATCTACCAAACACCTACTTGGTCATTACCAAAGTATCACAGATGTGAAGGATAAATCCCTATGCGTTTCTGAAATTTTCGTCTATGTCATCACTAATCCCTGATTCTTAGTTATCTCAGCTTCAACGTGGCTCTTGATATGATTGACCCTGCTGTAACCTCAAGCGTCCTGTGAATAGGCATCGTGTGTCCACAAGTGATCTATTTTTAATAACGGAATAAATTAATTAAGTGATTCTTGAATGAGAGTTGCAAGGGCTCGAAACCATTCCTCCTAGTCTACAACCGTCCATTGCATTAGAAGCACACTGCGCTTACGTCCTCACGCACATCCTCACCCAAGTGACCCAGATAAACTGCTAATGTATCCTCATACGCAGACATACACTTGTCATTCACCAACTCCTATGCTGCCTCCTAATTGCCTTCATTCCTCAACTCTCTCTTACCCTCTTGAATTCTTTATTGTGGTTCGTTCAATACATTACACTTTTGTTTTCTTCTAAAAAATAAGTAACGCACTTACTGCTCAAAGCACATGAGTGGTTAGCACCTGAATTTTTACCATAATGAAACTCTTTTACCTAACTAAAACCGTAGTTAGTACAAAGAAGTACTCACCATTTGCTAACATCTAAATTGAGTAAGACTCCTTGCTTCTGAATGAAAAGTATAAAAATGCATATGGGGAGCAGTAAAGAAGTTTCAATATATGACGATTGTTATACTTAGGCAGAGCTACCATATTGACCCATATTTTGCGTGCTCAAACAGTCAGTGGATAATTCTCTTTCAGTTGCCCATCTGCTTGACTTGACATCTGTCAACTCCCTTATCGCAACTCAGTAGGCCCTTGTCCTCAACTGGCCTACTTCTCATCGATCGGAAAAGGTAAGCATACCTCGGACGATAGTAGCAGACACCGCATGGTCGGCCTTGCTATTAACCAGTCCTGTCTGCACTGGCCCTTCCTTTTCCTACAATCGTCCCGACCAATTAAAGCTCGCATGCAATTATATCCTTATGCGTGTCCTCACCCAAAGTGTCGATTATAAATAGCCCTCCATTAGACACACTGACACACACACAGGGGACCCTAGCTCGTCAAACGCATCTCCCTTTGCTCAATCCTTCTCCTACAATTCCCTATTTTCCCTTGAGCCTCTGTACTGAGCTTCGTTCAATACAACCTGGTCAATGCAATCCTCGGTTTTCCTTTTCTTTCATTTACTGTTAGCCATCTGCCGCTACAAACTGGTAACCCTCAACAATCTGGTGACCCTGTACACCCTATTTATCACAATCCAGGTTCCATTCAATCAGTACGACGTTTCTTGAATTCCCTTCTAAAATAGCTTTACTGTTGGGATTACGGCTACTTTACTTATTTCTCTTATCAAAACATTATAGACGAACTCTGTTTAAATTTGGTACCAAAACTTAAAGAGAGAAAATAAATATTGTTCAACTGAGGAACGTCACTAAATGGATTCGATGCTTATCCCAGTGAATAGAATTTCCATCCACACAGTTTAAGTCTGATTAAGAAATTCGATGACAGAAATCGAGTTTCTCATTCAGGAAGCTCTATGATGCCATTATCTCTACCCTGGATGATTGATGAGAAACGCTTTCCCAGATGGACCTGAGAGTTACTTTATGGAGATCAGTGAAACAGAACACTCTGCATTGTGACAAATTACAGTGCGATGAGTTTGTTCTCAACTTCTTAATTCATTCATTCAACTTTATTCCTGTCATCTTTGATTTTTCGATATGAGACCAAGTTATAAGTGGCATGTGGGGGGATCGCTATGATGAACCAAAGCAATATACGCTTATGATCTCACCAGCCAATCAGACTGGTTGTAGTATTAACCACCAAATCATTTTCTGCTCTATTTAAGAGTGTCTCCTTCCTGCCAGGTAGAGGCGCCAACCAAAGTCCGAAGATCCTTGGATACTATCTAGAGGTCCAAATGAGGGGCTAACGATACATGAGCTGCGTGAGACCTCTGCTATACTTGTGCTCCCTTCTCTTTCCAGCTGTTTATGTTTAAAAGCTTGCATCGCATCGAATTGCGCACCTTTTCTCAATTAAATTCCTATTCTGCTTAACAATGTGGTGATCTTGATTCTACGGAGTGATTCTGCCTATCGAATGACCGTTTATTCCAACTCATCCGCTCGTAAATATGCATGAATGTTCTCAGGTAGCTTATCCGCATTCTTATTGGTTACCAATGTGAACATTCTAGTCTATATTTAAGGAATTTCATGAGTGTATTAATCCCAGTTCATGTGTGTATGCGTGTGTGTACCTCGCACTATGCATTATTTATGACAGTACCATTATTTCATTGCAATGTTATCTTTGTGCTATTTAGTTTTCAACTATTCCATTCCATTGTGTGGATACCCTATAATTCCAACACTACTGCTGATTGAGGTAAAGCAGGCCACAAGTCGAAATACTCCGATTCCACCTCTGGAAGGATTCAAAATACAAAACAACTCGAGTCATTTTGGACCCTGGTAATCTTGAATTGTGGGGTGAAATTAATGTAATGAAACGAATGGCCATTTAAATTCAAACTGATCAGCTTCGATCATTTACCAACAAGAACAAGAAAAATATGAGGAAATGGACTTTTCTCAAAAAGAAGGAAAACTGAGATTCCTCCTTAAAACCAGCTGTCTGCATAGTTATGAATCCGGTATATTTTTATTATTGTCCATAGTATAGCAGAGCCTTTAAAGATGTTAGTCATAGAAAACGGTAAAGCAAAATGTTTCGATGGAAAAGCAAGGAATTAAACAGTGTGACAAATAGGAGTGCACACTAAAGTGAGGATGCTAAGAGCCTTTCCTTAAATAAATTCTGAAAGAATTGTATTTCCAGATTCTCATTAAAATTAAAAGTAACATTTTAATATTCAAATATTCCAAAGTTCAATTTTTATACTCTGATTTCTGGGTTTCCATAGGAGTCATATTTGCTTCTTGAGCAGTTGACTGGAGTGAATGTTGGTCGTAACTCTTAAATTCATTTGCACCCACCTACAGCAAAAACACCTTAAACATATTCAGAGTTCACTTAACAGAACTGTTGACACCATTACTGTTTCATTATTGACATCAGTTTTTACCAGTAGAATAGCGCTTGATAGAACTTGACAAGGAGGAACTTAGAAGACAGCGTCCTAATCAATAATACAACAATGCTAAAAATGATTATATCGAATTGGCTTTATTTCAGATTCATGGAGTTGACTCAATTTTTTCCCCCAATTTCACTCCAAAAATCTAAACACATTAAATGTATATCTCCACTTCATTTTGATTAGTTTCACTTAACAAGCAAATTAATATTTTCACTTCCTTCAGTAAAGTACCGAAATGAGATGTGGCATTGGCGGATCGATCACCAGAAACCCAAAGATGGCTTGGCAACTGGTAAACCCTTTGTCTAGCGCATGGACGTTACAAAACTATTCGAGCAGCGGTACCTGAGGAATCACATGAACTCATATCATCCGGAATTTTCACACGAAGGAGAAGACGAAAAACCGACGTAAGTCTCATCACTCTTCAAACGGAGAATGTGAATGATCTAGTGATTTTGAAATTCAAATTAGGTAATGCCCTCCCATTTCCCGGATTATTATCTATACTCACCTCATTCTCATTCACAAGTAAACCAACTAATCATCTACTTATGATACTGCAGAAATCCACACGCATTAACGTTCATACATCTCCTACTGCCCTGGATACTAATATACCCATTCATACCCTCTTATTTCCAGACCCGCTCATTTTAACCATTACTTGGATGTTCTATATTTCCTCTGTACGTCTAACGATCCTTCGATTCACCTTACTTTGAAGAAAGAACAACCCCCACTTAGACGCTTTCACACTTAGCTACTTCACCGCTATTAACACCACGGAATCCCCCAAAAACAAAAGTGAGAAGAAGAAAAAGAAGTAACGAAAGTATTTTGATCAAAAGCGCATCAGATATACAAAGGATCATACAAAACAAAACATTAAGATTAGGATAAGATACAAGGACACTTAATATAAATGTTAGATCAAATCAAGTAACTCCGCCGAAAAGAATCGCACTTAAGGACAGTCCTTCAAAACCTTTCAATTTGAACAAATTTTTTGATATCAGGTGACAGAATGGAAAGAGAATGAAGTTGAGAAGAGAATGACAATCGAGGTAGCGGCTTTGAAAGAATCATTTGGCGAATTTGAAACCTTGCGGCCTTGATCGCCAGATAAAATAGTCGAGGCACGGTAGATGAAGTGATAGAGCGCTCAAATCGCTCTACATAGAAATCAATATCACGATTACGTCCCCCAGAATTGAAGATTTGTGAAGGTAATACAATACTAGAATGACCAAGCTGATCAAGACAATGACAATAGAGACTGAAAGACTGTTTGATCCAATCATCAAAAATTGACAAATCACCACAGAGGCTTTGTAAATGAAGGAGGTGCTCTAAAATCCCCAGAACAGACCGGCTGGATTCCATCAGTGCCCTTAGCACTCGTGGCTGAAATTCAGCAAGAGCATTCAGGACGAACTTTGAATACCTGACATCATTACATTCTTCTAAAAAGATATCAGTAGAGGCGCTCGCGAATGATAAATGAGGAAAAATAAAACGTTCGAGAATCATGCTGACCACAGGTAAATAAAAAAATAGTTGGGTATAAGCATTGTCGGTCTTTAAAAATATTCGCATGACATTTTTAACGTATTGTTCGTCGTTGGTTTTAGAAAAGTATCCATTTTTTTGGCATAGAGATCGAACGTATTCAAGTACGGATTCAGGAGTTAGTCGGGAATTGTTAACAATCGATGGAATGATATCTCCCCAAAGATAATCCGAAGGGAATTCAATTTCCACATCCGAAAATGCGGAGGAAAATTCGCTAAAATACGGATAGAGGAACTTGATTGCTAAAGAGAAATAAACTGTATTAGGAAACACTGAGTTTTTAGGCGTAAAAAGAGCAGCGGATAAAATAGGATTTCGACATCCAATATCTGAAAAGAAGGATATAGTAATGTCCCTTAAAAGTCGTGATAAATCAACCTCCACCTCGTAATACTTAAATTCTCGAAGGCAATTAACAGAAATAGATTTAGGATTAAAATATAAGATATGGGTCTCATTGTCAAAGCAATTTGGGAAACTTTTAAAAACAAGGAAGAATGTTGGAAAAGATAGGAATTTCTCCTTGGGATAATTTGTTAGAATTCCGGAAAGTGACTTATCCTCCAACAATAAATCTCCATCACAGTCCCGAAGAACAAATGATAAGGACAACGAAGGAGTCAACCATTTAATAGCCAATTCGGCGAACTCAGTTGAATTATTGCCCCAAACGAAAGAAAACACAGACATATTTTCTGAGTATAAATCCTTTTCAAGGTCGCTGTAGCTATGATATTTCTTGTTAAAGATGCTCTCTATAAAATTTGCGACACAACAAGGGGCTGAAATTTCTGATTTACTACATTGATTTAATTGCGAAGACATCATTTACAATAGAGGCGGCCGCAAAACGTTGTATTGACAGCAAGAAAACACTAACCGGAATGTGCAAAATGGAATCAACCAATGCTGTAATAGAAATTGTAGGTCATACTATTAACTGGTGAGTAAGGTCCGAAAATGTTGAAAAAAATATGCAAATGGATTTATTTAAAAAAAACTAAAATTATAGGAAGATTGTCCTATATATACAAATGGATAAAATTTATTTATAGGCCTTTTATTTTTTACTTTAGGGATATGGCCTTACAGGGACCGTTGGATAAAACTGGGATTATTATCTCTCCCATTGCATGTCAATTTTTCACATACTACATCACATTGTTCTTTTCTTATTCTCAGTGTAATTTCTTAATCCTGCTTTCCCATTTTTCTTTTTCCCTTCACCTTCCTATATTAGCACCGGCTTTATCACTTGAAGAAAAATTCAAAAATGATTTGCATATCTGACTGTACAACAAATTATCTGGAATCGGAAGTTTGCAGATTAATTGATTTTAATTTGAATATTCTTTTATCATAAAAGCACATAATAAAATGCGTTGTTACTTTTTTAAAAAAATATAGTCCGGGATACTTAGAATAGATTATGGAAAGAATCATTTAAATTGAGCTAGGAAATTAAAAATGGATTAGGTTGTGTATGTCCTTCAAGCTTATATGCATTAAATTCTCTTAGTAATTACGAATTTTAGCATTTTTATCTTCACCTCGTAAGCAATATCATAATTGCTAAGTGTAATAACGTGAGGGTCACATCGATCGATTAGTTAGCATAGATGGAATAAGTCAAGTCACCCATGTCGCCAGATCAGTTCGGAGATGGCAGGCAAGCCACCCCAGTTTATTAATTTGTAAATTAGGTTTATATACAAACATTTCTTTGTTAGACGTCAGTCATGTCTCGTTGTCAATGCCTCGACGTGACGATCGATACCTGTTTAGGTATCTATGTACAAACAAGCAAACACGCAGCGGGACCACCTGTGGACACAGCAGTGGAGATCTTATCGCCAGTCAATCACTTCTAATCGCTAGGTGATGATAGACATCTGCTGGCTATAGAACTAAGTAAGTTTATGTCATTGTGCTATCGCTTTATTTTACCTATTATAATGGCTATTTTAAAGGATAACAAATAGATAATAGTACTTCACAAATATTGGAAGAAAATGAGACGTGCATGAGAAATTTGATACATAAAAGAAAAGAGTGTAAAGAAAGAGAGGGATTCCTATATAATCTTAGAGGCCATACCAAACAAGTTCTTTTAATCTAATTGGCTAGCAGTCGTGTTTTGCTTGTAATGCACTTAGCCCTTTGAGTAACTAGATTAAATAAGTGGCCATCTACTGAACAAAGGGGTCTATTATTTGGCAGATCATATTTAAGTTTGGGGTCACTGAGTCAACATTGACTTCTCAACTGAATTCCACTAAAAAGGGGGCAACGGCACTTGGGTTCCAAACAAATAATTCTAGTTTTGGTAGAGTTTAAGCATTGTGAGGGATGGAATTCTTCATAGGTTTCTTCATCTAAATGTCTAGTTTCATCATGGAGTTATTTTAATCAACTTTATTGACACCCATCTCCAATGGGTGGATTACCATAGCATTTCGGCCAAGATATCACCTTACCAGAGAAAATCTGTATATATAACATTTATTCCAACGTTTAGAATTGTGACGCAAAGTTCCCCAAAGGAAAATTTTAAGCCAGCTTTCGAAGATTCATTCCTCTTCTGCTGTAATGTCTACCATCACCCTTGGAGGAGAGGTTTGAATTGGCCTTAATATTGCCTTACGATAGATAACAGTCTATAGAAGAAACTCTATTTCAGTTCTTATCTAACGCCTCTCTCCATAGAAAATATTTCAGTCGTGCCTCTGATGTGGTTCTTTGGGAATTGTTAATTTTAGGACAACTTTAACGCACGCAATCTTAGTATAATTGTAAAAATTGTAAAAAAATGTCTGTTTAACATTTCCTCGTCGTACTATTAGTATGCAGTTCCTTTCTTTTATTAAACTATTGAATCCTATCAGCTAAGAACTCTCCTCTGTACGATCTTCAACAAAAATATAAAAAATGAAAGGAGTTTGTGAAAAATAGCAAATATGAACAATAATTTAATTTTTATTCTCTTGCGTTAACTAAATTGGTTTCGATGACCACCATATCGATTCACTGCTGACCTGCCCTACTTTGTCCGGATCATTCGTAGAATTGAGATAATATCAAAAACTCTTTCCAGTTGTGGGGTGAATTAATGACTCGACTAACAGAGAAAATACGGCTAATCGATTTCATTCATATTTCACTCTTGAGAGTCAGTTGCACTTCTGGTCCTCGTTAATCTCCTCACCTAATATACAGTTCGCATATGTGAGAGTTAAAAGGATATTCCCGGGTAACTCATTGCTGAGTCACGATTCAATTAGGGACTAATAGAGAGAAGGCATAAACCCAAAGTTTAGATTACCAGATAACTGAGTCATATTCATCCTATGAATGAGGTCAGATGTGTGAACAAATTTAGATATGCGGATAAAAGATCAGAGAGTTAACTAATGGCTGGACTCTAATTTCACTAAACTCATCTCGGCAAATCTGGGCAAATAAACATTGAGTCATAATGGCGATCATCGAATACGAGTTCGGAACTTTGTGACAAATTGACCTTAATTGGGTCAAATTGATCTTGATTACGTGCGTTTTCGTAAAATATGACTACTTTTGCGTTGTTGTGACGCCTCAAAATCCTATTTTCCGCTAATATGATCTAGCAGTCCGCTACAGTTGACTCAAAATCGAATAGAGAGAAAGAAGTTGAGTTATTCCAAAACGCTCCATTGCATATATATATATATATATATTTCATGGCTCTGCGAAAGCGCAATCCTAAAAACAGTCTTCCAACAGTATAAAAGAGAGCTTTGAGTCCATTTTTATTAGACAGCCTTAGTACTAGGGAAGAAAGGCTGTAATAGAGGGTTGCCTCTACGAATATCTTAATAAGAGAGATTAATGAATTCGATAACTGCCCGACCAACCCACGTGTTTTCACTTCTGTATTTCTACCTCCATAGCTACTCAACATAGTATATTCCTACTCTTCATTCCCCTTCGCATACCCCTCGCCTTAATCATTTTAACAGGTGTCCCAAGACCCTTTGGCTTCACCCAATGGAGAATATGACTAAGTTCCATTTGAACACTTTCTTGTAGCTTTGTTCCAGCAACTAGGACCACTAACAAAGCAAAATAAAGCAACCAGTCTTGCCAACCATCCACTAATCTACTTTCTAACTATATTTACCACATGGAAAACATAGAAGGAAGGTAAGGAAGCAATTTAAACTATGTATCACAATTATATTAAAGATGAAATATATAAAATATCACAGCGACACTGACATCAGGAATAGGACGGTTATAATAAATACAAAAATTAGATCAGACAAAAAGTTGGAAAATTTAGAAGACACCACACTTAAGGGAGATATAGCCATTCAAACCCTTCAGTTTTAATCAATCGTTTAATATTAGGCGGTAGAGTAGAAAGAGACTCAAGTTGGGAAGAGAATGATGGTCGAGGTAGTGATTTTGAAAGAGTCATTTGACGAATATGAAACCTTGCGACCTTGATCGACAAAGACGTCAGTAACGGTACTTTAGGTGGTGTGACAAAGCGTTCAAATTGTTTCACAAGATTATCAATATTACGATTACGTCTCTTAGAACAGAAAACTTGTGAAGGTAGTATAGTCCTAAAATGACCGATTTGATGGAGACAGTGACAGTAGAATCTGTAAGACCGTTCCATCCATTTGGCCAAAGAAGGACAAACATTTTCAAAGCTCTCTAATGTCGCTTGAAGAACGTAGGTATTTTCCATTAGCATCTGAAACATCCTTGGATGAAATTCAGTAAAAGCATTGCAGAGGTATTTCGATCGCATGACGCCTAAAAGAAACCATGGAAAAATGATTTGAGGACACTTGTGCATATCAGATATGTAAGGAAGGAGAAAACGTTCGAAAATCATGCTAGCCATGGGTAAATTGGCAAAATTTGTCCTCCAAACGTTTTCAAAAACCCATTGCATAAGATCTTCGGGAAAAATTCTCTTGTTTACGAGAGAAAAGTATTCCATATGTTGAAAGAAATACTCAATATCATCAAGTGCAGATTCAGGATCCGGTCGGGAGCTTTCCGCAAGAATAGGAATGATAGTACCCCAAATATAATAATTTGAAGCATTTAGTTCAACTCTCAAATGTGAGAATAAGGACGACAAGTTGCCCAAATACCGATAGAGAAACTTGAGCGTTAAGCAGAGATATAAATGACGAGCAAGTGACGAGTTTTCGTGTACGAAGAGGGCAGCAGTTAGGACAGCATTCCAACCGTCAACCTTCTCGGCATTCGAAGAGAAGCAGCTAACGATGCCTTCCAAAAATTCCTGCGTATCGCGAACACAAACTACCTCCCCAAATTCAAATTTTTGTAGATATCTAAGGGAAACAGACCTAGAGTCAAAATGTAATATATAGGCTGTGACCGCGTTGGGATGCATTGGATAAATATCAAGAACAAGGAAAAATATTGAACAAGGCCGGAATTTTTTTTTGGGATAATTTGTTAAGATACCGAAAAGCGAGATTTCCTTCGTAAAAGAAGCTGATTTGGAGGATCGCAGAAACAATGATGATGGCCATGAGGATATTGGCCATTTAATGGCCAGATCGGTATATTTGGTCGAGTCACTGACCCAAGCGAAAGAAAACACAGATATATTGCGTGAGCATAATTCCCGGCGAAGATCTGAGTAGCTATGAAATTTTTTCCGAAAAAAAGTACCGATGCACTTAGGACAATGGTAATATTGATTTATTTTTTTCCAAACGTTCGCCATATAAGCCTCTGATTGCTAAATGACCGGAGTTATATGAATAAAAGTAGGACTATCACTGCAGAATTCGTGAAAAAACCACTGCACCTACATATACGACATCGACGAAATCTATCAATTGCAGATGTGCAAGGTCGTGTATTTTAGCATTAGGTTATTCAAACAATCTCATTAAAGGTTAATTTAACAGATATTCAAAAAAGTTAGATGCTAGATTGTTTTATAATTTTTTTAATTTTTACATCTGTCAGTCTAGCTACTCTCCTCGGTGTATTGTTTATGCGAGCTTCGTACTCTCAAATTTCGTTACCTAAGAAAATTTCAGTTGTTGGTACAGCATTACCACAATTATGATTTTTCCTATCTATAGCATTTTCGTGTTAAAATGCCTTAAAAATAAACACTTCTAATTCTTCTCTGCGCTAATGTTTGCTATCAACTCAATATTCGGCATGACTGAATATAATTATTTTAACTGTGACGCTTTACGAATTGCCATCCGTATACTCGACCCTTGAGAATAGAAGGTGACTAATGCTTTACATGTAATGGAATTTACGAACAACTTTACTGAAAATTCTTGGACGCACATAAAATATTATTTATTATCATAATTCTGTTGCTTTCAAAGTAATTGCAAACCCATAATTCGAAATTGCGCAAATATTGCAGAAAATCATCAAATTGATTTTGCGAAATAACATATATGTTCTTCTTTACCGGTGATAAAAATTTTTCGTAACAAAGACTGTGGTTTATTTTATCAAAATGCGTTGTGGCTGGTCGAAATTTTTCAACTATTACTGCATAGTTCAAGGATTGCGTTTGTAAATTGAGGTCAATGGGATGCCTCCTTTCCAGATAGGCGTTGGGAAAAACGCATGTTCGATAGGTTCGAGATTTATCAATAGGAGGTTAAATTTCAGGAAGCATGGATTGTCCAAATTTTCGTATTTTTTTCTTCCATTTCCTACCTTTATTCATCTAAATACTTCCACGATAAAATATTAAATCAACACAGAAAATTTGATAATCTCTGACCCTTCATAATGATAGCTGTGCATTACTAACTTTGTTCCTTCTCCTTGTCACCTGCTACTGCCTTTTCGTCTCACTTTGATGTGCTTTATTATTATCTACCGGACACATCGACTTCCGAAATCACCACTTAGTTTGATGAAAAACATTCGTTTTTGTCCAAATTCCCCAGGCTAAAATCGTTTATCCTTATCCTTTAACTGTTAGATCCACCTTGAGTCTTTTTCGAGTACTTCTCAAGCGCCCGAAGTAATGGTCGAGCCGACGATCACGCTGAGTTTCGGAATTGTAAGGCAGAGGGAGGTAAAATGTCTCCAGATAAATCTCTGCTGGATCGGAAATGAGGACTTTGCGATGGGGTACCCAAATACGGACACCAGCATGAGGCGTCGTCCGGTGCACTAAGTGCAAACGACTAGTAATCTCTTCCACTGCTTCCTTCCATTGTGATACGAGAAGTTGTTTTTCACATTTTCAACGCTGTCCAGACCATTTGATCCAAGTAAAAATTTTTGAGACTGGATCATGGTGGGCGATTCATGAATTCTGTAGTAGAAATGGGTACAACAATCTTATTTATGTCCCTTTGAGCAGCATAATTGAATCACGGAGACAGGATTTCGGGACTGATTTACCACAGTAGGGCCAGAGACAAACCGTGCCGCAACGGTCTTAGGCATGAAAGATTCTAAGGAGTTCGTGGGATTGGTTACTTCTATACCACCTCGGAATGATGGGTGCAACTTCGTGCCATCATTGGTACCTCGACAGGAGTTGCAACAGAAAGCCCCCTAAGAGAGAGAGGCACAACAGATGCCTAAGTTGTATTTTCAGAGTTTGGAGAAATAGTGGTTTTAGGTGTAGTAAAATCATCAGAATACATGTTAGCCTCAATTTTTGCAGCAAGTATGTATATTTTTGTGGATAAACTCCCATACATTCGCATAGAATAGAGCTATCCACCGATTGCTTTGAAAATTCATCAGAGCTGGTAAATATTTCGTAATTAACACTGATATAACCCGATTAGCCTCCAAAATAGACCTAAAAAGCAGCATTCAATAATACAACGCAATTGCCATAATGGAAGGCTTTATATCAAAATTCTGCAAGATGACGACTCTCAAATTTGGCACATCTTAACGAAAAATTAACAATTATTTGTTAATTTACTTACTCTTATATAAAAATAATTCATTTTTATCCAGTAATGGGTTGCTACCAATTCAGTCCTCAAAGGTAGGAAGATGAAACAATGCTTTGGGATGCAACGGAAGAACAATATCGATGTTACCTCATCGTCATGCCACTGTCCCATCACAACTGTTACATATCAGAAAATAATATTTTCCCCAAAATGATTCCTGTACGTAAGATTCTCTATTTTCCACTTTTTAATTCCTGATTCTTTTGAATCGCTTTTATTCAAACGAATTTATTTACATTAAGATTGTAAATAACACAATATAAATCAACCTATCGATACGAAATCGAGCGTCTTATCTTGATATAGTGGTTTGGGCCGTTTTGTATTGTGTTGCTGTTAGGCGGTATTTGTAACTGGTTCATTGTCTAGGGAATCTAAGAGTCGGTTACGGTATTCAATAGAGAAGAGCAGATTATAACTGTTCGGCGCCATGGTTAACGAAGTGTGCGGATGTGGAAGCCCGAATCTCTTTAATCGTAAGAAATGCCTTTATTCAGATGAATTTTTCAGCTTAACCAAAGGATCTCAAAGACTACGTGAAAAATGAGGGTATGCTTTATCCTATCCACCCATAGATTAAACTTTTGTGACATGGTATACTCAACACCGTGACATTTATAAGAACGGCATGGCACACCTCCCCCATGCCACACAAATTACGGTACTGCATCGTGAATTTAACAGAAGTGACCACCACCTGTGTTCGCCCTACTCTCAACCGATGGATCCTGCTGACCTAACTTCTGAAAAGATGATTAGTGACAACAGCTCCTTCTCTTCAACTTGACCATAAGTGAAGATGAAAATGTTCACTATCATGCAGATATCGTTAACCGGCTTTGCACTAGTTTCCGATTTCAGATGTCTCATTTTCATTCTTGGTCTCTGATCTCCTTGACATGCTAAAATTCGACTCAGTCTTCTGTCCCTCATGAACAAGAAACACTATGTTAGGTCTCGTCGCAGACCCGAATTTGCTGGAGGACTGTTAACCGTGTTTAACTTGAACAGACCTGAAAGTGATCTATCATCCATCGACCGAGGGGATCCACTCCCCATCCGACGAATATCAGAAGCCAATTTTGTGGAGAACACCAGAGCTGCCCTATCGAATACGTCGCTGCCAGAACTGCAACGACAATAGCCACATAGAAGGCTTCTACCGAGAACCTTCTACGAACAGTTCAACAAGGCAAAACTTGGACAAGAGAGCATTAACTCAGACGAGGCAGAGCTATGATCGACATTGACTCCAATATCTAACGCTGTGCAACTCTACGTATCGATGCAACGCGAGACTACATTCCTGGAGAAGACGATTTTCAAGGAGTGCTACGTTACATATCGAAATATTAACCTCGTCAGCCCAGGCTGGATCGATGAGCTCAACCTTATCCAATTCCCAGACGATGTAGAACAACGATGCGAAAGAAACGATCAAGATATTATCCCCCATGTGCTACCAGGACTTGATGGCATTCCTCTCGTCTCTTGGTCGATCTTGGGATAAACAGACCGGTGATAAGATGTGCGAAAGAGCGTGTTACATATAAGAAAATACCATTTTCCCCAAAAATTATTTTTTTGTTTTTCAATTTAAGAGATTTTAACGTGTGTAAAACAAATACCGGATACCGATGTAATGCCAGTAGAGTGAAATATTGATCAAGCATTTTCTAGTGACAATAGTATCTAATGGAGATATCAAACTTATTCAGCTTGATCTAACTACTTTGCACCACTTTCTAACAGCAAGAAATCGATTCATCAACTCAATCGAATAAACTTTAGTTGGAGCCAATCTGGGACATCTGACAGTACCAACCGCTGAGTCAGCTTGGTCTAACTGGGACATCTGAAACCCTCAACCCCTTTCAAATAACTAACTACAAACAACCTCAGGAGCCTCAACTCCCTCATCTCTCTCACTCGCTGTCGTTATTATTTAACGAAAGCTCTATCTAATTCGTCTCTTACCTTCCTACAATTTGATGGGTACTACAAAAAATATGTCTTCATAAATCGATTAAGCTCATGCCGAAGTTCAAGGCTTCCGATTATCTATTCTTAAACTATTGATAAATAAAACCAAAAACTTTGAGAATAGGCTCAAAGTACTATTCAGCATCGTTCGAAAACTTTGTACAAATCTGGCAGAGAAGTGAGTTTTAAAACTGCGGGAGACTTCTCTTCCGATGTTGGGAAACACATGGTGTGACTGGGTAAAAGAATCGTACGAATGGCCGGCAACAGCACATGTTCAATAGTCCAACTCCAGGGACTCGAACCCTGACCTTTCTCTTGATTTTCCTTTTCTTCCTCCTCTTCATTACAAGGTCGATTTCCATCAGTAGATTCATCTAGATTGGTTTCATCTATTTTCTCACCGAGAGCAGGTTTCACCTCAATGTCATCCTTTACATATTTGGCATAAAAACTGGCCAAAATTCGACAGATGGCAGAGAAACAAGCTCCCTCTTCGTTCCAATTTACTTCTCTCACCATTCGAGTTAGCAGCTTCGGAAGGTAACGCATATCCGGTACAAAGCTGAACAAAAAAATAAACCCAACAGAGTTTCTAAGATATACACATTACTTTACTGACAATTATCTTGGCTCTTTAAGACCGACTCTAATATCGAACGTGCTTTCGATTAATCAGAGCAATTCTTCCGTAAAATTTATCTGCCGTCGCCTATCGTGAGGTGGACAGTAACAAATTAAAGGCTCTTTAGAACGCTGCTCACCGGATGAAGGGAGGAAGCCTTAACGTACAATTAAAAATCCAAAGACTCTATCTGTGACCAAAGTTTTATTGAAATTCCACCAACAGAAATAGGTACCCTAAATCTGCTCACATAAAGAACGGGTTAGGGCAATTCCATGCGGAAGTGAGAAATCTACCACTTGCATCATTGAGCATCAATCAAAGATGTGCTTCAAGGAGAAATTATCTGTGTAGACCCTAAGTGTCACCGACTCTTCGCAAATAAAAGCAAGATGAGAAGACTGGCGGATCGATCATTACGAACTCAAAGATGAAGTAGCAACTAGTAGACTCATTTATCTAATAGATGAGTGAGAAACCAGAGGAAATGGAATAAGCCTCATCAAAGTTTAAATGGAGAAAAATTTGAGGCTGGAGCTCAAACGAAGTGGAGTTCTCCTGGTTTCCTGACTAGCACTCCTACTGTTCCCATTCTCTTGTTGTTTCCCTACTAGCGCTTCCTTATGATTAAAAGTTGTGAATTTGCCACGCTCTTTAGGAGAGGTGTTACTAAGGCTTACGTTAGATAGAGGAAGAGCTTACTCGTACTCCACCTCTTGTAGGCCAGAATTAACCGGTGGCAATCCACATCACTAAATATGGGCATTGATCTCGTGACCTCCGACTTTACAAACATGCACGTCGACCACTGCGCCACAGGAGTACAAAAGTTGCAGGCTACTTTGCTTTGCCATGGAAAATGATTAAAAATCTCACTGATAAGAGATATAAAAAGCTGGTAAACACCTACCGATCAAGCAGCAGGGGAATGCTGTAGAGCTGCAAGACACCGTTGGCATTAACTTCTACTCGTAAAGAGAAGTAGTCCCAGAGCATGGCACTTCTCTTGGCCAGAACCGAACAGCCCTTGTCGACAATTACGGCTAATTCACTTGCCGAAGCCTCGGGAAGGCGTCTTGTCAACTCACAACTCAGGAGAGCACTCACCGGTGCTGGACTTGAAAGCATCATCTGCGAAAACAGGCGAGACAGAAAATTGATGCGTAATGTAAAATGGCCCACACCAACTTTTATTGATGAAGCCCTATATAGATCCTCTGAGTTAAAAAATGACTTCTCAAGCCAATTAGGAGAATCACTTGAGGTAGAGAGAAGGTATTCTAAAGTTGCTCTTACGAGAAACGTACATTCGGGCGCTTCCCTTGCCGACCAGTGTGATTAGTCATCAACACCATTAGATGTACACCGATACGTATTGACCTCGAGAACCTTGACTTGACAGACGTGCCAGTTAACCAGTGCGCCGTCCCGAACTAGTCTCTATGCTATCACCTTCTTTAGCATGAGCGTTTATTAAGTCAATTAAAGTAAAATGTCGCATCAAACAAAGGATTTGGGCAGGAAGATACAGCTTTCTATAAAATTTTTACAAGGTAAGCGGATTGTGAACTTTGGAGATTTTGATTAAGAAATCAATTATTTCTACACAACTCAGGTTCGATTGGTGCTACCTTCTTCTAAAAGCCTTCATGACATATTTGAAAGGGGTTTATTAAGTTAAAGTTCAACTTTAAAAGTACTCGAGTGACAGATGCACTGGGTGTCGGTTTTCGAGAGCTAAGATTCGCATTTTTCGGCATTTGTCTGACCAAATTCAGTGTTGGCAATACTCTCTTTTTTGTGTGATATTAACAAAGCAAAGCTCGCTCAAGTTATACTACCAACATTCCATTACATATTACACCCCTGCACCTACTATTTAAATACTGATTAACATATAATCTCTACATGCCTATAATCAATTTTACTATTAATGCGCCGGTGGCTCAGCAGTTAACGAGCTCGTCTATGAATTCAGAGATCATGGGTTTGATACACATCGATACGGAGGCTTCTAAATACTGCGCCTCCGACCAAGAAGAATGTTTGAAAACGCCTCCCTTGTAGTGAAAGAATATTAAATATTCCTCCGTTTAAATAAATTAGTTACCTCTGTGATGTGACTAGTAACTTACATAGCCTAAAGGATATGTTACTACGTGCTCACCGCACAAACTAGAGCACCTAATTCGCTGCTATGGCTTGAGCTCTGCTACAGAATCACTATGCTTCCTCAAGTTCTGAATTTATAATTTTAGTGATTAAACCACTAGTCTTTGCTAGGTCCCAGTTCACTACGCGATTAAGAATGTGCTAAGGCTCTTATATTTGTTTGTATTACCCCATGAAAGCGTACATACACCAGCCACCATCCACCGAACTCAGCCTCAGCAGCCACCACATTCACCATCACACCGGAACTCGTCCTCCAAAATCTGCACTTTATCACTGTTTTCACCACCAAATACAAATCAATCAAACCGTTTTAATTTTCCTTCTTTGAAGATTTCTACTGATATGTTAATCGCAACTGTCATCTCCTGTATTCTACTGCGGCAGTGAAAAGTGGTAGAAGACAGAGAGTTGAACCTGCAAAATAGGCAGGAGCCAAAGCAAGATACCTAGCTATTAAACTCTACATATTAAATGATCTTGAGAATTATTATATTTATTATTCGCTTAAATTAAGTCCTTTCTTGATGTGACTTATTTTTGACCATCTACAACAAGAGACTGATAAACTTAAAGAAGACAACGTTAGAAAAGTAAGAGAAATCAAACTAATAAGATGCATTAGTAATACTCACCTCTCCGTGATTTGCAAAGTTTGCAATAGCCAGCTGGTAGAAGAGTTCCTTAGCCAGAGGATGAAGGCGAAGCAGGAGGAGGTTCGTACTGTGTTGAACAAGACAGTTAGAGCGGCTGACGCAGCCCACAAAGACACAGTCACGAAGGAGATTTCGAGCTTCTGCCGAAGCTCTCGCTTCCACTGCTTCTCGCATCGTCTGCACAGACTCCAGCAACACTGGACGTCTATGAGCACTCTTCTGCAACTTCAGCTCCTCTTTCGATGCACTGCTACTACTATTTAGCCAACGAGGTATTTCAGTAGTATTTGACGCAGTTAATTTTATACGGAATTCCTCGTCCTCACTCTCTGAACTGCTGATTTCTGGACTCGGGTCGTGGGGAGGAGACTTCACCTCAGCTGAGAGACAAGAAGTTGAAGAAGGAGAGGGATTCATGAAAGCATCCAAGCGCTGAACTCGAGCGTCAGATCTCACCAAAAGCTCCGGACGATAGGTAGAAGGACTACTGTAGGAGATGAAAGGTCTAGAGCTGTTTGAAAGTCGATTTACAGGTGAAAAAATGGGACGGGGTGATGCCTGAGCTGACAAGACGGGAGTCTGACACTTTTCTTGGGAGGATTTCAGACTCAGAGAGTGAACGAGAATATTGCGAGCACCACTAGAGCAGATTAGAGTCTGCTCTATTGCGTCTCTGACGCCAGCAACTATTTCATCCTGGTTGAATAATAAAAAGAGATTACCAAACAGACATAATGAAATCAACCCCAAATCTCCTGACAGACTAACCTCATTAAGAAAATGAACCTGCGCTTTGGTGGGATGGACATTAACATCCAGGGTAGTTGTTGGCATCTCCAGACTCAAATATGCGAAAAGGAAAGAGTTCCCAGCAGCACTGACAGAAGACGAGGAGTAGATTTGAGCAACTCTGTGAGGAAGTAACGCCGCATAGGCCGATTCAACTGCTCTCTTTACATTCGAGCTCTCAACAAGACGGTTATTAACAAAAAGAACCAGTTGTATTGATGGTGTTCCTTCTAAGTAAAATGAAAATTGGATTTAAAAATGTCATGCTGCTGAAATCGATTTATGTAAACCAAATTCATACCAGATGTGATTTTAGCAGGGTTTGAGAATAGACCCTCAAATTTCAATCCCAGTTTATCCACAGCAAGTCTAACAGATTCTGCATTGAAGGTCTGTTCGGCAGAAGACAGAGTTATGAGATCTCCAACCATTTTGTCACCAAATACCGCTCTGATAACATGATCTTTACTCCAATCTTTGCCTGTTCTCATGTCTATGTGGAGAAAATAAATAAACATTTTAAAGAATAACTAACCTCCTCCTATTGACATGGGACTCGCGCCAGGACCCACTTTACGATCAAGAGACCGAAGAAAAAATCCACATTTACCGGCGTAGTGGAGGCTGTACCTATTAAACACAGATACAGTGTGTAAAAAATGGTGAAATCAGGAAACCCGAGTTTGGAATAAGAGACTTTAACAGCCTACCTAGCCACCACCTCAGCAATACGCGTAAACTCCTCACGAGGTGAGCGAAGTGCATCACGTCGAGATGGAAGGTTGTGGAAGAGGTCTTCGGCTTGCACGCAAGTACCAGGATTACCAGCACAAGGTCGGGGTGCACTAGGGGTCTCCTCCGAGGAACAAATAAGTGCACCTCCGCTGTATTCGGCCTTGTAGGCGCAGTTGCGACCCGGAGGTCTAGACGTCACTGTCAAACGTGATGTAACATAACTAAGACTGGCCAGAGCCTCGCCTCGAAATCCAAAGGTTCGCAATTGTGACAATCCCTTAAAATCCTGCAACACGGCACCATACACTTAAGTTAGACTATATAATTACCAAATGCGCACAAAAGTATCCTGTTAACTGACTTCGAGTTTACTGGTTGTGAAACGCTGACAAAGAATCGGCAAATCTGCAGGATCAATGCCATGACCATCATCCTGGACTTGAATCAACTTCATTCCACCTCCACTAAGGCTAATCTATCGTATATTAGACAAATAAATTTGTTTTAATGTCATTTGGTTGGAAAGATTTTTGGAAAATTGCTACGTACCTGAATCATTGTGCTACCAGCATCAAGACTATTTTCAATTAACTCCTTAACTGCATTGCAGGGACGTTGAATAACTTCTCCTGCGGCAATCTTGTTCACTACATCTGCGGGTAACGCTTTAATCCTTGGAGGATTCATATCTAAATTTAAAAATCATAGAATCGTAGGCGAATGAATAAAGCCAGCAATTTTTAAAGAATCCATTAGAAATAATATGCGACGATTAAGGACAACAAATCCGTATATGAGAGTAAAATAATTAACACTTATTTCATATAATCAATTCCGTATCACAATCACCAAAAATGACCTTAAAATTTTTATTTCATTGGTTCAAATATAATTTTCATATCCTTGCGGGATTTATTATACGTGTTGTTATTGCGTTAAATCAAAAGTTTTCCTGGATGAATAAATATTTTTTGGAATGTATCATAAATGTTTATATTTTATTGAAAAATTAATGATCTTACTTATTTGATAAATTTGTTTCTCTCAGCTTTAGCGCACCTTAAGAACTATTAAGGATCTTCTTAAATTCTATTAACCTCTTAGTTTGGTTACACATGCTTTAATGACCTTGGTCTGGAATCACATTATAATCACCTTAATAAGAAGGATTTTTTGATTTGCAGGGAGCATAGATTTGCATTTGCATTCCTATAGTTCGTGAATTTAAAACTTTTGGTGGATTTATTAGTGTTAATTTACATTACATGATTAATGGTCAATAATCCGAAAGTTCTCTGATATACCACTTCAGTTCGCTCGATTTCTTTTACATCCATCATTATTTTAATGTAATATCTATTTAAAGTAAATTTTACTGCATTATTTCAGTTTTATTTATTTTTTGATCAATTTGGTGTCTTTTAAATGATTTTTTCATTCGGATGAAGAAAAAATTAATTATCCAACTAACTTAATGTTAAATTCCTAAAGTTCCTCTCTAGTAATTCTGCTATCTAAATTTAATTTACTACGCTTTAAAATTGTAATA
The DNA here is from genome assembly GCA_900708905.1 of Hymenolepis diminuta. Lineage (NCBI taxonomy): Eukaryota > Metazoa > Platyhelminthes > Cestoda > Cyclophyllidea > Hymenolepididae > Hymenolepis > Hymenolepis diminuta. The sequence continues at coordinate 4,145,895 of CAADRB010000003.1, forward strand.
ACGTGAAAGATTTATCGTGTGTCACGTCGATCGAAGAGATAGAAGATAAGTCAGGTCACTCATGTCGTCAGATCAGTTCGGAGGTCTCAGGCAAGCCACTCCAATATATTAATAAGTAAATTAGGTTAGACATCAGTCATGTCTCGTCGTCAGTGTCTCGGCGTGATGATCGACATCTGTTTAGGTATCTATGTACGAAAAGACAGCGAAACTGCCTGTGGACACTGTAGTGAAGATCTTATGGTAAATCGATCATTTCTAATCGCCAGATGCTAGCTATAGCAAAAATTCCTGTGTTAATTGCCTAAAAATCATATCCTGTGCATCACTGATCTAATTCATTTCTATATATTTTGCTTAGCAACATGATAGTGGCGTAATAATTCATGAATCGTCACAGGAATTCGATTTACTAAAATAATCTACCTAGGAAATCTAGTCGAGGTAAAATATCTACTCATGCTTTTCTCTATAAAATAACCCCCAAAAATTCCAAAAATGTCGTAGTTTGTCCTCGGACCTTTTACATTGTGAACTGGTGAATTCTGCAATTTTCTGTTTGTGCCGTTATTCGCCCTTATCTGGCTCTTATTAATGGGGAAAATGGAAAATATTGGAGAATATGATGAATATCAAAAGATAACCGAGAACAATCCAACAGATGTTAACAATCAACCTAGCCAGAGCATTCAGTTTGACCAACAGATAATTGTAAGATGAAGTGAATGTGTTGTCCAAAAATAGGTCCTCTTAAAATAATAATGATCTTTTTAATACTATAACAGCCGCTTTTCCCCAAATCAGAAATTCTAAAGAGAAATCATATTATTTATAGGTAATGGTTAATGCCTAAATGACCTATATGCAAAACGAAATTAGAGACCGGATCAAAAAGTCAAATTAACTTTAGGATAGGACAAAGTTCCTTTCTACCATAATAATTAAAACGATGTAATCTTAAGCAAAACACTACACGTTACAAATAAGTCAGCTGCAAATGAGGAAAACTGCGCGTTGGTAGACTGTCTAGTTAATACTTATTCGCCTCCTATCAATAACTGTAGCAGTATAAAATAAAGTAGCCAACTGGGTTAAAGTTTTGTTACGCATTAGCTAAAAATAACATAAACTAGCCTATTGACCTAGTGGTTTGACAGAATACGAGCCCAATACCTCAGTTATCAAAGAGAGAACGCACAGACCAATTAGGCGCTAGGTCAATATTACCATGACCTTGAAATATTTAAAACGGGACCGTAATATAAACATATGGTTAATGGGACGTATAGCAGTTATAAATAATGGGAATTCTATTTTCTCAAGGGAAATAGTCGATGAAATATTTTTCAATCTTTTCGATTTGACACTGCTATTTACGAAATAAAGTTTGTGATTAATATTATTTTTGTTCAAAGAAGCTCAAGCAATTAAATAAGGTAATATTCATTGATATTTTTGTAGTTCATATAAAATAATATTGTTCATCAAATAACTTTGCATGCGAGTTATTAAAAATGCATTCCTGATAAAAAATAAAGCAGAGATCGCCTTTTCTATCGGATAGCTGATGTAATTGGAATCACGAGGGAGTTTTCTGATGAATTTTGTTTGATAATATTCTGATCATTTTATCAAGAAGACTGTAACGTTGCCAATGTAAAATGATTGTATTTTGCAATTCTTCCATTTCCAAAGCTCATTTTGTTTCATGAATGTAGATTTTTAAAACACTTATGTTTCGCAAATTGAACCATATCTTTAATATGGTTGATTTTTTGGATGAAAATCCAAGACGTATGACAGTCAGTAATTTTGCTTTCAAATTGCGAAAAATTGGTTTCATTTTGGTTTTTGAATTCTAAATCACTTTTTTTTCTAGCTAGAAGAAAAATTTGGTATATATTGATTTGAAGCATTGGAAAGCCGTTCTTAGGTGATATTATAGGCTAATAAAAATATTGCTTTATCACCTGAAATCTTTTTTTCTAATCACATCAATTAAAATAAGTATTCAAATTACTTTTAATGAAAAAATTGCATTATCGCTCCCGTTCTTATGAAGCTAGTAGATAACACCTAGCTCATCAAAATTAAGATGAATAAATAATTTTTCATATCTTTTGGTTCATAGATATTGTAAATTTGCTTTTGATGTGTGTAATTTACAACCATATTCCGTTCCGCACGGAACTTAATTAAACGAAGTGATCTTAGAAGTCAATGTTGTGCCGCAAATATTAATCAGAATTCTCCCAGATAAACTACTTGTTATGCATTATTTAGGAAATATTTTGTTAATGTCCAAATATTTTTTGCTCATAATCATAGTTTGATTTTCTAATATTATTCATTATTTGTTTTTATTAGATAAAATATAATATATAAATTTATTGATAAATTGAGACCTAACATTCCTAAATCAGGGATCCCAAACTTAGAAAGAGAAGTCAGTCTAAGATTTTGGGGACTTTTATACTTTACATATATGAAGCCCAACTCTGCTGAAGGTTGGCAATCACTTTCACAATTCGCTATTTGCTTATGCATTTATCGTTAACTATTCAGAAAGTCCTGTCATTTGCTGCCGTTCTAGTATGTAAAACCTGCAATGTGTCACACGCAAATCCTCACGAGGTCACATCTACATTACACTGGTGGTGTGTTTAGCGTATGTAATGAAAGTTTCTGTTCTCTAAAAACACAGCAGTGATGCCACCAATCTGCTAAACGAACCTGCAGCAATCAAATCGACTGGCTGTTTTCCCTTTGTTCTCATGTATAATATGGAATAGCAACGAACTCGACCACACCTAGTCATTTCAGAATGAAGCTTCCCAAAAGTGCTTCAGTAGCGTTAGCTCCGCACATTCATATCAGAAAATGCAATTTCGTTCTTCGTAAAGGATATACCAAATTGCGTCCAACTTAACAGCATCTCACAAGAACTTTCAGGTGACTTCTTCAACAGGATCAAGTACATAGATTTCAAGCCAATCAAGGAAAACGTATGAATGGATGTGGCTTTATTTACAAAGGAATTAAATCAGAGACATGGTAAGCGAAGCAAATCAAGAAATACCATAAAAACAAATAAAATGGAAACCATATTATTTGTCCAAATTTCCCGGCTGAAGATTGATCCTTAGTAAAAAGAAAATAAAGAAGAAGTAAGAAAATAAGAACAGGTGGAGTCAGTAAATAGCGCATGAAATCGGATTCCAGAAATCTAATAAATTGTGACCGATAATTGTTGACTGGCTTTCTTCCAAGGAGCTTCAATGTATTTGACTCCAAGTACCTGAAAAGCAATTTTGTATTAACGACAACAAGCGCTTGAAAGTTCATTTTAGCAAAAGCCTATTTCAAGCTTAACAAAATATTGCGAAATGAGGGCAAAAGCAATGAATTTAAAACAACACAAGACGTTTTAAATTAAAGATATAAAAATCAGACGGTTCAATGCAGAAAATTTCAGAGCAATAAATTATAAGGTAGTGGTTAACTAATATATTTCAGTTTCCTGAAATTTGACTGATTTCAATTTTGTTTTCTTGCTAACGGTGGTTATTATCTTTTATTATCAGATGATCTTCTTGAAATTCACCAAATTTTGATTCTATATCTTTTGTAAATATTTATAGTTATCCAGCGTTATAACTTTAGATAGATTTTTATTAATTCAAAGAATAAAGTATATTATACAGAAATGTGTTACTAGATGATTTCGAACATAAAAGAACGTAAATTAAACCTAAAAGTTGTTTAAAATATTTAATGATCATAGCTCAATTTTGAAAATACTTTATAAAATTATGATTTTCGTTATAAAAGAGTCGAATGAAAATTAAAGTTAAGATATTCTTAAAATATATATTCAATGAGCTCAACATTAATTTAGTAAAAATTAATCCTATTTCTAATAATACTCATCAAACAGTCCATGTTAAGAGAAGAAATTTGTTTGTAATCTGTTAGAAATCCTAAGGCTTAGTATTTTCTTTAACTAAATTCTAAACTTCCAATTTATATCGATATTTTCCAGCAATTAAGGATTTATTCCTTCGTTATGAATTGACAAGGGAAAACTAACAATGAAACCGAAGCTTATTACATAATATGCGAGAACATATAATTGTTATGCTTTGCTCTTCTCCATATGATACCGTAACCGATTTTTAGATCCCCTAAAACCTTGCATTATTTACAAATACACCTCGATGGCACCACAATACAAAATGACCCAAACCGCCATATCAAAATATAACGCTCGTTTTCGTATCGGTAGGCTGATTTATATTATGCATAATTTACAACCCTAATGTAAATAAATTCGTTCGAATAAAAGGGAATTAAAAGAAGCAGGAATTAAAAGGTGGAAAATAAAGAATCCTACACATATGAATTATTTTGAGGAAAACATTATTTTCTTACATATACTGATAATCCTGATATATTAATTTAAACAAAATCGTTGTGCTTAAAAATAATTACATTTAAATGTATTCATGAGAGTCCCCATCCCCATTACACATCAAGCGCCATATTTGTCCCTTAGACACTAATTTATAATAATTATGGTATGTACCAGTACCAGTAGATTTGCAGAAAGAAATATTCGCTTAATAGAAACGAATTAAATTTCAAATCGATTTAAGGAATTTAGAATTACTGCTTATTTATCCCAGAGAGACAGTGTTTTCTACTAACAGTGTTTAACCTTGGGTGGCTTCCAAAAGGCCTCTTTTTTTAACTTATTCTCTAATGCCATCAAGAACTTTAATATGGCTTAAGTTATCAAACCGATTTGATTGAATTATTAATAATTGAATATATTAAATGAAGTATCTTTTAGTGAAACTCTATTAATAGCGTTTTCAAAAGAAGACATTCTGTAATAACGTCAGGTTAACCGGGGCAATACCGATCAAATAGTTGGAGCCGCTCGCGTCGCCGAATCAGTTTGGAGGTGGCAGGCAAGTCACTCCAATTTATTAATAAATAAAGTAGATTTATTTGCAAAACATTTCTTCGTTAGATATCAGTCCTGTATCGTCGTCGATGTCTAAGTGTGATGATCAACACTTGTTAAAGCCGAACAGTCTGTGGACACTGTTGTGGAGACCTTATCACCAGTCAATCATTTCTAATTGCCAGGTGTTGATAGACATTAGCTGGCTATAGCACATTCAACCTTACCAATAGACTTATTACCTTATTTTCCTAATTCTGTAAGAATATGACTGACTTAAGATTCTCAGACTGTAGCATGGATTCCACGAAATTGACAATATTACGCGTTCGTCCGGTTTTTTCTTATACCCTAGCAAAACGGAACGAGAATATCGAGAAAATAATGCTTGCAACGTTGTTATGTATTCTGATACATATAATGTTGGTTGTTATAGGGTACATAATAAATTATTTTAGATTCATCAGTTACGTCTGCCGGTCACCAAATATTTATATTATTTGTTTTCTTCCAACTTTGTTATATATTATCTGTGCGAAATATTTTTAGAATGCTTAAATTTTTAGAAAACTCGAGGGCTTGACCTATTTAGTAAAGCAAATTATTAATAAACTTAATAAACATTTAGATTGTTACTTTGATCTTGAAGGATGATTCCTTTTTCTCCGAAATATTTTATCTTACACCATCTCTAATCATCACTAAATTTAATTATCTTTATAATAATGTCTGTAAACTTTTAACCTTTCCTGTGACCCCATGCACTCTATAGACCAACATCGTGTATCCTCAGCTGACCTATTTCTCATCGATCGGAAAAGGTAAACATACCTCAGACGATAGTAGCAGACACCGCTTAATTAACCCCGCTATTAATCAGTCCTGTCTGCACTGACCCTTCCTTTTTCTACAATCATTCCGACCAATTAAGCACGCATACAACCACGTCCTTATGCGTGTCCTCACCCAAAGTCTCGATTATAAATAGCCTCCATCAGACACACGACAGGAACACACACCAAAGGACCCTACATCGTCCAACGCCTCTTCCATAGCTCAGTCCTTCTCCAATTCCCTATTTCTCTCTTGAAACTCTGTACTGAGCTTCGTTCAATACAACCTGGTCTACGCAATCCTTGTCGTTCTTTTCCTTTCATTTACTGTTAGCCAACTCCCGCTACAATCTCTTTCTGATAAAAATATTCTTTTTATCCACAAATATATTCTACTTTAAATTATGAGAATATTTCAAAATTAACGTAAATTTTACGTAGCACAATACAAATATTCATAATGAATCAACTATCTGTTAGTCCGAATATTTACTGGTAATAAGTCTATGTTCACTTGCCTTTAAAGCATGATTTGGAGGTTTCACACCGCAGTAACTGTACATTTCGACGGTGTTAAATTCCAATCTTTTCTAAACATAATTAGTTATTATTATTGAAAATGCAGACAATTCTCCTCTTATAATTTTCTAGACCATTTGGAAAATTAAAACTAGTGAATAGATGTCTTTACCATTCAAGGAGAAAAAAGAATCATACGTCGAGTTTGGCATCAACATTGTGACAGTTAAATGAAATTAAATTAAATTACAAATTTAAAGGTTATATGGATCATTTTAATCAACGTTATTGATCAATTAGAGGGAACTCCGCATTTGAGTGAAATAAAATTTAATTTCTTTCAAATTGACACATTGCTATGTGGTAAAACCATTGGTGACAGAATCTCCCTGGCCATGTTTCCAGTGGTTACTTTTGTGATATGCCCTTATTCAACCCAATTCCCCTATCTGTTGTTAATACCTCAAAGCACCAGGGACTCCAATAAATGCTGTTGGTAGTTAACATTTTCAGTTACTCCCAAATGGGTAGTCTCTTACGTTATATCATTTTATAATTTAAAATAATTACTTATTGTGCAGACGTCTAACTGTCTGACTTCATGATTCTCCCGTTTTATACTAGTTCTAAAACAATATTAGAGTGTCCAGAACTCAGAGTCGGGTTTGCCTTTTACAAAACACAAAATAGGATTAAGATGGGGATGAAGAAAAGGTTATCCATGTGGGCTTCTAAGTATTAAGCACTAAAACATTATGGCAAGAAGAAAAATAAATCATTTAGCTTTGGTTGTGGCGCATTGGTCAGGTCAAGAGGTTAATTCCCATTTCGAGCATTCGGTATTTGGGATATCCTTGTCAACGAGGCAAGTGGTGGAATGTAAGTTTCATGATAAGCTCAGGATACCTTCTCTCTACTCAAGTTGAGAACTTTTAAATTTCTTCATAAAGCGCACAAATTATTTGTATTTTCAGGGTTTGCATGAATTATTCAACACTTGTTTCGTGTAAATTTTCTATAATAGCTTCAGAATTAAGGAATTAAGAAATTTACCATAACGTAAGGTTTTCGTAAAGTCATGACTTTCGCAAAGCAGTAAAGATGTCAAAATAGATTTCAGAGCCACCGGTTTAAGAGAGCTAAAACTCTCCGCAGAGTCTGTCTCCATCTTTAAATCTCAAAATCTCATATCACAGGAATTTTCGCAAGAACGGTAGAATACAACGCCAACAATATAATGTGAAGTTTCGCAGAAAAAAATGCAATGCTTCTGCACTCTCGATGAGACTACTACTATTTCAATGTAGCGTTTAACCACGAATACATTTGCCTAACCTTCGCAAAAGAAATGAGGGGTTAAAACGCCGCATATCTGGAAGTTATTCCCAATAAAGCGCTCTCGTCAAGACTCAATAGACCGATTTCTAAGGCATGGGCTCCGGAACGTCAGGTGTTGTCACAGCGAAATAAGGCTCCTATTTCATACGGATCAACTGTCTGTCCGAAAAATCCACCGACCAATTCTAACAGGAACCAAAAGTGCTAAAATATCAAAGCTATAATCGAGCTCTCTTTATTAATACTAGGATCATTTCATTTTTTCATTTACTAGCGGGTCTTAACAGTACTGGCTCCATCCCTCTCATTTATGTATACGACATGTATAAATAATATGGATAATTTAAATATGAATATGGGAAATATTCTAATTCCGAGCTAATTCAGTACGTAACCACTTATCTAGAATGATCTTAAATGTCATTCCATACGATGCGTTTATTAGTCATTTTAACAAAATTTTCCCAAATCTCTTTTAAAATCCTCAAGGTTCTCATTGCGTTCATTCAAAAGTGCCTCTAGTTGATCAGTTAAAACTTTATTTCTAATATTAAAGTGCGGTTACTCTTAAAATGTCCTTGATGATTGCAATATTTAGGAAACAGCATCTGATGCAACTTAAAAGTGCTATATATGAGAAAAATCTCCGATAAGCACTAGTGAAATAGGTATTCATCTTAGCGGTATCTCATTGACTTAAAATTAATTGATAATGAAAGCTAAAATTATATTAATTCGCCAAAACAACAAAAGACTAACAGTTTAAACAGTCCGTGATTATCTTCATGTCGAAAAGTCCTACATTCGTCTGCATCGTGTGACGTCTCGAATCACAACTCAAGTTAAATCCGTCTGGTTGCAGAAGAAAGCATACACTTGAATTGAACAAATATAACCAATTTGATGGCTGTGACGCACTGATACATAGAATTATCGAGCCGTTAGTTGTTATAGACCTGGAGAGACTGTTTCTTCTAACGGCCAAGGTACCAAGCGACACATGTTTGGAAGATTTTACCGACACAGATTTCCTCTGTCATCAAATACAATAGAAAATATCTTTGAAGTGCACGAAAGAAACTTCGTCATACAGTAACTAATGTGATTTCCATTTTCTAAACTAATGGTTTTCAAGAGGAAAAAAAGTGTAATTAAACCAAAGGCGATGTATTCTTCATTAACAGAAATGAAATTCAACCTCAAAAGTTCGGAGAAATAACTTTTTAAATATCAAGATTTAGAACTGTAAGTATCAATGTATTTAGAAAACACTTTTTTATTGTGAAACTTGTGGAAATTGCCAGAGGAATCTTGCGCGCCACGACATTCTGGAAAGTCCGAGCATATAACCTATCGCGTGTATCGAGCAGACGCATGCTTGCTTTCAGAGGCCTTCCAGTAAATCGGAAATTAATATTCGTTCAGTACTCAACTGCCAAGCATTTTTGCGGTGAACTCCTTCCACGCATTACCTTCTCTGTTCTTGCTACCTAGCCTAGCCTAGCTAATTTGGGGAGGAGGGGGGAGGGGGAGTAAATTGAGACTAGAGGACTCAGAAAGGGGCTAGTTATACCTTTCAGCAACTAGTTGAACTTCTAAGAGAATTACTAAGGTCTAACCAAGGACTTATTTGTGTAGTATCCTCCACAAACTTAAGCGGCATGCTTAACAATAATAAATGATTTGCCGCCAATGATTGAAGATGCTTGCATAAAATACATTCCCCAATACAATGAAATGCTTTTTATCAAACAAATCCATCAGTTATTATCGGGTTATATAATTTTAATTTCATTTAAAATTAGCAACAGGAAATTTGTCTTTGTAAGAAGATCTTTTCATCAGAACACTATTCTCCCTTCAGTGGAAAACCTTTCCATCAAAACTTACGCTATTCAATCGACGGAATAACAGAAATAATGCACCGCAAGACAGACTTCGCGGATTTTCGATTACGGATGTAGATATAAGCAAGTATTGTGTACAAATTTGTGTCCTTAGCCAATTCAGCCTTACATCATATTCGCATTTTTCATTCACCAATCTGAGTAGCTCAAAAGCCCATCAATAGAACACCTTCAGAAACATGACCAAAATTGAGGACCTAGGAGATACAGGAGACTTTCTCTTGAGGTAAAAGTTAGGGAATAAAAAGAAATGAAACAGTGACAAAATGGAACTTAAAGTTTAGAAAAGTAGGAGATAAATGCCATTGCAGGAAAGGTTAAAACAGTGTTGTAATAAAGAGCCCGCCAAGTGAAGTTGACCGTTTTTTGGGCTCACCAACCTTGACCTCTCTATGATACAAAAGCAATATGTGAGTTTGATAGATTGCATTTTTCATTGATAAAGTGTCAGGTAAATCACTAGCTTTTATCATGAATTCCCTTTGCGAATGGTCACAATTTTGGTTAGCTTAATGAATGACTAGAAATGAGATGCGGAATTTCAGAGTATCACGTTTTTACGATAGTTCCATCTGTTACTTGAAATGGAGGAATTTCATCTGGTGCTTTATTCAAGTTAGGGATTGAGTAACAAGGCATAAATATTAAAGTTATTTGATTTTGAAATAATAGAAAATATGACATTTAGCAGCAGTTATGAGAAGTCACAACCGCGAGGATATTTAGTATTCTTCACTATTAGGATCATCAGTGCGTACGGTTTCTTGACCAATTTCTTCATAGTCCTTCTCTAAAACGGCGATATCTTCACGAGCCTCTGCAAATTCACCTTCCTCCATACCTTCACCCACATACCAGTGCACGAAGGCACGCTTGGCGTACATCAAATCAAATTTGTGATCCAATCGAGCCCAGGCTTCAGCTATGGCCGTGGTGTTACTAATGTTACACACTGCACGCATCACTTTCGCCAAATCTCCTCCCGGAACTGCAGTCGGGGGTTGGGAGTTGATACCACACTTGAAACCAGTCGGGCACCAGTCGACAAACTGAATAGTTCGTCTTGTTTTGATTGTAGCAACAGCGGCGTTCACGTCTTTCGGAATCACATCACCACGGTACATGAGAGTGCAGGCCATGTATTTACCACGGCGAGGATCACACTTAATCATGAAATTAGCAGGTTCGAAACAAGCATTGGTAATCTCAGTAACTGTTAACTGTTCATGATGTGCCTTTTCAGAAGAAATAATTGGTGCATAGGAGATTGTTGGGAAGTGAATACGAGGATAAGGCACTAAATTCGTTTGAAACTCGGTGATATCAACATTAAGAGCACCATCAAATCGCAAAGAAGCGGATATAGAACTCACGACTTGGCTAACCAAACGGTTAAGATTAGTATAAGTAGGTCTTTCAATATCTAGATTACGTCTACAATAAAAATAACATAAGGAAACTGTCAAATTACCTGCATATGTCGTAAATAGCTTCATTGTCAACTAAAAATGAGACGTCTGTGTGTTCAATAGATGTATGTGTTGAAAGAATAGAGTTATAGGGTTCAACAATCGCAGTTGAAATATTTGGAGCTGGGTAGATTGTGAAATTTAATTTTGATTTCTTGCCATAATCAGCACTCAATCTTTCCAGGAGAAGGGAAGTAAAACCAGAACCGGTACCTCCTCCAAATGAATGATAGACAAAGAAACCCTGTAAGCCAGCACAATTATCTGCCAACTTGCGAATACGATCAAGAACTAAGTCAATAATTTCTTTGCCAACGGTGTAGTGACCGCGAGCATAATTATTAGCAGCATCCTCTTTGCCAGAAATAAGTTGTTCCGGGTGGTAAAGTTGGCGATATGTACCTGTGCGAACTTCATCAATGACAGTTGGTTCCAAATCGATGAAGACAGCGCGAGGTACATGTTTACCTGCATCTGTTTCACTAAAGAAGGTGTTGAATTTGTCGTTTCCATCTCCGATCATTTTATCCGAAGGCATTTGACCATCGGGTTGGATACCGTGTTCCAAACAAAATAGCTCCCAACCGGCTTTGGCCATCTGGGTACCAGCTTGACCGACATGGATGCTTATCACTTCACGCTAAAGACGACGTAAAGCGTTCAATCAAAAGTGAGCAACCCACCATTTTGAGTCTCAGTAAACGTCTAGAGCTCTAATGATATTGATAATGAATTTAAAATTCATCTTTTATAGGACTAAAAAGTACATTTATTTTTCAACCTAGATCGGCTTAAACAATCCTGAATTTTGTTGAAAATAACAAATATATAAATATTTCGGTGAAATGAATTTTACCTTGCATTGCATTTGATGCGAATACAAGTATTTCATTAACTGATCTTGATGGAAAACATTTTTTGGCATTCAAATCTCTATAAACTTAGCTTCTTCCGTACATCACTGATTAGGTCTTAATTTGCTCCTACCTTAACGGTTCTATTCAACTAACTGCACCTGACTTAATAATGATTGTCTCATTGAGAGCGAAATATTTACTTTTCAGTTCGGGTATTGCTGAACATAAATTTATTATCCTTTATCAACTGGCGCTACCTATCGCACAGGTAGAAAGCCCCTAACCAGGAAGCCTACCAGAGCTAACATCTCATCACAACTCGAAGTTGGGACAATGTCTCAAATCGTCCGTTAGGGTGAAAGAGATGAAGAGGCTTGTCTTTCGTATAGTCTTAAAAGACATCCAAATTTGATTGAATTCAGCCAACAAGTCTATTTCCAAAATCTCTGGCGCTACTTTAGGAAATACGGGGTTTATCAATTGGTGAAGCGAAAGACACAATCCCTGATAATCTTAACAGACATCTTACGGGTTTTGTGTCATTAACATGGTTTGAAATTACGAGAAATCTTACTTGATATTATGTAAAAGAGACGAGATTGAAGAGCCCATCCACTCTTCGATCTGTCTCGGTAACAACCCATATACCCGCATTTACTCTCCACTCAGCCATCATAAATTTGGTCTTTTGAATGTTTGAGGAATTAGCAAAGAGCTCGAGTTCAAGTAGGCGCTTTTTTACAGCTTGAATCAAGATACATCTGCTCTACTGTACTTATTGAGACTAAAATTTATTCCACCATTTCGAAATCAAACATTCTACAACTCGGGACCTCTTATCACTAAAAGACGATTTTTAGGAGCCATTTTTTGCATAAATCGACAAAGTTTCGGCCTTTGAATTAAAGAACAAATCCGACCGAATTGTGTCATTAAATTTCAAATTCCACAACATAACAGTCGGCATCATCGGCTGTTACCCAACAACTTACTCTTCTTATTCCCTGCAATAGAAAGAGATGTACCGAGCAAAGTTCGCCCAATTCAATGTGGGCTTTAGCCGTTCACCACTAAAAGGCTTTGTTATAAGAGACTTTAACTATAGGCCTGTTTTCGAAATATTAGAAAATGAAATATGACATCCGTTTTTCTGCCAACAACGGAATTAGCATGTTTTGAATACCTTCTTTGATAAGAACATTCAGAGTTGGATATCATCTTAAGGACCAACAACAGATCTCATTCTTCCTACTTAATACAAGAATTTGAAAGTAACGGATCCACGGGCTTCCAAAATAGGTCAGATAGTGTCCGACCACTACCTGGTACCGTTTGTTATTGGACTTAAAGAGCCGCAAAAGGGCAGAATCTTTAGATCCAGACGTAGTCTTAAGCTCCAGTAATTAGGTCAAAGAGTTGATCTGATTGGAACTTGCATAAACTACTGTCAGAATTCCAAATGGGAATCTTTATTAGAAGTACTTCAATATCCATCTTCCCGAAGATTTTGAGGCTCGTGAAAGACAAAGAAATTGGGTAAAGGATCATCTGAGATATTCCAAAAGGGAAAACACGGAATAGCAAATTGGAAGCCTCCAAACTCCCATAAGAAAGGATTCATGCCAACCATTGAAAAACCTAAAGGCAAGTTTTGATCTCTACCTCATAGAAATGTACTGAGTCTGTTCACTTAAAAACACTGATTATTTTTGCCCTTTTAGCTCAGCACTGTCCTGTGATATTTAAAGGTACCCGTGCCTACTCTTTATCTGCCCCAATAGTCGTGAGTTATTTTGAGCTAAAGTTAGACTCACTAATGCTAAAATTCCAGACCGTGTTGTAATAAGAACCGAACCTATAAAGTGGGGGAAAGAAAACTGAACACTCGTTTGCTTAAAATCTCTAATGATGATGGCAAGGTGTTCCATCTATTCAACATGGATGAGTCAAAGCGGAAGTAATCCCCCTGTACAAAGGAAAAGGCGGAATGAATTATCCAAATATTTATAGAGGAATATTTCACCCAAACACAATAGGAAAACATTATGTATAAGTGGCAAATAGCAGATTGAGATCACCTTCAGCAGGAAAACCTGATCGGTCAAAATATGATTTCCGTAAATGAATGTCAACCAATGAAGCAATATAATGAAGTCCGTATGCTTTTCTAAAATATAATTGATTTGAAGAATCAAGGTATTTAATTTTCTTTGACTTGAAAAGATATTTAATAGCATTCCCGTATGACGATAATAGAGCGTTTGATTGGCCTGTAGGGCCCCTGGAATATTGCGCACAGTGGCAAAGCCTACTCTCGAAACCAATGGACAGACTTCGAAGCTCAATTCAGGTCTTTTTAATGCAATGAGGAGCCCGTCAAGATTCAAAAGGGGACTCCTGCTCTTCGACCTACTCTTCCTAATTCTTTTCGGTTAACGCTACGCTGATTTATCCCATCTCAAATTAAAACTGAAGAGAGTAAATACGGAAAGGGTCCGGACTCTTGGAAATACTCAGTGTGCAGGTGACCTGTGGGTGATAGCCAGTAATTTTAGTGCCGCAAAAGAGTTGGATATCAATAAAAAGTATGTCGAAAGAGATGCAGACTTAGAATGACTAGCTGTCGGAAGCAATCAACAAAATTCGAAAAGTAAACTCCTTTACATTATCCAGTGCCGCAACTTGACCTAGACACCACAGTGAAAGATGCACTACCCCGCAACATCAGCAAAGCTAAATAGGCAACTCATTAGAATCTGATTCACTTCAAAATGTCCATAATTATCAGTCAGTACAAAAGCAAGGCTTATCGGGATCTTCGTAGAATCATGACAGATATCTGAAGGATATCTTGCAGTAAAGCCTTAACGAAGACTTCGCTGTGGGTTTCTATAAAGTCTTCCCCGTTCTCTTGAATTGTCAGTGACCAATGAAAACTCGAAAGAAAGTTAACACAAAGTCGTAGCAAGGGTAAATTAATCTAGACACCAAAGAAGTCATGGCTACAGCAGCCAAAATTTTGATTCCTATCGCGAAACGCGTACGCCCCCTCCTCAAGAAAGTGTGTGCAAGACTATGAAAGGCCACTTCCCCTCACCCATTATAAACTTTGTGCTTCTTGATCCTTTTTCCCATCATTCGAACATTTTATAGACCTTATTCACTTGTCTTGATATTCTCCTATGGAGACTTACTTATACCACTCCTCCTATATATGCTGATTCATAACTCTAAGTTGCCCCAATTTTCATGTGTAGTTTTTATTGGTTGCTCAAGAATATAAAACCTAACAACAGTCAACCATCAAAGCTTGTCATAATTCTTTCTATCTGCCACAATCCGGGTTCGATGTTTGCTCTTTTTTCCCCCTAATTCATAATTGCTCTTCCTACTCCTCTCTCTTTTCCTCTTTCACTCCCCCTTCAGTTTCCCCAATGTATTCGCGGTCCAACTATGTTCTTGGTCTTCTGATTTGGGTAGAACTATTGTACCCTGTTTTTCTCAGGGAAGATGAACAGTTTTGTAAGCCAATAGCCCTAGGTCAAGCTCTAAGAGCAGCTTAATTGTTAGAATTAGTACTACTCTAAGTACAACTTCAAACTGAAATACAACATGCATATTGAACTTTAATTTGAAGCACTGAAGATTATAATCTCTATTTTGGGAAAAGCTTCCTCGTCGAACAAAAACTATAAGAATAGGAATAGAAAAAAGATTTTTTGATAATTGTTTATCGAATTAGACTGATTTTGTCAGCTAAATAACGATAGCTGCAGCGAGGACTTCTAAATTTCTTCGCTTTCAGAGTCTTCTGCATCCGCAGTGTCCTGACCAACTTCTTCATAGTCCTTCTCTAAAACGGCGATATCTTCACGAGCCTCTGCAAATTCACCTTCCTCCATACCTTCACCCACATACCAGTGCACGAAGGCACGCTTGGCGTACATCAAATCAAATTTGTGATCCAATCGAGCCCAGGCTTCAGCTATGGCCGTGGTGTTACTAATGTTACACACTGCACGCATCACTTTCGCCAAATCTCCTCCCGGAACTGCAGTCGGGGGTTGGGAGTTGATACCACACTTGAAACCAGTCGGGCACCAGTCGACAAACTGAATAGTTCGTCTTGTTTTGATTGTAGCAACAGCGGCGTTCACGTCTTTCGGAATCACATCACCACGGTACATGAGAGTGCAGGCCATGTATTTACCACGGCGAGGATCACACTTAATCATGAAATTAGCAGGTTCGAAACAAGCATTGGTAATCTCAGTAACTGTTAACTGTTCATGATGTGCCTTTTCAGAAGAAATAATTGGTGCATAGGAGATTGTTGGGAAGTGAATACGAGGATAAGGCACTAAATTCGTTTGAAACTCGGTGATATCAACATTAAGAGCACCATCAAATCGCAGTGATGCGGTTAGAGAGCTGACAACCTGATTGACCAAACGATTTAGGTTGGTGTATGTCGGCCTTTCAATATCTAGATTGCGCCTAGGATGAAAAATGCATTAGGTAATGGATAAATTACTTGCAGATGTCGTAAATAGCTTCATTGTCAACTAAAAATGAAACGTCCGTATGCTCGATAGTAACATGTGTTGAAAGAATTGAGTTATAGGGTTCAACAATCGCAGTTGAAATGTGCGGAGCGGGATAGATTGAGAAGTCCAATTTTGGTTTCTTGCCGTAATCAGCACTCAATTTTTCCAGGAGGAGAGAAGTAAATCCCGAACCGGTACCTCCTCCAAATGAGTGGAAGACTATAAAGCCCTGTAGACCAGAGCAGTTGTCAGTTAACTTCCGAACTCGTTCGAGAACAAGATCAACCATTTCCTTGCCTATTGTGTAGTGACCTCGAGCATAGTTATTAGCAGCATCTTCCTTGCCGGAAATTAGTTGTTCCCGGTGAAACAGCTGACGGTACGTGCCAGTACGAACTTCATCAATAACAGTCGGTTCCAAATCGACAAAGACTGCACGTGGCACGTGCTTACCAGAATCAGTCTCGCTGAAAAATGTGTTGAATGCGTCGTTGCAAATTCCAGTTGTCGTTTCTGACAGCATCTGACCATCGGCCCGTATTCCATGTTCCAAACAGAACAGTTCCCAACAGGCATTGCCCATCTGTACACCTGCTTGACCAACGTGAATACTTATTACTTCCGGCTAAATAGGACGTCAATTAAAATTTAAAGAAAGATGTCTACCATTTTGAGTCTCAGTAAACGTCTAGATCTCGAATGTTTTGGAATTATACTCTTAAGAAGGAACTTTTATAGTCAAGTAAGTGCACTTATTTTCAACCTAGCTCCATTTAAACATTCCAGAATTTCTTAGAAAAAATGTTTTAGGTAAAACCAGATAAAGTATCCCTTTTTATTGCAGTGCATTTGAATATCGAAACATGTTCTATTTGTCTTGTTTTAGATATTTTCTGGAACTCAGAATTTCTATTAAAGAATAGTTTTCTAATATGTGCAGTTGAATGTAACAGTTTAAGTGAATTTCACGTTACTGATTTATTGTAAGTAGCTGTGATGTCACATATTATTTGTTCTCAACGCTTCCATCAGTAAAAAATTCACGTCTTAACTAGCCGCTCTTCGACTCATAGTAGTGACGGATCCACAGAAATATGGTCGCAAACTTGATATGAAATGATTTGACAAGGTGTTTTTTCCAAATAATAAGCATACAACCTATTGAATCACGATGAAGGCATTTGTGATGCTCTGACTATATGCTCTGATGCTCGATTTGGTCTTTCCTCTAATCCTTGTGTTAAGACGCTTCACCAGGATTAAACAATTTTAAAAGTGCGTTATCTTTGTTGTGGGATTGATAATTACAGAAGTCCTACTAGCATCTCTCAATTTACCACACGAACAACTGTATATTGTGGAATTCTGTTTAAATATATAATATCGGTCCTGCTCATTTAATTGGTGGATAACTCCTTTCTTCATATTGAACACATGGATTGTCCTTTATCTGAATTATTTGTCTGCTAATTTTTATAAGATTCTTCTGCACTATTTTAATGCCAAGGCGTCCAGTTTCTCTAATTGATAGGGATTTTGTGTTTGGTCTTACATTTTTGACACAGGGCATGACCTTTAACTTCCCCTTTGTTTATCAGCCTGTTAAAATTATACGAACCAGACTCCCCCTCCCCTAAAAACGATGCCCTTTTGTACCTAGCTTTGAACTCGATGGAGCTGGAAATTTAGTGGCGTGAGATTGTTGGATGTGTCGTCATCCCAGGTTCTACCGCTAGTAGATCATAAAGAATAGAAAGCTCTAATCATACTAAACGAAAAATCTACCATTAGGCTGCGGTTGACGCATACCTGGAGAAAGGTAAGTCAGAAGTGCAGTTACTTCCAAGATCATTTATTAACTAAATAAAAATTACATATTGTAAGTGGTCTGAGCAGAATAGGAATTCAATAGAGCAAACTGTACCTAATTTAATAGGATACAAGTGTTTCAACTTAAGGGGCGAGGGAGGGGAGAGCACTAGTATGCATGAAGTCCCATGCAGCTGGTGTGTCGTTGGGCTTCTCGGCGGTAACCGCTGTTCCTCGGACGCTGGTTGACTCTTCTTCCGAACAAGGGGAAGGCACTCATAAAAATGGTAGAACATGATTGGTTGGTTAATACTGAAACCTTTATGAGTGCTGTTGAGATCATATGCACATACTGCTCCGAGTCATCATGCCACCTATATTATTGACATTTGAAGCTGTCGGGAGCAGAGTGTGCAAGCATATTGATAACGCTGATGGGCGAGGGAGTTTAGCTCTGTTTTTTCAGCATCCTATCGCTAAAATTATATGTTGAATGAACTTCCACATATTCAGTCTCTCCTCTGACTCCTAATTTTGAATAAATTGTGACCATCCTAGGTTAGTCGTATAAAAACTTGTCATATCCGATAGAGGAAAGTGTTGGTTTGGATTGAAGGAAGATATCCTATCGCCATTCTTTTGAGGAATTGATTAAAATCTAGAGCGACTAAGGGGGTGGGGGGCGTTGGTTATACTATAACATTAATATATTATAGTGCATTGATGTAACATTGTATCATTAAAATTAGAGCATCGTTTAATATAAGCTTTGATCTGAATCATCGTCAGTATTTCGCCAGCATCTGATTCAGTGGTATTTTGTTTAAATGGACTTCGAATTACCACTGCAGACGTTCCAGCGGAAAGAGCTCTTGTAGAACTCTCTTCTTCAATCTAATTATGACCATTATAGTGAATAAGTTATAGCAAAATTTTTCTCATTAATTAAGTAGCAGCTATCAATCGATACTTAAGAACAATTACGTAATATTTGAAAACCTCACCGAAAGATCGTGCCCCAATAAGTGCCTCGGAAAAATTTATCTAGTTGTCTACGCTCCTCTCCACATGCCATATTCGCCAAGATTGCGATTCAGGATCCATGAGTTTTGGACAACATTCCTTCGCTGCTTATCTTATCCATTGAACTTTCGAAATACCATCTACAGCGAATTCAATGACAACTAAAAAATGCGTTTTTTTCCGAGTTAAATAACTCCACAAAACGTTACTAGTTCCAAAAAGCATTTCACCGGTAAAACATAACTCGATTTGCTCCACCCAAGACGGTGTAATTTTGATGCCGTTATTACGAATGGTTCTTTTGATGTAATGGGCATTCAAAACTAGATACGTCCCACAAAAATAATATTTGATTGAGGAATAATTATCCCATAGGAGATGAGATTTGGTTTATTGCTCATGAACAGTGCGATGTAGGATGACCTGTCAATTGTCAGACTTAATTTATGTGGTCAGCTATTTCAATAACTGGGATCACGCTGACGACGCCCTAACCTCTTTTCCGAAGGCAAATGTGTTAACCCCTGCGCCACTGCCGCACAAGGCAAAGAGAATTGGTAAATTATGACACGACTACAATGTGTACAGACAAACTAGCAAAATTCAAGAGTAAAGTGTTCAACGTTGTTATTTATGCGATTTAGTTAAGTTTGACGTTAAAACGTCGAAGCTGAATGACATATCGTGGTCTCTCCTATTTCGGACGTAGAACAATATCCATCCTTCCCCCCTCTCCCCCCTCCCCCATCTTCTCACCTCTAAGGCCCTCCTAACACAGCTGTCAAACGAACAAAGACCATTTGGACCCATATCGTACCCCTTCTAGTGGTAGGTCTATCTGTATTTATCTTCTGAATGCATGTACTACAAGCCGTGTCTTGGCCTCTCAGATTCATAAGTTTAGGGAGAGAATAAGGTTTATTTTTTTATTTGTTATGGAAAGACGAAAGAAATGTTTCCCACTTTTTAATATTAAGGGAATATCGAACCACGTAGGGTATGAAAGTTCAGTTTTGAGGAGAAGAAGGGACAATAGGAGTGGGAGCTATGGAGACTCTATAGGTGAACCACACTACATTCGAGCTCAGGAATGGTAAAGTCAACCACTTTCTCGATTTAAAGTTTGGTAATGCTTGTCTCATCTTATGGACATCTTCCTTTCTAAGGAAAAACTGGACGACATGATTTTATGTGAGACCCTAGCCATCCCCGTTTCACATAATTTTTGTAGGGAATTAAACATTAAAATCTGAGATCCGATTTGAATGAAAATATCGAATCTGCTATTGAACGTTCAAAACTAATTTGAAATCGAAATACCTCGTTATAGCTTGATTGTAATTTTTAAGACACAGTATTGTGGACCAACTGCTGAAATTTTACATTTGATAAGGGATTCGTAAAGTAGAAAGCAGGTATGTTTGAAGAGAAACCGATGACCTGCATCAATAGAACAGATCTACGACTACTACCTACCTTGGAATAGTCAAATAGTTACTTTTTACTCTTGACTGAATGAATGTCTTAGTCTTTAAGTAAGAATTAAGTTTACGTTTGCAAACATCAGCGAGTTTTCACTTTTCAAACATTCTGCCAAGTTAACGTAAACTATGACAAGATTGCAGCGATCTCCACTTATAAATCACTTGTGAATATTTCCAAGCTCTATTCCGAATACGATCGAATTTTGAAGACGTTATTTGAAAAAAAAATTACAAATAAAAATTGAGGAAGAAAGTCGATGACCATCTGACTTCGTGCCAAAATATCGATCGATTTACCGTGACAATTCATATTAACTCGTCCCAAGTTTTCTATCGATTTTTCCTCATCCATTAACTTCATGTTAGCCCTAACAAGGAATGTTCAATAGCCGAAATAAGACCTTTTAAACATTGGTTCGGTTTCAGCCTGAAAAAAAACCGATTTTCTCTTTCTATACTTAAATTTTGCGCAAAATTTAGGGTTTATGTTTCATCCATCGAAAAAAATGTGGGCAAAATGAATTTGAGGTCGTCTTGGATCATTGGGCAATACTTCGGATGACTTAGTAACGCAAATAACACATTAAAATTATGAAAAGGGGATGGATTGAACTTGGTGATCGTGTGCACTGATAATCTATGTTGATTTTGACTGCTGACCGTATTTTTAGGTGTTTCTGTGGTTCGATGAGTAACAGACCATTGGGATTTGTGCCCGACTGGTGTTTTCGGGTCAGTCTGAGGTCAAGCTTCATAAATGTCCAGTTGTGGAAGTTTAGGTTCCACTGGGTGGTTTAATCAAATCTTAAATCTTAACCCCAAGCCCATTTAGGAAATCATTTTTCAGTACAATAGAAAAGTGACAATATGGAGCCTCACTGGTGAGGAACTCACGTTCCCTTATTAAGAAGGCTTAACCGCCGTGATTAGCCATTCCGCTTACTGAATTTGCACTGACTTAGATATAGAATCAATCGCCTTTGATTTATTTCTCCCATTTTTAAATAGATTTTTGAATCGGTAAATACTTGGGTGTGAATATTTAATTTCTCAGGGAGTTAAGTAATCGGAGTGAAAAAGAGGTTTATCAGGGAGGCGAATTAATCGTTTGAAAGTTTGTACCTTACTTTTTCTAACCTAATTGCTCAGACCGGAATCCGCCCCACATTATCGGAGATCGATGCGTCCATCTGGAAATTGGACCACATGTTTGGAAAGCGACGCAGGAACAAAGCTAACGATTAGTCATTCTTTTCGTATTCCCACGTTCCATGAAACTGGTATAACAGATCATGTGTGTGCGAAAATGAATTCGTCGATAAAGAGAACGTTTACGGATAATTCAAAAACTTCCGTACTTCCTTTAATAACACTCGAATGTTAAAATATACACCAAGAAGGTATGATAACTCCGTAATCAAAATCCGACTACCGATTCGGCATTTATGGTCGGCAAAAATTTTCTAATAGGGATCCATCTATTTGGGCAATTCGAGGTTAAATTAGGTTGGGGGTTATGGCTGCCATTTACGATTTCGTATCCATCATTTTGGGCCATCTGAGGTCACGATGAGCAAATGTCGAGGCGTGGGTATTTCTGCTTAGTTTAGATTGTCGAAGCCATATCGCATGGTGGCAGCAACATTTTTCCCCAACCGGATTTTGACAAAACGTGGTGGGGTGAGGCTGCATACTCATAGGATAAAATTTATCACTGTTTTAAATTCGCCATAAAAAATCTGTTTACAAACGCAAAATCGTTAATACTTTTAGTCTTGAGGTTCTAGTCGGATTACTACTCTTAGTTGAGATCACCATCTCAATTAGTTCATATGACTACAGAAAAGTCCTTTTTGGATTGAGAACAACATTTATTTGATCTGTTACCTCGCAAAATGTCTTTGAATGACTCATTGCATCAACTTTGTTTGCTTGTCAATCGTTCGAAAACTCAAATAATTCAATGCATGAAAACAAAAATCTCTATTCTTCGCATTGTTTACTAAAACAGTTTACGTGTCAAACCATTTATTATCTATTCGAAATGTCCCTTGTCATATTTAATAAGACATTTTTCCTGGTGGTTTTTGTACGGTTTTAATTGTGGGACTTAGAGCAGAAATCAATGTTAGGACTCCGTCTTTCAGGCACCATATCTTTCCGATTGCTGTTCCTCCATGCTCCCATCTGAAAATGAAATCTGCTTACTGTTATATTGCTGTCCGGTGTGTTTTTGTTGAAGTACAATACTTCTCACTTCTTCATTTTGGGTCCGAGTAGTCCAGCCTCCATACCAAGAGCAATAAAGGATCATATTAGATGGAAATAAGACTCAACTCGGCATCTGACGAAACTCGAAGGAGAAATGATTTTGTGGAACTTATTTCACTACTAAATTTGCCATTTTTGAAAGGCATGAGCAATTTCATATTCAATTCATAAAATAAAGTAGGAATCTAGTTACTGGAAAATTGTGCAAATCACAAATTCAAGCCTACCTGAACAATCATATAAACATGTTTAACATAAACACTTCAAATGTGGCTAAGTCCAATGAGAGGTTTATTCAGGACTCTATACGGAGAACCTAGTATTTTCATCCATGTACACTGAATCAGCAAGGTACAGTAGTTCAGAATCTTTGGAAACGCATGATAGATCCAGACATAAAGAAGGAAAGATCTGTGAGTGATAAAATTTGAAATACTAGATGGTAGCACCACTACTATCTTCCGAGCTACGGAACTGTTAGCTAACCATCCAGCTAACGAAATGTTTTGAATACCAAGCGTCCGAGTGCTGTCTTTCGCAGTGATTCTCCATGTTTTGGCACATGACCGAGGTTGAGAATATAAATCGAAAAAGCTTGGATTTGATCAATTGTAGATAAAGAAATATGATACAATGGAAGAAACTTCGGTCTTGTTTGAAATTGTGTGAGAACTATGGAATGTATGTACGACCGACTGATCGATTTCAACTCCCTTTATCCGCATATTTCAAATCTATTGATGAGGTTATCTAAGAAGATCACAATATGAATGTGACCCTATCACCGCCATGTGTAACACACCTCTGAGGAATGAATTTCTCAATCTGCTTAAGGACTAATTAGGATCACTCAAAATATAAACGTTGCATTATTAAACTGGGTAATCAGGAGTGAAAAAGCTGGTAATAAAGCCACAAACCGCAGATATACAAGCTAAAGCCTCTACCACGCTGAATACGGAAGCGATCCTACTGCTCAATCTCATTTCGAAATATATGCTTTCTTCTGATATAAAGCAAATTAGAACTGCTTTATGAAACGATAATTGAAAGTATAAGAGAATACAGACATTAAATTAGGAAAACTGACATCAGCCCTTAAAATAATTTCTAATCAGATTGAATTTCTCAAGGACAAATGGATAGCAATCACATTTCAACCTCATGGGAAATCATTGGTTGTCATGGAAGAAGTCATTCTACTTTACCCTCCTAACACTTAGGCCTTACACTCCCCTGTCCAGATTCTAACCGATTCTGACAGGTTAGAATTCGGACAACAACGGTACCCAGTGTAAAACCCACGTTGTTATTGATAACCGAATGCGTAAATAATGAGCTAAAATCATTTGTATCAAGTCCACCTACGTTGGAAATAACTTGAGGATTTTAATTCTGCTGAAAATGCCACATCGCGATAGGTACATTGCGGCATATTTTTGGAGTTACTGTTATGATAACCTTAAGAGATAACTTTAAAACCGTTGTTTCATCAATAGAACTCAAAGGAATCATGGTAAAACAATTAACTTCTAAGCCCATTAGGGAGAATGGTTCTCAAGACTCACCTTTGGTAAAGAAGGAACATTTAAAATTGCTTGAGCTTCAATTGAACAAAATATCATAAAATTTTAGAATAAGTGAACTACAACTGGATCCATTTTAGCTTAAAATTTCACCCGAGTTGCTAACGGGTACTTATTTTGCTTTATTCTCTACACTCTTCAATTTTAAAATTGCAAGGGGCGCAGCAGTAAATGTACTAGTATGCGAAACCGAAGGTCATTGGTTCTATGCTCATCGGTGCCCATTTATTGAGTGAAATAACCAACCGCGCGTGTTCATTTTGAATTTTAAAAGGGATGGTAGAATTCGAATTACATATCAAGGTGGCTATCTCCTTACCCAGGATGAGTGTAAGAAAACAATATCCGAGCGGAACTTGGGGGATTATGTAATGATCTAAAAAATCAAAAAGTGATATGATTCTAAGGTCATAAGTCAAATGCCACAGCTATCTGACAATCGTATTTCGCCACAGGGCTATTAGTATAATAGATGGTGAACTCCTTAACGAGATAAAATCGATATCTCAAAATTAGGACCAATCAAGTTTGGCGGCTGAGATATTGATTTTTCTCCACAATCAGTGAAACAAATTTCGTTGTTTCCTTTATGAAGGGGTCTTCTGAATTATTAATGCTCTTATTTAATTGCAAAAAATACTAATTTTACTAAAAAACGCGAAGGCTGCGTTGAAATACGTTTTCACCACAACGTTCTTAGGGTGACCTCACATAAAAAATCGAAGCTATAATTCAAAAATTGAGTTCACTCGCTTGTAGCAAGTTGAGGTAGTTCAGGACATAATAAAAATCGTCCCTGCTTTTGAGATCATGCATCTCAGACTATCACAAATGAAGGCGGTCTTAACTTCCATTTCTGAACGATGTTCTAATAATTGGGCAAGAGAATTAGACGGTGTGTAATTGTATCAAGGTGATGATTAACTAAACGAGAGAGGGACTCAAACAATGTAGCTCAGAAATGACTCATCTGAAATCTACGCACCCAAAATTTGACCGTAGTTTAATCAACACTAAATGCATTTAATAAAAAGTGGAAGAAACTTAACCCCAATACAACAGACCCAAGTGAAGTAGACTTTGGAACATGCTAAATAAGGTTACCAACAGGAATCGACATGGAACCTTTTAAATTTTCAATCACACATATCTTCCAAAGAGTCCAACATAATCATTCTAAAAAAAAGCGTAACATCTAAGCGACACCAATCCCACGCTAACTTTACAAAACCATCAATTGTGCTTCGGCCTAACCGAGCCAAATCCTAAACAAAAAACTCGACTTCGACCAGGAACCCAAACACCAATGGAGTATTTTCTGACATTGATAGCCCAACTTCGTATAAACCCAATTGTTAGAGAAGACTCAAATAAGTAACGTTATGAAGCTTTATTAAAGAGTAATTAGATTTATTTATGGATATATGTTTGCGGTCGAGAACCTGCGATTTAATATTCTTCACCATCAGCAGCCTCGTCATCAGCACTATCAACGCCGACTTCCTCGTAATCTTTCTCCAAAGCCGCAAGATCTTCACGAGCTTCTGAGAATTCACCTTCTTCCATACCTTCACCCACATACCAGTGCACGAAGGCACGCTTGGCGTACATCAAATCAAATTTGTGATCCAATCGAGCCCAGGCTTCAGCTATGGCCGTGGTGTTACTCAACATGCAAACAGCGCGTTGGACCTTGGCTAAGTCGCCGCCGGGGACCACAGATGGAGGCTGGTAGTTGATACCAACTTTAAAGCCAGTCGGACACCAGTCAACGAACTGAATGTTGCGACGAGTCTTGATGGATGCGATGGCAGCATTCACGTCCTTCGGAACCACGTCACCACGGTAAAGAAGACAGCAAGCCATGTACTTGCCGTGGCGGGGATCGCACTTCACCATTTGGTTGGCGGGCTCAAAGCATGAGTTGGTGATTTCACCAACAGTCAACTGTTCATGGTAGGCCTTCTCAGCAGAAATGACAGGTGCGTAGGTAGTTAATGGGAAGTGGATACGAGGATAAGGTACTAAGTTCGTCTGAAACTCAGTCAAATCGACATTAAGTGCGCCTTCGAATCTCAACGAAGCCGTGATTGAGCTCACGATTTGACTGATCAGACGGTTCAGATTTGTGTAGGTCGGTCTCTCTATGTCAAGATTACGCCTAAAACGAGTGTAATCTCAGTAACACTACTACCTTACCTGCAAATATCGTAAATAGCCTCATTGTCAACCATAAATGAACAGTCTGAGTGCTCAAGAGTGGTGTGGGTAGTGAGAATTGAGTTGTAAGGTTCGACCATTGCAGTTGAGATTTGTGGTGCTGGATAAATAGAAAACTCAAGCTTGGCCTTCTTGCCGTAGTCAACACTTAATCTCTCCATGAGGAGAGAAGTGAAGCCGGAACCAGTACCACCACCGAACGAGTGGAAAAGCAAAAATCCTTGAAGCCCAGTACATTGATCAGCCAGTTTGCGGATACGATCAAGAACGTGGTCAATCAACTCTTTGCCGATTGTGTAATGGCCACGAGCATAATTGTTCGCGGCGTCTTCCTTTCCAGTGATCAATTGCTCCGGATGAAACAGTTGACGATAGGTGCCAGTACGAACTTCATCAACAACAGTGGGTTCCAAATCAACGAAAACTGCACGAGGAACATGCTTGCCAGACCCGGTCTCGCTGAAAAAGGTGTTGAATGAGTCATCCTCAGACCCAACAGACTTGTCTCCAGGCAAAAGACCATCAGGCTGAATGCCGTGTTCTAGGCAGTACAACTCCCAGCAGGCATTGCCCATCTGAACGCCAGCTTGACCGACATGTAGACTAATGCATTCACGCTACAAGAAGCACGGGTTACTACCAAGAAAGTCCAAAACTCACCATCCTGAGCGGTATGGCAAACGGCAAAAACGGAAAGGTGAATCTGCGCGCGTGCGCGAATATTTATAATCGCATTTGAAGGGCATCATCCAATTGGCTTAAATGTCATACTGTTCAACCAATAATTTATGAATTTTTCAAAAGTTAAACTAACGCTTGAAAAAATTCAATTTATCAGTTGAAAATTAGAGACGCAGCAATTTAACTAAGCGTTATTATCAATTTATAATTTAATTCCTCGAAAATTATGGCTTTAAATAATGTATATTTTAGCATCCAACTGCAACCAAAAAAAAATGAAGAGTGCCCATAACAACTTATTACATGAAATTGTAATAAGTGAACTTCTTTCGTCCTCCTTTCTATCTTTAAATGTTCTATTTTAACTCGTTTTCACATATTTTTATCATTTATTTGCTCATATTGATTCTTTTTAAATAATTCTAGGAAGTATTTTTGAATAGGTTTTTACAGCTATAAATAATATAGTGCAATTATGGCTAATTATTTATTATAATAAGGAATTTATATTGTCATCCATAACAATGACGAATGAGGGGATAGCAGTTTTCAATTTACATGATAGAAGTTGACATTGTCAGATGAAATTCTTTCAAATCTCTTAGCTGATTTTTAAATACCACCTTCAAAGTCATCCTGCCTGCAAATTTCACCCATAAACAAAGAGAACAAATATACATGAATCATAATGACGGTGGGGTGTTCACAAATACACAATATTGTATGTGCGTCCGTTATCGCGTTAACATCTCAAACCACCTGAAGTTTTATTGCTGCCCTGGCTGACTAATCTGGTATGTGCTGTGTACAGCCTGTCATGAAGCAAATACATCTGCTACATAGATTGTTGATATTTTAGTATCCCCCCTCTATTGAATGAATATCTTCGAGTAATTTTTTTCATTGAATTCGCTGTTAATTCGGTAAGAAACTGTAGCCAAATATAGGTTTATTTAATTTCGAATAAATGCACATTTTAGAGTTGAGAACAATACATAGAGATTGATTAACACATTTCAAAGAAGCAAGGTCAAAGAAATAGCTCAGATCGAATAGAACACTATAGCTTGGATCAAATTGTTTTTGATAATTCTTTATGTTGGATTTAGATTCTATAACTATTTACCGTGCATTATAAACAAGTTCACTAATTTGTTAGGTAAATTCTTCTAGAATCATCGTTTGCAATTCATATAGTTAAAGTTAGGACCCATAATAAGGCTTAGTTAAATGATCTATCTGCGTAATCTGGTAGAAGGGGAAATTATCTGTATAGTACTCTGGTAACTTCCTATTCAAATGATAATACAACGCTAAATAGTTTTTGCCACTAATGAAGATCTGATGAAATAAGTTATAAGCTATTACGAAATTTGATAAGGAAAAACAATTATTACAGAATTTATTAAAGACTAATTTGTACTAATCATGTGAACAAAATATATGAACTATCGCTCAATGCATCAGCTGCGTTTTCTCCAATGACAACGCATATTCTCCTCAAGCTCCTGTGCCATCTTTAAATTTAGGATTCGGTGTATGTCCAAGGAAGTCCATTCTGTTTGTGAAATGCCTGTTAAAACTAAGGCAACGAACTTTTGGAAGCATCGATAGACGTATTCGATGACTCTTCCAACTTTTGCCGGTGGATAATTCGCTCTGGGGTGGGGTTTTAAACATAATAAAACTTGACGTTCAGCAGTTAAATACAATGGACATGCAATTTAACAACAGGAAGCTCTGATCGTATGCCACGACACATCTTTTCTGATATTAATTAACTGTTTTTAGCTACCAGAAGACATATGTACTCAGATAGAATTATCAACCTCAAAAAATACTTTTATTACCTCTAACCACTGAGGACGTAGGCTATTGCAAACATATCTCATTTGAGTTCAAAACTTATTGCCAGAAATGTAAGGACCAGATCCCAAAGCTAGAGTGTCGTTCGGTGAAGCGAACTCAGCTACTAAAGAAAAGAAAGAAGCAATTCAATGATTATAAAATTTGAGATGAGGTTTCCTGATGGTATTTTTTCCATGCGACTTTTATTTGATTTATATTTCGAGTTTGGATATTTCACGTGATTAAAAGTGATGTTTCAGTCCCTTTTGAGACAAGTGGTTCAAGAAAAGAAACTTACAGAGAGGTGTTAAAATGGGCAAACAATTAAATGGAGGCAGATGTTAAACAGATGTTTGGTGAGTAAGATATTGCAAGTTGAATGATGAATCCTACAAAGAATTTTATTCCCCGCATTGGCAACATCAATTACGGCTGAAAGACGTGAGTGAAAGGGAAATTATATGTGAATTCCCAGCGTCACTATCCCTTTGCAAATGGAAGTGAGATGGGAAGTGTTGTAATCTGCTCTTCTCTGTAGGATACTGTAACCGACTCTTAGATTCCCTGAGACATTGCACCAGTTACAAACACGACCCGACAACACCACAATACACAACGACCCAAACCACTATCTCAGAACAAGATGCACTGGCGTATCGATAGGTCGGTTTATATTATGCGCCATTTTCAACCGTAGTGTAAACAAATTCGTTCGAATAAAAGGGAATTAAAAGGTGGGAAATAAAGAATCTTACATATAAGAATTATTTTGGGAAAAATATTATCTTCTTATATGTAACAGAAAGATTATGGAGGCTCGATCTCCACAAAACCAAAGATGACCTACCAACCGGTAGGCTCCAATGTCCAGAAGATTGATGCTGTAAAATTATATGAAAAGAGTTTGGCTGCGAATTCACATGAAAGTATGTCTTCCAAATTTTCCTTATCAAGTGCAAAATATTAAAAGGAAGGGATAGGTTAGAAGAAGGTTCAACTTGAAAAAAAAACAGTCGACCTTATGATTCTGGAGCTCTGATAAAGTAGATCTTATTGATTCCCGGACTCTAAATTTTGCTGATGTATATAAAGTTGAACATACTCCCTCAATATGAACCTCACTTCATATGGGTTGGAGTTGATGGCAAACTACAAAGCCTTTTTTTGAAATAAGAAAATAGCATTAATTCTATACAATCCATTTACAAATTGCTTTTGTACCATTGGTGGAAAATATTGCGATTTCTGTTGAGATTATTTTGTGGTAGTCGTGAGGTCAAATAGGAGCTTTTACTGAAATGTTATCAGTAGTAATCTGTTTTAAGTATCTGTTTATTACCTGGGAACCCGACCATTTTGCTATTGTAACTTTCATGAATTAATTTATTTTATTACGATTACTGGCTTTAAAATCAAAGTAAAGGAGAAAACCAAGGGTAGGGCAATGAGTTTCGAATTTCCTCGAGCTTCTTAACAAAAGTTGGAAGTTTAGTGTCTGAGCCTAATCAGTTTCACTAAATCAACGGTAAATGAAAGTGTTATGAACCCCAAGAATTATATTTTGGGAAATGCAGGGAGAAAATTAAAATTTGCACTTATTTGAGATTTAATTTGCATTTGGTCTTCGCAGTTTTAAACACGACTACTCCATAAATAAGTTGTTAATTCAACTTTTCTTGGATAAAAATGTTCATTTTTCTCCAACACAAACAAAATATTTCAATTACCAATCTGTTTCGAGAATGCCATATTAGTAATTAATGCACAAAGACCTAAAAACGAGGAAATATGTTTTAGTACTAGAGGTAGGATGATATTTCAAGTTTGTAAGCATGAATTGTCAGCGCATATGAGTCAGAACTAATGGATGCCCTTGTGGAGTTCACGTCGCTAACATGGCTGATCAGGGGAACCTCATGTGCGCTAGAACATTCCGGAAAGTGCGGATGTATAACCGATCGTGTATCGAGCAAGTGTGCAGAGGCCTCCCCAGCCAATCAGCAATCAGTATCCCTGCAGCGAAGTCTTGATTGTATTTAATGACTAAGCCTTTGACATCGAGCCATAGTGAACAATAAATTCTTTGCTACTTTGGCGTAGCCAGGCTGATATTGAGATCACATTCATACTAGGAGACTCTGCTAGTAGCTAGCTGTATGTGTTAGCAACTAGTTGAACCTCTAAGAGAACTACTGAGGTTTAGTAAACAGACCTATTCATGTAGCATCCGCTACACCTTCAAACGAACCAACTCGGCCCATTTTTGTGAGGTAGAATTCAAAACTTGTCTTACTGATTTATACGCCTAATGGGGTCCTTTTTCATGTGAGCTTGGGAGCATCTCAGTTGTTCTTTAACGTAATCCCTCTTGGCATATCTTAAAAGATTCATTTCCTTTTATAAGCCTCGAAAACTTCTGAAAGATGTGTGTTGGGATACTTCACAAAATGATGCTTTTTTAATTCATCGCAAGCTTTGTATAATATGTGGCTTTTTAATAATTGTCCTTTATCTTTCGATTCCGGTCTATGAAATGGAGAACCGTATCGTCCACTGTGTTTTTGATAGCGTTGATCAGCAGCGAATAGTTAGCTGGTGAATTTTCGAGTGTCTAGTTTATTGAACACTGGTAATAAGTAATGTTTGTCCTGGCAATCAACCCCATAGCTTTGGACTGCAGCTTGATCCGGAGATTCCGCTCTTTTGTGGCTCTTTAAGCCATGTAATACATGCATCCTGGCAGTGATCGGAAACCGTTAGAACCATTCTGAAGTACGTACATCTGTATTTTTCAGATTTATAAAATGAGGAGAAGGAAAAAGATCCATCATTACTCCTTTTGTTGATAGATAATACGGTGTCAATCTTCTAATATTTTATTCCATTCTCAGATGTTTCTTCTGAATGCCTACGAGAGAGGGAAGGATTGAATGAAAATCGGGTCCACGCCTGCAGTTAAAGTCTTCCATAATTAAGACTTCAGATGTTGCATACCTGTGATTCTGTTGGAGCCCGGCTGGTTTAGCGTAGAACTTCTCTTTCTCTCGCAGAGAGTTAGGACAGTCTGATAGTGGGTAGTAGCTAATGATGCTCAGTGTGGGGTCACAACTTTGAACTTCTTCCGTAACTTCTTATTGAAGTCAAATGATGAAACTTTGCTGCGATTTTTGAGAAAGGCGACTC
This sequence comes from Hymenolepis diminuta, assembly GCA_900708905.1. Taxonomy (NCBI): domain Eukaryota; kingdom Metazoa; phylum Platyhelminthes; class Cestoda; order Cyclophyllidea; family Hymenolepididae; genus Hymenolepis; species Hymenolepis diminuta. The sequence goes on from CAADRB010000003.1 coordinate 4,178,439, forward strand.
TAAAATATTTGCCTTCGGTAGATAATGACCCTAAGTTGCAGAGCGGTCAATTTTGTGGTACTTTGATGCTTGTTATGTACATTTAAGTCTCAGTAAGCATATGTTTCCGGATTCGAGCTGGAAAAGCAAATCTTGAATTCCAGCTCTTTGCTGATTCCTCTAACATTCTATATACTAAATTCGAGAGTAAACAGGGAGGAGTGAAAACGACCATCCGAATTCATCCCAGAAGGAAACGAAGAGTAAGCCGGTTGCACAAACTCTTCTCTTAAACGACATAGCAGAAACGGTTTTCTTTATATTCAAACACAAAATATTTCGATCGCACATCTGTTTCGAGGGTAACATACCAGTGTTCAATAAAAGGAAAGTCTATTTGTTGGCTCTAATAATAAGATGACTTTTTTAATTTGTGGACTCGACTGACGCAAGTCAGTATCCTTATTAAGGAAACTCGATAGGGCATGATTCGTGTCTCGAATACGAAAATTTTTGATTACACTTCTCATGCTCAAGCATAGTAATGAAGTCTCCTCACTGCTTATAACTAAAAAATCCAAATCATCTCTAATTCCAACCGTAAAGCTGTTTCACGAGTTCGACGAAGTTAGGGGAAGAAATCACCTGACAAAACCGACGATCTTCTTAAAGACTAGCGGAATACGAAAGCCTTTATACAAATGGGTTGTTCAAGAGTTGAGTAAGACGAATGTGCATTAAACAAGCGTAGTGGAATGAGAAAGGAGGAGGAAAGGAGTAGATGGGGGTATTGGGATCTGGAGGAGAAGGTAAGAGCATCAGTACTGATCGACGGCAATCAGAGTTATGATAAAGGAGTTGACAGATTACGGGTCCTTTGATTGTTGTTAAGAGACCGATTATAATTCACTAATTGATAATTGGGCGCACGTTAATATGTGCGTCCTACAAATCCCAATCCAAACGTCCACCGAGTTCACCTTCTTTCTCCTAGTATGGGAGAGTAGCCAGAACCATGGCGATTACTAGAAATACCGTTAATATGCAATAAGCAGATAGTACCAGGAACAAGGGTAAACTTTCATCACCAATCAGATTGCGAGCGTATCCACGATGATTGGTTTGTGTGATCTCAACTATTAATTTCATCACAGTCTGGAAATTAATCATGTTTTAAATAAATAAAGAGGTGGTGTTAGACGTCTCGCATACCGGTCAATCATCCCCATTTGTTTTTCATCACATCGTCCCCGGGCCACTTTGAATACTTAATTTTTCGATTCTGTTACCCTAGAACGGTAGGAGAAGAAGGAAAATGCGAAAGGAATGCATTTTTCGTCAAAACTAACTCAATGTCTTGGGGAAAACAATCAGTTTTTATTTAGTTCAAGGATATTTAGGTTTCCGGATTTGCATTTTCTTTATCTCATTCCAAAAGCAATGGTATAATAGCACAAATCCAATTATGAGCGGTATTCTGGTCGGCCTTCAAAGTACCATCATGAAATTTCTAAAATAAACATCGTATGCTCAATTTTTTCCTGTCGTATAACAGTGGTCATCAATCAGGATTCGATTTTTCTATTCCATAAGAGCACTTCATACCATATATTAGTGCATGGGTGTATGAATCCCTGTGTAAGTTTGTGCCTGAAATTGTATGAATGCGTGGCCCGCTTTATACATACCTTCTGACAGTATTTTTATTTCATTAATACCTTGTTTAATACATTGTTCGATTTTTTAACTATTCTATTCAAGAATTCTATTCCATTCTTCGTTTACTGTGCTATTCCTATACTTCAATAAGTGTGATTTAGAGGAGATACTTCTTATACTTCAAGCCACCTCAGATAGATAAACAAAGAGACAGGGAACGACAGTCTTGTCATGATGACCCCACTTTCTGCACCCATTTCAGTCAGCGTGCTGGCGTATGAGTTAGCTTAGCTTCAATAACAAAGTACTTGGTGGAATAAGGAGTCTTTCGAAAGGGGAGGGGAGGAGAAAGGACGGAGACTAGATTGAATCAGTTGGATTGAAATACACATCATTATACTACCGTATGTGACTTTGGAACCATTCCAACTCAGCGACTGAAATTTAAGAGGAGTTGTGAACCACTAGACCCGTTTCTAGTGGAGAATTGGAATTAGGCTAAGCTAGCAACCTCGTGTCAGTACGAAAGCCCGCACGCCACCAAGCAGACTAATAGCTACGCAAGGCGTGGACCAAATAGGAAGTTAGTATACCGAGATATTCTCATCGTCATGACGCTTGCTTGTTATAGATTAGGGGACATCTTTGTAAGATGGTCACTTCCTCTCGACTTTGTACACTTCATGCCTCTTGGCTTATCTTTCAATCCTTGAAGATCTTATAGGTAAGGCAGTTCAGAATGAAAGGGTATAAGGGTCTATAAGAATTTCTTTGATAAATGCTTAATTAGACCACATTTTCTACCTTACATCCACCCACAATAGCATTGACTGCTCATGTTAAGTGATCTAGGATTTGTACCTGAGTATAAATTTCCTTGTCATATGAACGCTACTTTTTGGATTTTCCTAATTGCTGAAACCGATTGCTGTTAACAACGTATTTACGTCTGCTGTTTATAATAAAACAATGTTCACCTTATCATGCATCCAAATAACTCATCAAATGCATTAGCAGAATTCTTCTGAAGATGAATTTAAAAGATAATTAATTCCTGTCCATAGAATTACATTAGGAGCCTCACCATTATGGACATAAAGAACGTATCTAGAACCATGAGCAAAAGATCCGAAGACTCCAGAGAAAACGTTTTATCTGGATCACATAGAATTATATTAAGTCAATAATAACTGATTAGACAGATAAACTATGCATACTCAATAACAGGAGGAAGTCAAACATACTCGAGATAGCATTATCTCAAAGGAAGTTTATCAGGTGGTCTGACACTGAGAGCCAAAATATCAAAATCCCTGTTAGAAGAAATGATAATTATTTTCCCCCGCTACCAATATTTCTTCTATGAATAAAAATGCAATTTCTTTCTCTATTTCCCCACCGATAAAAGATACTTGATAATTACGCTTATTTGTTTAAGCCGATACCGATCGAGGCGAGAGTTTCGTTAATACATGCGTGTTGACTATGACGTGTCTTGTGATCTGCCGTGGGTTATTGGCTTCCGTTTCAAGTTGCTATGTTACCGAGTTTTCTAGATTGTTGGCTCTGCGAGATTACTACCAGGACTTCTAGTTGGTTACGTTATGACAGTCCCCCTTACAAACCATAGATCTTTTGAAGGGTCACAGGATACATGAACCTTTCACAATCCAGAAGACCAAGAGTCTGATGGAGACCAAGGTTATATTTTACAACCGTGAAAGAAAGAGTGAAGAATGGAGAGAGAAGTAGGAAGGGGAATAAGAATAGAAGGAACAAGGGATAAGCGTTGGCTTTGCTTAGATAGAAGCGGAGTTATGATATGAAATCCAAATTAAGTTACGCAAAGGGAAGTGGCAAATTCACTTACCAAAAATCTCATTAATTAACAGTGCTTAAAATATTCTTGCTGAAATATTTATTATACGGTAAAGCGATGTTTAGACGTCCATATCCTGCTGATTGGAGAGAACAGTGAATAGGTGAAATTGAAAATAAACAATTTTCCTGAGTTTTAGCATTAATCTATGTCTCTTTGTTCTTGCAGGTCCGAGGCATTTGGGTAATACGTTCAAGTGGAACGTAGATTCAACAGGTTCTGCGTGGATAGTTGCCCGAGATGCTGGGTTTTCAAACTCAGAAGCATTTTCATTTTAACGTATTTACCCAGTTAACTCTACTTAATTGAATTAAGTAGCCATCCGGAGAGCGAAATTAGTCAAAGTAACATACTTAAATATCGAAATGATTTAATTTTAAATTCTCTTAAAAGGCCGACATCCTATGATAAAGATAAAAAACATTATTAACTTCGTGTAAAATAAATAATTATATATTTATGTTATTTGTACAATTGACGCCTAAAACGATTGTTTAAATGCATTCAATCATATTTACTAATTGCTTGATCGCTTTCGGTTGGATACGCAGTATATCAATGGTTAAAGAGTTCAAGTGTGCGCATTTTCGGAATTGCCTTCCTAAATATAAAATTATGATCCCACTTCCCAAACTTCAATGCTTGACAAAGGATAATATAAATTTTACTTCTTCGAATAATTACATTAACCTCCTTGTGAAGAAATAGCATATAACCGATTTCATCTCTGCATATTCCCTAACTTTTATTTCTACATCTTACATCATTTCCAACCACTATTTGTCCTTCAAGAACTCTTCAATTAGGTTCAATCGTCAGGTATTAATTTTCTGTCTGAGTTTAGCGCTCTCCATTTCATTGCCTTCAGTTATTCTCCGTCTCATTTTCCTTCCTTTTTCCATGCATGCACAAACGCCAATTTGAATAGCTTGTGCAAAGACACTCAAGATCTACCATCTTGGTTCTTACTCAAATTGGATGGCTATTGCTGCCGCCAGCCTCGCTCTACGATAATGAGTATACTAGATTACCGATTATTGTATTTCTCCTGTCCTGCCTGAACAAGCAATCTGACCAGACACAAAAATTAGCCAATCATTTTCCACATACATACCGACAAATTAACTTTCTTACTAATGTGAAGTATTCCATCAGCTGAGTTTTCGCGACGAAAAATAACAATTAAATGACCCTGTAATTGTGCATATTGGCACTCTATCAAAGAATACAATAGTACAGGGTGCGTAAAGTATCCGCGACCACTTGTATTTTTGCAATTTAAATCAACCCTAAAATAATAATTAATGCATTTTTTTATATCAGATCCCATGGCAGATTCATTACTATTACTAATGAAGTAGAGTCTGTAAATGTGAAACACAACAATTTAGAAGTTAAATGACTTCTAAAAGTCGCAAGATCTTTCGTTTGGAAAGTCAAAAAGGAGCTAAATGATTTGGCCGCAACGAGGAGGAGAAAACAATATTGTCAAAGCTCTGCTGACTCACTCACTGAGAACACCTCATTTTGTGAGAAGAGTGGATGACATGCCATGATAGGAAGTCAATGCGTGACATCTTGCCAAACATCTTCAAGTGCCTGAAGGAACAACAATACATAAGGAATGTTGCTTATCAAGACCTCGGATACAAATCATACATTCTTAGGTGAGACCGTCAGTTTATGTCGACAAAAGCAATTCAGAAGAATAGTTTAATGTGTGCAAAAGGCCCTTGCACTAATTGAAGCACCCAGAAGAACAGGAGTATTTTTGGTTTTTCTCTGACGAAAACAACTTCCACCAGGATCAAAAACTCAATGAAAGAAATGATAGGTGGCTGACTATGTGCTGGCGGGCGGAATTAATTGAAATTCCAGCTGTTATGCACGCGCACGAAGTTCCACCAGCATTGATGGTTTTTTCGGTGTTGTGAAGGTCAGTGAGGGAGAGACACATCATGACTCCTCCATTTTTCCACAGAGTCAATGCAGATGTGGGTGTCTATGTAGAGACTCTTCAAACCATCGTTATTAAGCCGCCTTTCATAAACAGCGTATCCAATGAAGCAAGATGTCCCTCTCCCCTCCTTCCCCCATGTCTTCCAACACGATCCGGCTTCATTCCATACAGCTCTCAAAATCCAGGATTGGATGGATGGCCGAGAATTTCCATCACCATATCACATCGAACGTATGGCTGCCTCCTAACTCACCAGACCTTAATCCTTTACATGATTACGTGTGGAGCGGGGTGTGGTGTGGTTGAAAAGGAAGTTAATAAGCATCCCCATAACACCAAATTCTCCTCTTTGATGTAAGCAATAACCCGAGGAATGGAGGACATGAATAAAGACTATCTCATCAAAACTTGCAGTCAGTCGCTTTCAGACTGGAATTGAGTGAGTGATATGAGCCGAAAGAAGATATAGAAAATAAAACCTACGTAAATATTGTATTTATTTGTTTTGTTATAAGAATCTGTAAGTTCAACCATTAATAGTTTCATCTTCTGCTTTCCTAAAAGTGCGTAAGGTGACCTCAAATGACTTACGCACCCTGTATATGAATTACAACTCTTGAAACACAAGAACTTAACAAGTGTGATAGAAGTGGTATTTTTGGGAAAAAAAGAGTATGTTGGAGTCACTCTAGCGAGAGGTTTGCATTCCACCCCTGGTTGCCTATCCGCATCATTAGATCGATATTGATACTTGAGAGACGTACAATCAAAATTACGCCATCGACACACGTTCTTGTGATGTTTTAGAAACTTATACTAATATCAGTGTCTGGAATCCTTCTACAGATAAGAATTCCTAACCATCTTCTGTAAAGACAGGACCAGGCGAATAATTTATGTCAATTTAAACTAGTTTATGTTTTCAACCGTTATGTCAGAGAGAGGAAAGGGATTTCTAATGAGAAAAAATAGAAATGAAATGTTTTATCTTTTACAATCAACCAACCATTGACAAATCAAGAGATAAAATCATTGCCCTTATTCCTATAGCATAAATACATTTAAAACAGGCTATATTTCAAACAAGTATTCGAACAACCATACTCTAAGTCTTTGGGGCAAAAAATGAACCCGAAAACCGCAAAATACAAGGGTAGCATACACGCATATTCGCAGGTACTGAGAGCTAACTGATAAATCAATTCAGATACATAAGACAACAGAGTACATAATTGAAGAGATAGGGGATGATCTTATTATGCAGGAATGTAGCGAGATCGCAGAAGACCCAGCAAGAGAGAGATCAGAAGATGATCTGATCTTCGTTTTCATCTACCAGGAGGTTGGGCACACCGACCATATGTTCCAGTTCTTCTGGATCAATATTCTCCTTTCGTAATTCCTCATCATGGGCAGCCTTAATGCGCTTCTTTCGATCTTGAACCTTCTTCAATCTAAAGAGGAGAAGCAAGTAAGGATCTGAAATTGAGGAAAGACTAAATGGAGCAAAACTGACCTGTAGAATTCCTCCCTTTCTCTCTCATCAAGCTCTTGCATGATAAAGGCTATCGTATTTTCAATTCGTGGAATAATCACTGTGAGGAAAGGGAAAAACACTCAATACATTTTATTATAAAAGACATAAAAGGAAAATTCACTCGATGAACATCTGTCAAGTCAAAGACTAAGAGATTCAAACTGAACTGTTTACATATTATGATGTGAATTGCCAATCACGATGGTTAATTGTGGTCAACAAGAGGAATGGCAGAATTCAAGTTTCTCATAATAAAGTCCTTAGAATACCTTTACTCTACTCAAGTTAAGGATTTTTCATTATTATAAAAGACGTGAGAGGAATTCACTCGCCGTCACATTAACTGGTTTACATCCATAAGGTCGGAGGCATCGTGATGGCCAACCACCTTAATCAACACCATGATGCACGAATGCGAGTTTCTCAACAGACACTCTAAGATGCTTTTTGTCTACCGAAAATGAGTACTGAGTAATACTTTCCATAGCATATTATGTTTCTCAGGAAAGACCATGAAGGGAAGTGTTTATAACGTTTGACTTGAGTAAAGAAAAGGTACCCTAGAGCTGCTCTTGTGGGAAACCCGCATTCTATCATTCCGTTTTGTGAATAGAGTTAACTCTTTCGATGATTGCAACAACTACCAAAAAATTAGAGCGACTAAAATTAGTAGTACAGACGAATGAAACCAGACGTGAGGTTCCGATGATTTTTCGGGACCAAAACTTGATAGTAAATAACCCCTTCTATAAGGAAAAGATGTCAACGATCTTTATCTTTACAAACTCATTAGAGAAAGTTGTTTTCAGCATTTGTTTTTTTGCAGTTAGAAATTATCCTGATGCCGCTTTGATTAGAAACTCAACTTATATTCCACCTTTTCCGTTGACCGGAATTAATTTGCTGTAATTTGAAGTTAACCAGAGGTATTTTGAAATTTGCCCGCCTAAAACTTTATGAGTAGCAGTAGTATGGGAATTATACAGTACAGAAGAAATTGAATTAAACACACCAAAAGGCTGAGGAGAGAAGAGAATACACTGAATAAAGAAAGTACTTACAGATGCTGTCGGAATGTATATTAGTAAATGTAGCAAGAAGGGATATACTAACGGGAAATTTATATGCTAAATTGTTGGGTATGAAGGCCGAAAAGGTGAATGCGAACATAGGAAAGTACACATAATTGGAAAAACACTAAAATTATGAAATTGTAAGGGAGTGCATGCGATTAAGTCGGTAATATATTAATGACTTAAAAACAACTCATAATGTTTCAATCCCGTAACCTCTAACCACCATGACATCGGCGCCAAAAGAGAACCAGCATCATGCATACAAGCGCAATCACTGAAATGAACAATATCATCAGTTTTCGTGGGATTAAAACTCCCGTCAGTATATACAGGTGAATAAAATAATCATTGAAACGGTCATTTTCAAAATGTCGAAATAAGACATATCTACCGGAGCACCATATATTTATTACAAGCATGGCTCATATTCGATGAGTTCGATGTAAGGTAACATATAATAGCGTAATTTTTTCCGGCATATAAAAAACAAATATTATTGGTATTCCCCATTAGAGAAAAAGGGAAAACATGAGGCAGGTTATATAACACGATATAAATAATATAATCAGTTAAGAAATTACAAACCGGAGAGTTTCTAAGTTGCGGTTAGTACTAACTCTATGAAACCCTCAATTTACTGAATAAACATTGAACATAAAAGGATACTGCAATTCGTGGTTAAACCATGAAATAATAATATAAAGGCCCAACGAAGGGAAATGTTAACTAAGAGTATCCATATTTGGCAGATGGGAGACAATCTGAAACTTCTTTGGGCTTGAAATACAGTCAGTTGACAAGAGTTAGATGATGTGGTTTGTCATTTGCATCACACAACGTGCATTGATGAGTATAGGATCTGTGACGTTGCAGATAAGAATTTAATCACTAAATCGCTAATGATAAATTCATTTCTTAATTTCCACGACAATTGAGGAATTTGTAAACAACACTTGACTTGGGTAGAGAGAAGATATCTTGGAGTAAAGATTATGAGAGACTCATTATGCCATTCCTTTCCTGACCAGTATTAAATAATACGATTGATAATGAGATTTATTGGATTAATGTACAAAATCGCTTGTATTGTGTTGAATGCTGCAAAATTAGAGCATTAGTTCATTCAAATAATGATAAATACTAAATTAAGGTATCAATGCGACTCACACCTTAGAAGATAGTAATAGTAAATCAGGTGAACTACTTATAATTAATTGAACAGACTGTAAATGAATGAACTTACCATTCTCGATGGCATTGACACGACGATTTGTGGTTTTAATTACGGTATCGAGAATGAAGAATGATGATTGGAGAGAGGCTATTTCAACAAGAAGTTCCACTGCCTTTCCATATGCCTTCTTCAATTTGTCAATCTGTTGACCACCGCCCGATAGCCCGGTCAATTCGTAATCTTAAAGAGATGAAGACTGATATTAGTAATTAATGCAAAACATCGCAAATATAAGCTAAAATGCTAACAAATACCGCATAATATTGAAAAAGAAAGCGCACAACACTTTAAAGAACTTACTGTCAGATCCCTCATAGAACATGGAAAATTCAGGTAGATTCGTCCCGGCAACATTTGTATAGCTCACCTTCAATTTTATTTGAGCTTTTGTTACGTTTTGCATGACATGTGCCATAATATTTGAAGGCGCAGCAAACTTAACGTGAGTCAGAGAGAAATTCGCGTCGCGGATAACTTCACCCATTGACCCCTTTTTCTGGATAATTTTATGTACAATTTTGCGAAACTGTAGATTAAGGGCGTCGGACTTCTTTTTGAGGAGATTTAAGCCCATTTGAGCTCCAAGTAATTGGTTTCGCAGGACCGTAGAGGCCCTGGAGTTCATATGAATAAGAAATTAAATCATTCATATTATGTACATAAAAATAAAATTGCACGGCATATGCGAGGACTTACATTCGAGATGGAAAGACCGGGATTTTTTCATCAGTCATCTTAGGTAAAAAACTCAATACAACAACACGTTGAAATGCGTAAGTTTCTTGGCGATATTACAAACAAGATATTTTGTGAGAAAATAATAATATAGTTTTAAAGTAAGTTAAAATTTGTAAATATGCTAGTTGATTACATATTTTGAAGCATTTATAATTATTATATCGTTTTAACTAATGTTAATAAAATTCATCTCTACTAAATTATACCCAAAGTTTGCTAATAATAAATTATGAATCGTAAAAGAGATAAGTAAAGCATAGTTTTTCTTGCGTGTTCAAAGTATTTGAGATATTAATTGATGTAAAATGTTTCGAGATCAGGCCATGTAATGTTAAATTTCTGGGGAATATAATCATAGTAAACGTTCATAAGTATTAGGACTATGCCCGCCGGACAACGCATGGGCATATGGGAACACATGAATAAGAAAAGATTTATTTAAAATCATCATTAATTCTCCCTGAAAAGTAACTAATGACCCTCATGTGCATACTTATTTATTTCATTATGTACCTGGATATACTTTATGTTACAAATATCTATTTAAGATATTAGAAAAAATTAGAAATTAAGAAATTAGTATGTTTAAAGTTAAAGGGTTTGACGTGAAATATTTTTCTTATCATCGAATATCATGCCTTTGAGGCAACAGTCTCTGATTCTTATATATTTATAGCCAGTGGATGTCTATCATCACCTAGCGATTAGAAAGGATTGACTGACGATTAGATATCCACTATACTGTCCTCACAGGCGGTCCGCTGTGTGTTTGCATGTTTGCACATGGATACCTAAACGGATGTCTATCATCACGCCGAGATACCGACAACGAGACATAACTGAAGTCTAACGAAGGAATGTTTTGTATATAAACCTAATTCTCTTATAAATAAATTGGGGGTGGCTTGTTTGCCACCTCCGAACTGATCTGACGACATGAGTGACTTGACTTATTCCATCTATTCGATCGATGTGGCCCCCCTAAACTCCTCTACACGTTATAACAATAAGGAGTTATATTCGAGAATATTTTTCTCCTAAATCTGCCCCCGATAATTCTTCTACATCAAAGATTACCTCAGATGTATTCCAAATGGCTCAAATTACTATAAATGTCAAAACGGGGTTAATGGACATGTACAACATGAATGAAGTGATTAAGTTGTTACAAATGCGCAAATTTACCGGCATGCTATGAAGTTCAAAATCTGCTCGTTTGAGTGCTAGGATAACAAAAGAATTACTGCAGAAGCTCCTACTCGGATCGAAACGAAATTTTATAAGGGAGTTCCACGGTTTTGAGGAACTGCAGAGGAACATTCGCCTTTCATGTAAAATCGTACATTATGTTTTCTCACACAGTTTTGGAATTTTACTAATTAAATCTTCGACCTTTTAAATTTAAATTTCAGTCCATCTGTGGATGTAACCTACGCGATCTTAACGGGAATTACATCCGCCCAAAGGCACAAATTTGAAAAAAACTCTGAATTTCGATTAATGTACTCATCCTAACTGGTATTAATCAAATGCGTGTACTCAGGCTCATAAATCTACCCATCTCGGGTATTACCAATATTACCCAGAAAAAAAGTTCAAATTACGTATTTGCATCAGTGTATTTTTCATTTCAAACACGTAATAGTGCGATACGAAGTAACTCCCTGGCAAAATAACGAAATAACTTCTGACTTCCAATATCAGTAGCATGACACATTACAATTCTTCACCCTTAAGCCATTCATCCATGGACAAAAGGCTCCAATTTGGCGAATCGGATGCTTTCTCTGCAACCAGAGTGGGACAGCTAAAATCCTGAACCTCTTTCCAGTGATTTTTATCTCCAAGGACACTAGAAAAACACTCATCTCCACCGACATTCCAAGGTCCGACTAGAAGATCACTGGAGTCTTCAATTATAGGTGCTGAAGCGACGAACACATCGAATCTACTTCCTCGTGTTCGATGAACTCTCAGTTGTCTGCAAGCCAACACAAATCGACAGTCGACACAGTCCTGTAGCATGACAGAACTGCCTACTGGTCGGAGGATCTTGATAACACATTTCGAGAGACGAGATGCCATCAAATTTCCACAGGATGAAGTGATACAAACTTTGCAGTCAGTCAAATCTGTTAGGCAGAGAGACTGATCACGAAGACTGTCTTTGTTTAAGTTCCCATCATTAGCTGGTAAACGGAGATCGTGACGATTCGAGAGTCCGGATAAGGAGAATTCAGAAGGAATTGCAGTGGGATGAGGAGTAGCGACTGGTTTCTTAGGCGATGTGTTGTTTATAATAGATACATTATCAGAGGCTGTGGATTTCGATGAGGCCTTCTTGGAAACACCAGCTCCAAATTTGAACCTTCTTTTTGGCATTATGGCAGCGCGAGCTTCTTGAAAACGGGTTTTGAGATCCTAAAATAAGAACAAGGAAAACGCGCGTCTTGTGTTAATATAGTGGTCTGGGTCGTTTTGTATTGTAGTGTAGTCGAGGTGTTTGTAACTAGCGCAATATCTTAGGGAATCGAAGAGTCGATCACGGTATCCTACAAAGGACAGCAGACTATAACAGCTACCTTCCCCATTACTCTGCGTGCTGACGTACGATTGGTCCAGTGAGGTCGCGAGCCTACTTGCAACTCATTATTAGCAACGTCATTGATGGAATACAATCGCTTCTTTCGATCTCTTACCAACAGCATATTGAAATTCACTTTGCTTTGCTTACGACTCATTCACCTAACCCAAACCGCTTATCAATTTTTTTGCTATCTTATCCTGCTGAATTGTTTAATTCTTTTCAAGTTACTAATTAAGAGACTGAGCGTCTTCCCCCTCCCCTTCTCTCCCAGTAAAAGTAACCAACGACAGTCACTATTTTCTTTCATGTAGAAGAGTTCGTAGTAGTCTGGACTGTTATATCCTGGTGGTTACAACTTGTCGAACTTGGGAGGCCTCCAAACTGTGGTCTTACAATACTATCTTGTTCTCAAATCATATACAGACATAAAGACCTCGACACCGCATACTAGAGAGTGCTCTCTTAACTTTGGAAGTGACGTGACCAACCCCTATTAACCAATCAACCATTAAATACTTATTGAGACGAAAAAGAGCTGTTTTCCTTGCGATTAACAAGGGCAAAGCACATACCTATACATTTCTTGATGATGCAAGACGGCAACATTATTAAGATCTTGCGGTAGGTTAATAATTAAAGACCAATTGGGCAAGAATCTGACGACACAATCTGGGATATTTAATTCTCAAATCTGTAGTAATAAGAACTGCCTAAGCAATAAGCAAGAAAGCATTCTAGTACTCAAAACTCACATCAACATCTCGACGGGCCTGTTGGACATCAAATGCTTTGAGATGAAACGAGGACTCCGAGAACCAACGCTGCAGTTCCTCGATTTGATCCAGCAGTTCATCCAGTTTCTACGCAGAAAAAAAGGGTAAAATTTGACAGACGAAAGTCACAAGATTCCGCGAACGGGATTCGTGATTCGGACACTCTCATACAGCCTTTCCATAATGGTACTAAGGGCGCCTGATAACAAGAGACTTAAGGCTAGGACGCTATTGGCAAGATCATCGTTTCTCAGGAGCAGTGAAAAAGGCCTTCCAGTGCCAAACTTCCGGTTGTTTTAAGTCGTAAAAATGCCAAGGATGGTTGGAACGACACATTTCAGAAAGTCAACCTCAGTGTTGATATCGGATTCAGCACGAAACTCTTCTAAAGATCGTTTGAAAAAGAAGCAGAATATGCTCTTCGGAATGAGAAGAGATAAAGTAATTATCCCGAATCCTATGAACCAAACCTGCCTACTATTTCTCCAGGCTACTTCCTCACAGTTGTAGCTATCCGTCCACTAGACCATATAGCATATTGTATTCCATCTTTACTAATACACGAATACGAAATACCAACAAACCTCATTACGTTCTGTGAGTTCAGGCGCTCCTTCCGTGAGCTGACACCTTTCCTCCAGCTGACTAATTTGTCGAAGTAGCAGTGCCTTAGCTCTCGCCATATTCGCCAGAAAGAATGAGGGAGTGTTGTGAGTCGGAGAGGCAAAAATCGGTTCTTCCCCTTCTGAAATAGGAAGATTCAACGGAGGCAAGATGATATGCTCGCCAGTTGCTTCCCCACGCTTTCTTGCTTCTGCCGTCTCAGACCTAGCTGCCGCAGCCTTCCGCTGAGCATCTCTCGTTTCAAGGCGTTCAAGCAATTGAGCTGGAAGCATACTTCCACTATTACCGTTACTACCACCAACCTCCGTCATCTGAAATAATAGGGTAAATGAAAAGCCATCCTAGCTTTCGAGCATCCAAAAGTAAACGAAGTGCAAATTAATGTTGTTGACAATTTAATGGAAGAAATGGCTGCCAAATAAACCAATAAACATCTTGAAGTGATCACACTTCTGTCCTCTTTCTCTTGGGTCTGAGTCAACTCGCGGACACTTAGATCAGAGCAGCAGCAATTATACTCCTTTTATTACAGCAATGACATTGATAAAGTGAAAGGAAGAGAATTCAGTTTATCCCTCTGTGAAATTCTACCCTTACTTCAATACTTCGACAGCTATCGATTCTTCATTAACTGGGAGCAAGTTATTTGAAACAAAACTGGTGACTAAATGTAATGCAAATACTAGAAAGGAATAACCAAGCTCTCGCTACTTTAATCAGAAACGATCAACATTGAGGAAAACCGGAAATGCAAAGTTACCGCCTCTGAATGCATAAAAGCGAAAAAAAAAATCAAAGATACATGCAAAAAATTCCACATCAGCTGAAAGGCAGACATACCATTTCGAAGCCTCCACAATGAGGAACACACACTCTGGCATATCTGACTTAAACCAATACGACTGGTTATGCATTTCACTAGATATGTACTGATGAATATCTAACTATTGAAGCACTAATAGAAAGTCCGTTTGGACAAAGGAATAAAAAGCTTTCAAACTCTAGTGCAGCATTCGACTATTACATTTTGAGTATTCTGGTGTCCACCGTCTTTTAGTGTTATTTCTTTTGCAGCTGTAATTTTGTAATATGCAATCCTAATTTTCTCTCAGTTTCGTAGAGCAGTCTTAGATACGGAATAATCACAAGAGGGTTTACATCCGGCAGCAAAAAAACAGAATACTGGTTGCTCCACCAATTTCTTGGTTGCGAACTTCCTGTATGGGGCATTGAGGTACTACCGCTATTACGTTCATCACCTTTTGTAAAAATATAAGGAAAATTGAATAAGAACTAATCGGTAATATTGAATGAAAAAATAACCAAATAGAACACGCACATTCCTATATTAAGGTACTGAGAAAGGAAATCGTCAGAACCCTCAACAACTTAATAATAATGACTCACTACTGAACAGATGTCACCACAATCTTCCAAATAGATAAGTCGAACTAAACACTACTGGAGTCTTGGAATATTAAAAGCTCGTAGTGAAATAAGAAATTTAGGATGACGATAAAGTAAATGGACAATATATAAAAAATGCCTTCACAAATGCAACACCAAATTCTCAAGCACACAAAAGAAAATTAGTAGGTCTCAATAAAAACAACGGACTTTATTACAAAAACCATATTAGTGGTACAATGGTAGTATGGGAGATGGAAAGGGAATTAGTGCAGTGGGCCGATTCGACGATCAGACGGGTCATCCTCATCCATCAGCACTGGTTCGTCAACAAGGTCTTCGAAATCCACAGCTGAGATATTGTTATTGTTTGCTGATTTGCTCGCTGTTGTGATGTGAACGAAACGATGAGGTGAGCCACTATCTCCGTCTGCCTTTGGTCCAGAGGAATTGTCTACTGTCTTTGCGATTGCCTCTAAATTATTAGAAGTGATGCCAAGACGTTTTCGGCGACTTGTGGCTATTTGTTCATATTCGGCCTCCAGGAAACGTCGACGATCTTCAATGAGTTCTGAAAAAGGCAACAAGAAAACCATTATGACTAACCACAACATCAATCTAGAGATACCTGCTATGAAGGAAAACGGTGAAAAGAAAATGAATACGCACACAATGTTATCCGCAATAAAATCCTGAACGTGAATAAGCATTATTGAAACGTGGTCATCCGCAAGTCGCGTTATGTACGAATACGGATCATGAAAACAAAACCCATTGGTACACATGCAGTGACTGGAAGGACATTGTGGCTGTGGTGTCCCAAACGATCCTCACCTGCTGGTTGCTCTTGAAATAAATCTGTGTTTAACCTTACCTCATTCCCACATGTACATTTAGCTTCGCGATCTATGCTTATTCAACCCAATTCCCTTGTTTGTTGTCGTTTCTCTCGAAATGGTGATACCGTTCATTTGATTTTACACTTTATAATCAAAACTAATTTACTACTGTGCAAACGCCTTCTTCCTAGATTCTGCAAGTGCTAGTTTTACCACTAACTGCGATGCCTAGTTGCGTACACATCGGTAACCATACCAATAAACAATTATTAACTTTTATTAACTCCATTATCCTCAGATAAGTTCCACGCTGCATTCTGCCAGACTTGACAAATTTCGACAAACAGCCATAAATTTACAACTTTATGAAATCAGCTACTCTCGGCAACTGTCTTCGACACACAACATTGTTCATCTTGCATTGCAACGAAGATAGCAAAAAAATGGAAAGGGAGATAGTTTGACAAAACTACTCTACAGTAAATCAGAACCCATGCTTTTTTGGATGGACCAATCGCACTGGCTACTACTAACCAATGGAGAAGAAGCAGATTGCAAATTTCTTAATCAAAGGGCTTTTAGGGTGTCTACAATCTGACCAAGTTTAGCAAATATTAATGAAAATCTAAAAAAATAAGGCTACTCAAGTGGGGGTCAGTAACCATAAAGGCTCTAGAATCTCGTTTTAATTGACGTGAGTGGTGAACAACACATGCTATCATTATTATACACAGCCAAGTAACTATAATTCGAAAAAATGATCGCATAAAAATAAGTTCGAAAGGGACTCGATGCAAGAAAGATCGACCGTATAAAAAAATTTACATTATGCAAGATGATAGTTAAAGAACTTCTAGAATTATGAAATAAAAATTTGACTACTGGACATACGGGTTAAGGAGAAGGAAATCTCGTAGTTCACTTCTCACTCAAGAGGGCTAAGAAAGATACAGTGGGACAGCTAGTGATACATAAAAGAGGATACCATAGTGTGGAAGTTAGTCAGCGTATCAATACTAACAATAACACTGAAATTAAATTTAATTAAACACCGAAAAAATTTAGAAGTTTACAGAACGTAAACCTGAATTTCAAGCAGATTACTATATGTACAATGTATTAACCCTTTTTGATATAAGTGGTGATGTATCATTACAACTGTGATATATTCAATGCTGTAGGAATGGTTAGGAAGATGAATACCTAAATATGGCAATTTAACAAAAGGAATGCATGAATCAAGAATATCTTTTAACTCGAGAGGAATAAAAGTAAAATACAATGAATCGTAAAATTACACCAAATAGGGAATGAGAGTAGTCAGGTATTTCAATACTCTAACCAAATATAATGCTGAATTTTGCGAGCACTAAGCCACATCTTCAAGAATATCGAGATCTATCCATCACAATGACTACCTACAGTATATTATTATTGAAGTCTGAACGTGGGGTTTGCCAAAGGGATCACTCATATTTACAAGCAGTGATTTTAAAGCGTGTGTTAAAAGGTACAATGAACCAATTTAATGCATACATATACTTGAATGAAACAAATTCAAAATTATTTACCTAGAATTTTCGCTTTGGTAGCAGATTTTCGAGATTCGCTTTCCTTATTATCCACTTTGGGACAATAAAATAGTGGGGGACCCTGCTCAGTACGAATAAAACCCACCATTTTCATCTGCTCCTCTTTCCAGACCTTAAACTGAACAAAGAGGAAAAAATTATTGTGTAAGCTAGAGGTCTAGGTTACAAAGCACACTCACTTCATTCATCAAGTGCATTTTATGTTGGAGTAAACTCAATTCAAGTTGATGAGCTTTGCGTTGACGGAAGAGGTCGGCCCGTTCCTGCTTAGCGGCGGCCCTCTCTTCAGCGGCTTTTGCATCAATTCGAGACTCGATCTCAAGGCGTCGCTTTCGTTTTATCTCGTTAGCTTCCGCCTTAGATTGACTCAATGTCTGTTGCAAGATGCCAAACATCCGACGACCTCTGGGAAAAAAGGAATAAGTAAAATAGCTGATACACCATTAAGATTTAAGAGGTAAAAGGCAAGAAATATGACACAAAACATACCGTTCTCGATCCATATTTTTGTATTCCTTGATAGCATCAGAACGAGTTCGTTTTTCACCAACCCGAACAACTGAGGAGTGGACTGAGACCTAAAAATCAATATAAAACAGTAGCAAGAAGCGCTCGTGGATATTTAAAAACCACGCTAAACATTAAAAGGGCACAGATAAGAATAAAATAGTTAAAAGTAAAGGACAAACATTTGATTGCGGATTAGGTTTAACTAGTTGGGTAATTTTTACATCATCGTTGCTGCGAGTACTTGGTTCAATACGAGAAAATACTGAAGGTGGCGCTCCATTCGAAGAAATAGGACGCGATATTGCACTTTTAATTTCTGTAATTTTGTGTCTAAAAGAACATGAAATTGATATAAGTAGGGAGAAAATCATAATTATCGAAATGACTCAAACACACTTGTCCTCATCGGGTAGTCTTCCTGTCATATTGACTATGGAATCATCCGTTGATTGCAGTAAGTCCTTCTGCATTTCAATACTTTTTTTAACGGAATCGATGGAATCGAATGAAGTCATCGCGAATTTAGCACATGGGCGCAAGATTTAAAATATTACTGGACAACTGGATTTAAGCGCTGTCGTTTAAGTGCACGAAATCAAGAGAAAGATAATGATATAATTTTAGTGCTTAAGAAAACAAAATTTTGTCTTAATCCACAAGAAACGGATTTTTTGTTTATGTATACGAGATTAAGACTATTTTCCCAAGATCTGAAGAAGTTTTGGAAACTTACACATTATATCATTTAGCTGAAGGTTAATATTTGATCATTGTGATAAAAGTTGTTAGGTTTTTAGGCATAACAACTTTCGAATTTTGCTGAACAGTCTGAGTTCGAGTGTGAAGTTGAGATGTCTTAATCTGTATATTTTTATTATTACTCATTGAAGTTAGCGAATTGTGTTTTATTATGAAGCGAAACGTTGTCTTAGTTGAATTTTATTTAAACTTCCTCCCGTAAAAAAACAGTTAGAATCTGATTGCTGTTTAAATGTTTAAAATTTATAACAAATTAAATTCACAAACACAAAATATGAATATAAAAATTAATAATGAATATTTGTGATGTTTCATGACATTTCACAAATATATCAACAGTTTAAAGAAGAGTGAACATGAAAACCTCCTGTCAGCGAATACCTTGCAATTAGAAATGACTGATTGGCGATGACATCCCGATTAGAAAATCTATCTGCCATCCTACCGTGTATGTGCGTATTTGAACACAGATATCTAAAGAGATGTCAGTCATCCTCCCGAGGCATCGAAGACGAGACATGAATGTCGTCAATGAAGAAATGTTTTGTGTATGGACCTAATTTATGTATCGATAAATTAGAGTGATTTATCTAGCGGCATAAGTAACTTGACTTATTTTGCGGTAAGCTCATACCAGCTAGTACAAACATTTTTATCATCATTATGTGTTTATCAAATGTGACGGAAATGTCTCGACTAGTATTGATAAATTTTACCTCAGATATATTTAATATATAGTATATGTATATATGGTGATTTCACAAATCTTTATTAGTATCAAATTTAAATGTAAAGATTTTAAATAAAATTATTTACGTTAGTCTTTAAATATAATTAAAACTGCAAACACATTGCTACTATTTTGAGATTTGTCAGATGACCTACAGATAATATTAATAAATAGCTCACCTGAAACCAATCTATCTAATATTTGCGTAAATTGTCTCTATCTGCTTGCTACTGGTTAGTCCTGTTTTATAGTTGGATTAAAAAATTACACTTTATGCCGGTAAACAGAATTGGTCAAGCCCATTAACTGATGCTGTTTCGTCCTTGGCTAGTTTATACATTTTGTCACATCCGCCCGTTTTATCCTTCCTCTATTTATCCGGTGCAATTTACTCGTTTTCACAATTGTAGCGTTCTAATGGCATTAATTGAAAATTTTGAGGTATCTGCTCTCACAGAAAAATCTAGATTTGTCGCACCATTCCGTATTCACTATCGAAAGGTACGATAAACAAATTAAGAAAATATTTTGTTGATTAGAACGGTGTCAATCGTACATGGGATGGAGTAAAGGCACACGATGGGTTTGTCAGTTATATTCCTTTAATCTAAAAAATTTTAGGGTATCAATCCTAATCTACAATAGAGATCGAAAGAGTTTTGTCTTTGTGAAACAGTTTCGACCCGGTTTGTAGGACTCTTTGGTACTTTCTTATAATTTTATTTCTTTTCAGTTGTTTACTATGCTAACTTACGAATACGGGAGGGTGAAAATGCAGCATCAGTTGCTTCTGCACCACATACTCCTATTGGATCAGATGGGAAACCAATTGTCCTTCCCTCTTCCTTGGGTGAAACGCTAGAACTCTGTGCCGGAATTATCGACAAGGCAGATAAAAGTTTAGAAGAAATTGCTTCCATTGAACTTTATGAAGAATGTGGTTATCGTGTTGATCCATCAAGGCTGAGGAAGATAACTACTGTTTCGTAAGTCTGCTGCTTTTTTTTACAATTTTTCACTCTGATGAAGAGCACAAGTAGCTAAATTAAGTCGATACATGTGACTATTTCTATTTTTATTAAAGTACTCTTTATAATTCTGTCCTTTGATTTCGAATTTGAAATGTGTTAGACCTAACAGTTTATTAATCGTCGAAAATTCGGTTTTCTTAAGTTTTTTCGTTCTCGAGAGCCACCTTTCCTATTTTTTCTCTAGTTTATCTATTAACAGCGAGCATATTCGGCGCTAATGACCACGCGTACCCAAATTTTCAGTCTGAAATTCGATTACAATAATGACGATTTGAATTCAAAGCAGTATGCCAAAAATTTACACCGAAGCTGTAGTTAACAGTTTTCAGATACTTTAATTTCATTATTTTTCATGATCCACTTCTTAGTCTCCTTCTTTTCAACGCATTTAGGAATTTTTCTGTTATACATGCCTCAACTGTTAGACTAATTTCAAAATATCTAATTTTCACTCTAGTGCCAGCGTCGGGTTGAGTGGATCAGTAGCAACCGTTTTCTACACTGAAGTAGGAAACTCCGACCTTGATCCTTCAGCAGGGGGTGGCAATCCAGATGAGGGTGAAGTTATTGAGGTCGTCTATTGGCCCGTGACGAGGTCAGAGGAACTGCTCACACTCACAGAAACCTCTACTCCGGTATCAAGTTTCACTGTGCTCGCTGTCATTTGGTTTCAGCACAACATTCTTCCTTATCTCTAATCCACCTCCTGCCTCTCCCCTCAATCTCTCTATTTTCTATGCAATCGTAAATGGTATTGGTTTCGAACTATTTATTCCATCTAGATACGTGTGATTCTAGAAATAAAGAGTTGTGATTCAACTTTTTTTCTATTTTTCAAAACTTCTCTGTGGCTGAATTCGGCACAAAGTAGTCGGAAGAAGTTGCATTGAATCTCAGTTCGGGAATCCGTTATCCAGTGTTTAAGGGGTCCACCTCCCATCTAAGAGTCAAGTCACTTGCACTGATTACTGGCTAGCGAATGCTGCTATTTGGAAATTTATTAATAGCAGGGTTTAATGATAATTGATTGACTCCTTATTAAGAGCCAAGTGGATTTGTAGCAACGAAAATTTCTATTTGGCTTGTCCCTTTAATGTAGAATGTAAATATCATGTGAGCGACAAAATCTAGGGAATTCTTCGACCTGTTTTAATCGCGACAAGATATTTGTTTTGTTTGTCTGGATTTGTCTGTCACAATGCAGATAACTAATACCAGCTATTCGGCATTAACGGACAGAATGTACTATTTAAAAATGACGCCCTATGTTAGCTAATAGCCCTGCAAATCAGAAGATTGGAGTGATACTACCACCAAATTGTTTGAAAATGGTAAATTCAGGTATATTCCTTCTACAATCAGATTGTTCTGACGGCTAATCGGATATTTCCGTTGCACGCGAGAGAAATTCACGAGCTTCATCTTTCATGCCCTGAGTTATCGAGCATTGGATTCCCAGACTTACACCCAGATATGTGAGTGGAATATATGGAGAAGCCGTTATTGTAACTATTGACTAACCAGGCAGCCGATCATTTAACATCTATTCAAGCCTATATAAGTATATTTATTTTGTTAAACTATTGAACCGCCGTTTGAGCCAAGTCTTCTCTTTCCCTCATTACTGAGTCTGAGTAGTTGCAGCTTCAATAAGGAGCAACTGAAAAATTACAAAACAGATGAATTAAACGGAAATGTGAAATGCGGGACCACGAAAATTCAAACGAATATAAACATTGCTAATCAGTATCTGCCTTAGTAGATGAGTTTTAACTAAATGGAATACTCCTAAATGCTCAATTCTTGAGATTGTGAGGATAAGGTGGCACCAAGATCTCCTGATTTCACAACCCACTTAAATGTAACGCTGTGTGCTGTATGTATGCGTTTTAATAATAGAAAGGCAGCATTTGATAAGGGGAACAAGAGACAGGTTCAGTAGGGCAAGAAATGGGAAGAGTAAAGAGGTAGACATTCAAATTAAAGCGTTAAGAAAGAAACTTTAGCTCGATTCTGGAGGTACTGAAATGTTTGTTTTCTTATATTAAGCGTAGTTTTCTGATGTTCAAATTTCATGATTTGACTTCCAAGTTTGTAAATAATATTGTGCTCGTGATTTTCAAATCCCGTTGACCGGTTGGTTTAGTTCTGTCTTAATTTATTTATTTGTATCTTCTTATAATCAGGTGCAGATTGTTGGGATTATCGACAACATTATAATACATTTTAATACCTTCTTTGCTATAGCCAGCAGATGTCTATCAACACCTGGTGGTTAGAAATGATTGACTGGCAGTAAGAGCTCCACTACAGTGTCCACAGTTGGTCTCGCTGTGTTTCTGTACATAGATACCTAAACAGATGTCAATCGTCACGCCGAGACACCGACAACGAGACACGACTGACGTCTAACGAAGAAATGTTTTGTATATAAACCTAATTTACTAATCAATAAATTGGGAGTGGCTTGTCTGCCACCTTCGAACTGATCTGACGACATGAGTGACTTGACTTATTCTATCTATCCGATAGATCTTCCTAACTTTATTTCATTCTTCGACCAAAACATTTTATCAGCCAGTAATAATCATCTTTTCACAAAATAACCACACCGATATCGAAAACAACCAATCAACGAATTTCGGCTAAATTCTCTCGAACCTATTTTGTAAGAGGTTTATTAGGTGATTTCAATATACGAATGGCCTACTTTATTACATGAGTTACCGCATATATCCATCGTGAAATTTGGAGAATTTCTAGCCGGTTCTTTGGATTACATGTCCCAATCAGAACTGTATATCGAATAGTGAAAGGTAATTTTGACTTAAACAGAATGGTGTAAATCGCACGGTTGATGCAATAAAATCTCATTCAATGCAAGCTCATTCTACTCTCTCTATGTAATATCATGCTAACAATGTTTAAATTCTTATTTACAATCCAGATCGAAAGAGTCTTGTTCTCGTCAGACAACTTCGTCCAGGTCAATCAGAATCTCAAATAGGGTCAAATTTCTTCCTTTCTCTGCACATTTCTTTTCAACTGTAAACATAGTGAAGTTTTTGCTATTTATGCATAAGAATGAAAAACAAGATGCAATCTGATGTATCTGGGTGAACCAAACTCAAA
This sequence comes from Hymenolepis diminuta, assembly GCA_900708905.1. Classification (NCBI taxonomy): domain Eukaryota; kingdom Metazoa; phylum Platyhelminthes; class Cestoda; order Cyclophyllidea; family Hymenolepididae; genus Hymenolepis; species Hymenolepis diminuta. The sequence goes on from CAADRB010000003.1 coordinate 4,202,485, forward strand.
TCCTTCCATGTTCGCTAAATTCTCTGTGGACCTTTCCAGGGACAATAAACCTCAGAAACCTCATAGGACATTTCAAATTCGACATAGCATTAGAGATACAGGCGTGAAGAATTATTCGAAATTTTCAATTGACTATCATGAAAGCGATTGAACTTCAAAATATTCTTCCTTATTTCAATTCGGAAACTATGATAGCTAACATAAAATTTATTATAATTTAATTCAATTGAACTATTTGGGTAGTATATTGTTGGTAATTAGAGTGTTTTGTAACTATACAGCTGATGTTACTTTTTGAAATTTCCTTGCGAAATATGCAGATTACATTTTAATAACAGTATTGTTCTCTTATATGTAGCGGTTGCATTTTAGAAATGCGATCAATTAGGTCAATAATGCGTACTATTTAACTATACTCAGATATTTTTGACTTCGAAAATATTCGGGCAAGTTGAATATATCTAAATCCATGATGAGGTTTTCGATTCTGAATTAATTTAACACCATCCTCGTAAATATTTATGCACTGGGAAAAAAAATTTACCACATTCGTGAATCACTAAATAAATAGTAATCAGAAAACCCGATAAATATTACTTATACATACATTTATGTAAAAACAAATTGAAAAACAAAATTAATCAATTGCTAAAAGACCTTTAAAAATTTCATTATTCATTGATACATAGCCTCTTGCATTAGGGTCGCACCAAAATTGGTAGACATCAACCAATTAGATTCCAAGGATTTCTGGCAAGCTTTAATTTTTTGACCATGTACTGACCTTGAACAAGTACATGGGAAGCTCTCGTGACCATCTCTAATGGCATTTGAAGAATTTAAAATCGGTCCTTTGACCGAAAAGTCGAACTTTGTCATTCCATTCAGAATTAATTATCGTAAAGTATTTCAATCAATTAATTTTGACCACATTAGAACGGTATCAATCGCACAGTCGATGGAGTAAAATCTCATTCTGAGTAAGCTTATTCCGCTTTGAGTATTATTATTCCATCAGCGTTTCTATTCTCATTTACAATCAAGATCGAAAGAGCCTCGTTTTGGTCAAGCAACTTCGACCAGGTTAGTAAAACCTATCTTAATTAATGTTTCAAAGTCAGTTCGACTGATTCAAGGATATATTATTATTATTATGAAAGAACCAGAAATGTAAAATTTTCAATGTTATTTGCTTTTCATGAACGATTCGGATCTTTTTGTAGACTTTTTGATTACTTGATGCATTTCATACAATTTTTCTTCTATCGATTTCTATGATATTTTTGTATTTTTACTAAATATGATGGTAGATGTGTTTTTCATTAGAATTGAATTAAAACCTCAAAATGATTTATATGCTAACCTACATATCTTTATTCTCTATTAGTGGTCTACTACGTCCAACTTCAGAATATTAGTAACGGCGATAATCCTCCCGAAGATTTCGGCTATACACTTGAACTTTGCGCTGGAATTGTGGATAAACCGGATCTGTCCTTGGAAGAAATCGCTGCGGCTGAGGTCCATGAGGAATGTGGTTATCGTGTAGATCCGTCCAGGCTGAACAAGTTCTCCACAGTTATGTGAGCTCCCTTAAATCAGATAGCCAAAATATCCCCCGATTTCATCTTAACGAAAGTTGTAATGAAATTTGTTTTAGCACTAATGAACGCTTAACAGCTGCAAGTGGATGCATTTACTATTTGGAAGTTGGCGATAATGATCTTGATTCTGCTGCTGGTGGTGGAAATGCAGATGATGGAGAATGTATAGAAGTAGTTTATTGGCCTATTGATCGTATTGATGAACTTCTGACTCTAACCGAAACAAAAACGCATGTGTCAGATATTACTGTACTAGCTGTCCTTTGGTTTCAGCTGCATATACTACCATCGCTTTGATATTTGAAATACATTTCGTGAACTGATTCATTTTTGTCTTATAAACGGCCAACAGAACTTAATAGCGGTTCTTAATTTTATGTATTATTTATAATTAGTTCGGACATTGATCTATCTGCTGTGTATATGACTAAGAATATGATGTATGCTTGACATAATTTTAAAAATACGTATAAGCATTAATACAGCAAACATTTAAATAGAAGGGCTTTATTATTTAGCTTGGCGTTATGGAGCTTCACACTTTTAGCAGTGATTGCTTATTATGTTCTCTCAAACTCTTTAAAAAATATAATCTTAGAAAAGGTGTCTTCCGTTAGATTCTACGCACTATTCATTCAAAATTAGTAAGAATTTTTGTGCAGTTGCTCTATTTACTTTCAATAGTTTTCCAAAGTTGGGAGCAAACTGAAATAAATGAAAAGCACAATTATTAGTTGCGTAACATGTCAATTTATTATTATTCTCTACAGTACAATGAACTGGTGTGCATTTGTCTAAATTAAGGTAATTTTGCAGTCCCATTCACCATTCTCTCCTTGTACGCAGTGAACTGCTGACACTTCATTCCCCTCGAACGTTATCCTTCTATGTGCATATTTCTCTCTTCGCTGGTTTGGATCTTATACGTTTTTGGATTAATATATTTAACCCTCCATTTTCTGAGAGGGCTGGATAACCATAGAGTTCTTATAGGTAGATCAAATCTGTAGCGGATGCTACATCAATAACCCCTTTTGCTGCAGCTAGCTAATCCTCCCAAGCAGTCTGGATAGCGTCTAGCAGAATCCTCTATTATAAATTTCCTCCCAAAATTAGCTAGGCTGTTCCCAAAGTAGCGAGAACAAGAAAGGCGTGGAGTGGGGAGGGTTTATTGCTCCGTATCGATGAGATAGCAAGAATTTTATTTTATACATGTGAAGAGCTCCGTATGAGATGAGCTAGTAAGAATTTCTAAGCGAACAGAGCTCCTTATAAGTCTCTGTCCACGAGCTTGGTTCTTATATACAAACAACGCTAAGGTGCAGGGATAGTGACTGCTGATTGCCTGGAGGCCTCTGCAGGCGAACGCCACAGATCTTACGTCGACGCTTTTGAACAGAAGATATGCAAACATTTCATCTTTTTCTCAAAGATGAAATTGAATATGTGATCATTAATTGTAACAAGTATGTGCAGCAAAATTTACCCGCATGTTGATAAAGTTCAAATTTTATTAAAAAAGGTTTACCACCATCCAATGTGTCAAGTCATCTAATAAGCTATAAAATTCGACAGTTTAAAGTTCATTTTATTTACGTGTTTATGTAATTCACTTTATTTGAATTTTATTACTCTCTCCCCCACCCCTTCCTGGAAAAACTCTTCATATAACTGGACTATAGACTATAGTAGCTTAAAAGAACTATGCAATTCAAGTGCGAAATTCCCAAAAAGTCGATCCTTCAGTTTGAAATATAATTCATCTTTACGTCTCGCTTGCATGTTCCGGTTCTTTTTGTAATCTGTGAGTTCGAAAATGCTTTATTGTTAGGGGTAGAGATTTTATTGGTGTTCAATAGTTCAAACCTGGCGTATTGTGTTGAGTTCTACGAAATACACGGAACGACAGACCTGACTGCCGATTGTACTCTGAATAAATATACGTATAATGTTACCTTATTTCCTCGTGTATACTCTCATTCAGACTCCCCTTAGTAAACCAACTTTCCGCGTGCTTTGTTATTACCTTAAGGGACCAGTGACTTCTAATATATGCCATCCACGAATGGTTAAAAGCACCGTTTTATTTCCTACAACATAATTACAAAGAGTTGATTCCTGCTCGAAATCCTTCCCTCTGACATCTCCACTTCTTTAATTATTCTGCAGAGCTCTAATGCAGCGCCCAGAGTACAAAATATTATCAGGAAATTATCATTTCATCTTTATTATCCTTTTATTTCATCGTCTTTTTTCTCCGTAGGGTAAATTTGAGTGACAAGTTTTCTTATGATTTCGAAGTCCTCTTACTGAACACACAGGTCTACTACTTGGGAGATCGTCTTTCGGTTTGTAGTGATCTACTTGCCAGTGTCTCCTCCTCTCACTTTCATTTTCAAAGATTCGATGACACCGAGAGCCCACATACATGATTTCCTGTTTTCGTACTCCTTGCAGTTGAGATTGGTATTCAATAATGCCTCCTTCCTCCTAGCATCAACCCTAGAGCTGTGTTCCGAATAGAGTAATCTGTTATAAGTAAACCATTCAGAAGTACTAGTTTAATAAATGTTTTGCCGCATCTTTGTTCGAATTTTAATCGATAGCATCTGATATCTTAGACTAGGTCTATGTTTCACTGACTGCTGTTTGGTCTTTATGATATCTAGTTTTACAGGGTCATCGATAAACAATAATCATTCATCGGGGAGCCAAGGTAACTGAGAGAGCTCACTTGATTTATCTTGTTATCAGTTATCCAGATCTCCGCCGACGTAATTATAACAAACTAGTTAACTGAAGTGAATTTATTTGAAGTCATTTTTAATATTTCATTACTTTTGACATTTTGACGAACATTTATTAATTCCACACTTAGTTCTTTAATTTATAATTTCCTCTTTCAAGTATCGGTAAAAACTATTCTTTTTAGTGAAAATATGGTATTTATAAAAATGGTTTTAATAGACTCTAGCATGTTCTGTGAAGGATAACTCTCTATGCATTTCCAGAATTACCTTTTATCCGTTCTCTTTAATGATAATACCTCGGCTTTTCGCTCACGAAGTTGGAGTGACCTCTTTTATATCCCTATGACACATGACCCCTGTCTGCCATGTCTAAAAGCATCCATCGATTTCCCCTCTTTTCTATAACCACCCCGCTTCATATAAAAACCACATCTGCGCTCATGCTCTCGCGGGACTTACTCAAATGATTCGTATAAAGCTATCTTTATTTTCCACACCGGAACTACGCACGCTGGTCAGTTACGGACTCCTACACGTCCTGTTCATCTCCTCTCTTCCTCAGCACGCTGCTCTCTCTCTTCTATCTCTTTCCCTCTGTTACTCGTTTCAAACTCGTTGTGGCTTCCTTGAATACATTTTTTGGTCTACTCAACTCTTGGTGTTCCGCTTCACAATTGTTGTTAGCTCTTACTCAAACAGCTACGAATTGGTGGCTGTTATTGTTGTAATTCGTTAGCTGCAAACCGTTGGTTGTTATTAGAAATAAAAAATGAATATCTTGCGCTTTATAAATAAAGTTTGAATTTCAACTTGGTAGGTAATTTTATTTGAAAAGTTTTGAATGAATACTTCCCCACATGGAATATTCAATGGTATCAAACTTCAATCCAGTTTTATTAAAAATAGGCGTCTGGAAGGTGTTTTTAAAGTGAAAGAAGGACTGCGCCTTCTGTTCTTTGGTCATCTGCTCTGTGATCGTACGTAAACATCAAGTTAGAGAATAAACACAAATTGTGATAAAGAACCCGGATCATCCGATACAGTGCAAGCCTAAAACTGTGTACTATTTGAAACTATTTTCCACAGTTTACATCAAAGGTGTGATAATTCAAGAAAGTGATTATTCTTTCAAAGGAACAAACTGTAAACTGAGGCCACTTAAATTGAACAGTTACACTACATGGTAATCATCCTTACTATTAATCCTTGCAAGTTCCGAGGCCTTTAACTGTCTCGTCTGGAAAGTCAAATCCCATGAGTTCACATACACCGTTTGATGATAATGTTCAACCACACCGGTTAAGTTGAATTAATAAACCCATCCTTTATCTCAAACACTTATCATTACCAATTTGTTTTATCTTGCACAGTGAAAATTTGGATCAAGAAATATCCTATGCTGTTTGAATATCCATACCGACAATGTTCCTTCATAGGTTGCTTCCATTCTACATGTTCGTAACTTAGACAAACGAATAGGTCTCTCTAGTGACATTTGAACATTTACCTGGTAAGATATCGGATAATTCATTATTCATATTTAAAACTTTACAACAGTTCGGGAATGAAATGAAGAAAATACTTCGATTGTTCAATTTGTTCCTTATTTTTTCTTAATACAATTACAGTGAGACGGAACAAGACTCACATTTTAAACTCAAAATTTATTGATCGAAATCAAGTGGACGAAATGTAAGGGACAGAGAACAACGTTTCATATGTAAGTCATATCAACTTTTTATGTCTACAGGAGGGGATTTCGCTCCATGTGAGGGTTTGGCATAGCGGCTCCTTGATATCCCATAATGTAGGCCTCCTGTTCATTGAGAGTTTGAATCTCGAAAAGCATCTTCATTAAATCCAACTGCATCTCATTAAGTTGTTCACGTTCCTTCATGAGGAAGGAGTCACGTCGGCATTGCAACGTGGTACAACCTTCACCGTTTTCAACGAATTGGGCTTGAGCAAAAGCGTTGAATACGAGCAGGACTGCAAAGATAGATACGACAGAGGAGTGCATAATTTTCTGATGTTAGGAACGATAAACGAGGACAGAACTACGAATAGTGAGAATTTATATGTACGAACCAAGGGTTCAAAGTCTCTACTTGAAGTTCAAGTGTGACATGGTGCAGAATATGCTCAAACATTGATTTCAAAGTGTGTTTGTCTATTTTAATTTAATGACAAACACAAAGGTTAGCGAATGGAGTCGGCACTTGATCATCGAGTGCGAAAGCACTTCACAATGTTTCCACAGCCATCAAATGGATTTGAAAGAAACTCATAGGGTTTGCATTCTCAAGAATCTTCGTAATGGAAAAACATTTATATGATTTTTAAAAAAATTTTTTTATCAATATTTTAATGTCCAATGATTGCTTGAAACAAGACGGGCATTTATTTACTTCTGTCGTTCAACTTAAATAAGCTTTGTAGGAAATCTGCTTCAGAGTGACAGAGTTACTGAGGTGTTATGAAATATTTTGTTAAAACAATTGGAGAGAATCACTGAACCAAGTTGAATTTGGTTTTCTTAAGCAAAAATTTTGTTTTAGTGTAACTTTATTAGTTTTTGTGTGCTTGTGGTTATCTTTTTACGCTAAGTTTGATTTTACAGAAGCGAACTTATTTCTTTGATTTTAAAATCGATTAACGTTTGAGTAACCAGGATACCTTGAATTTCCTGGAAGGGGATGTTGATACTTGTACCGTGTTGCTATCTCTTGTTTAGCATTCAACTGATTTTGAGAAGCGAGACGTTTGCAATGTTTATTGTTTCTGAATTTATGCCTCCGCTATTCATCGGCATCCTTCACAGTTGAAAAATACTCTTTCACAGCTCTTCTAGATAAATTAGTGTGGATTGCATTTTACTTATTTGGAGTGGACATTGTATTTTGAAAGTTGAGGTTTGAGAAATAGAGTATTTGATGTTAGCGGAGCTCGTTGGATTAGTAAAATAGTGGTCTCTTCAAAAATACTAAAGCACTGCCTTCTTTTTCTTTAGTACTCTAAAGATTGGAAAAATGAAACTACATTTCATATTTTGAAATGAAGAAACGTTCTTTATCTCTGACCATGATAAATGAACCCCTTCGAGTCTTGCCTAATTTGGGACAGTCAGCACGCCCTGATTAATGATTACCGGTGTTTAATGAGATCTCTAATGTTGCCGATCCATCAGCTGCACACCATCAGTTGTTAAAAGTTACTGCTTTATTTGGTGAAATGTCCAGGCATCTGGGCCGATCACACTTCGCCTCCGACGTTTGTACTTGTTTCCCTATAGTTGTAGTCGTGGGATTTTAACTGAACTATCCTCACTTCGATTTCATCTGAATATAAGTTTATATAAAGGATTAATTTCAAAATAAATTTTGCTGAGTTGCTATGTGACTGACTATGTCCATGATATCTGAGCTCTTTTAAACAACTTGGCAATCAGTCGGCGAAGTCTTACCGTCATACATGCATCGCCAAGTCTATCAGGACTCCGTTGATGACTCAATCGAATGTCAGGCACACTTCCCTGCCTTTCGACTCTTTAATCATCGAGCGTTTCTCCTAAGCACCCATCTAGGTTTCCATACCAGCTTTTGCCATTATAACGGTCTTTGCCAACTTGTTATCTATATTTACTCAGGTGTGATCTTCCCTCCGTTGCGTTTCCCACCAAACCAACTCCGCTCTCTTCTTTCCAACTCCTATCAGTCACCTCTTACGATCTAGCTCCTCAGTCACCTCCTCCAGATCAACAAACCCACTCTTGCAAAACGAGAAAAACTTACTTACTGAAGAGAACAATCTCTTCAACTTATCTTTCATCAGAACTGGCAAGCATTGAGAGATAAAATTTAATACAATTCGCTGAACTTCAGTAACATTTCGAAACTAGAAAGTTCAATGTGTTAAGCATTTTCTGATCAACAGTATCTTCAATAAGTTTCAAACCACCTTTTGTTTTATATGCACACTCTCATAAATGGTGATTTGTCTGGCAGTGAAATGGCTCAGTCTCTCTTTGTAAAACCGCGGTCAAATTAACATATCGACAATATCTATGGTTATCTAACACGAAGACTGAAATGAATAAAACTGTCATTCTTAAGCGGTATAGCAAAATGTTTAAGAGATAGGACTTAAAATTATGAAACACGATCTTCCGAAGTGACCTTAAATACTTTTTGGAGAAATAAAGAAATAAATTCTTCACAATGTTCAAAGAGACAGATATTTCGAGACGATAACGAATTGAAACTATGAAAAGCGTTCCGCCTCGTAGACGAGTTAAGTCTATTTTTTTCGGATGAAATGTTGATTAGAGCGCTCTCTACCGAAGTCTCAATCACAATCAGCACCGCTGAAACTTGATGACTGACCCTAAGAGACTTTCAAGTTCGTTGCTGAATTTTTGACAACGCCAGATTTTTTTCTAATCACCTGGAAAAGAAGCAGTTAATGTAAAAATTGGCAAAAGTATTCACGTAGTTGATGTGGTATCAATGATCGGCTTTACATTTCTCGGTATCTAATTTTACCTTGACACTATTATGCCATTCTTTCATTTTGTATCTCAATCGAAAATAGGAGAAAAAAGGAATCGAAGGTGAATAAGAGATTTATTTGCGAGAAATTTTTATTGTTACAACGCGCATTTGAGGTGCTGAAAAGTTTCATCCGAGTTTAATCTACTGTTGTTGCTGATGGTTATGTGAATAGTGGTAGGGATATTGCCAAGGATTGTGCATAAAAGAAATCCTGCCCCCATTTCGTTCAATGGCTTGACGAAGATGCTCCATGGCGACCATCACATCACGACGAAGGAGAGTGATGTCTTGCTTGGTGACTCCGACAGGCTCCTCGGGATTTGTATGCTCAGCGTTAGCCTCAGCTTCGGCTTCGGCTTCAGCCTCTTCAAATTCAGCCTCTGCCATCTCACGGTCAGTTATCTGGCGACGATGTGATGTTGGCTGACGTCTCAAATCTTCTTCAAAAAGAGTGAAGAAGGCTTGAGTCTGAGCAATGACCAAAACCAGAAGGATTGCAGAAGTGACTGAAGTCTTCATGATAAATTTCTAATACACATTTTGCACCCTTGCAAAGCACTTTTATACCGTTTCTAAATTTTTTCAGTCCAAAGTCTAAGTATTGTCCAGTGTTGGGTGTTTTAGAATGGTAGTAACTTTATTCATTTGACTGGTTTGATCGTTAATGCTAATTGAAGTGGAATTTTCTCGATTGAATATGTAGGAGGCACCTAAAAGGAAATATGAGATGTTATTCTAGATCTTAATAAAAATTGCATGTAATTTGAATATTTGTTTTGCTTGCTTTACCTGAATGTTATTTAAAACATGATTTCTTCTGCAACAGAATTTGGGAAAAAGTGAAGTGATTTTCCCTACCGGTACACTAGTGGGATTTTCGTCAAGAATAACTGTCAAAAGCTCGAGGTTTTCTACTAGCTCGCCTTCTCTTCAAGACAGGATTGCTCTAGACCTTAAAGAACACCTACGAAATGTAAACTGTTCATTGTGGAATAATGTGTAGGCTCAGGGGTTATGATCAGCATTTCCTGGCGGTCTATTTGTCACCGTGAATAGGAGTAGATAACTATAAATGACTAGAGAGCCTACTGGATAGGAAACTAAGAAAAAGTCTTGTACCTCCACAGAAACTAGAATTAAGCTGTAGCTATTTTAACATATAAAATGATGCCCACAAAATGTTCCAGAGCCTTGTATTTAGTATATCGAACATGAGAGGTCATTTAGAACACTTAGAAGTAGTTAGACAATTCAGAGCAAGGCGAAAACTCAATGGAAAACTTCTGAGAAGCCGGTAGACATTCCCTTGATTTCAACGGCCTGAATACTTCCACCTAACGATCTTTCATTATGTACTGTCATAAATCACGTAGATAGTTGAAAAATTTGAGAGCTGTAAGGTTTTACCTTTATTTTCCCACCACCTCTTTAAAAGGAGCATAATTACAAAAATTTTTTTAAAAATTCATTTTTCCGTCCTAGTGTTCTAGACATCCAGGCGGTGGTTTTATTTCCCTTTCGCATAATGAACTCCACTTAGAACCCTCACGCAAATGTTTCTTCAACAAAGAAATAGACACATCTTTCGATATTTTTTAGTTTATAATATAATCAGAAACATATTCATGAAACTCCTTTTGTCTTGGTCTTCAGGAAAGGGTTATTTTGTAAGCCACCGAGCACATTGGTAGTATGCTCGCCAACTACGTAGTCCAAGCAAATGTATGCCAGCACTCAGGTGACAAAGAATCAGGGCGTGAACCAAAGGGAACGGCAAAAAATGAGAGAGCAGTGGCCATCGGCTAGATTTGGAGATATACTCATCATATTCATATGCATGTATATACACGGCACGCAAGGAAAACAGAAAATGAAACAGTTCATGGTTGAATCTTACAGTTCATTTTAATAAAACAAAAAACATAATATTAACCTTGGTTTTGTTCTGCATAGTCTCATTCGAATTCTGTCACCAACTCAAATCGAGTCTGAAGGCGACCGACTGCAAGCTTTGATGAGGTGGTCTTTATTCATATCCTCCATTCCTCGGGTCATTGCTTACATCAGAGAGGAGAATTTGGTGTTATGGGGATGCTTATTAACTTCCTTTTCAACCACACCACACCCCGCTCCACACGTAATCATGTAAAGGATTAAAGTCTGGTGAGTTAGGAGGCAGCCATACGTTCGATGTGATATGGTGATGGAAATTCTCGGCCATCCATCCAATCCTGGATTTTGAGAGCTGTATGGAATGAAGCCGGATCGTGTTGGAAGACATGGGGGAAGGAGGGGAGAGGGACATCTTGCTTCATTGGATACGCTGTTTATGAAAGGCGGCTTAATAACGATGGTTTGAAGAGTCTCTACATAGGCACCTGGATTTACATTGACTCTATGGAAAAGTGAATTAGTCATGGTATGCCCTTCCCCTACTGGCCTTCACAACACCGAAAAACCATCACCGTTGGTTGAAACTTTGTGCGCTTGCATAACAGTTGGAACTCTAGTGGAACACATGGCCAATCAACTATCATTTCTTCCACTGAGTTTTTGATCCTGGTGGAAGTTGTTTTCGTCAGAGAAAAACCAAAAATACTCCTGTTCTTCTGGGTGCTTCAATTAGTGCAAGAGCCTTTTTGCACACATTAAACGATTCTTCTGAGTTGCTTTTGGCGGCCTCGTCTAAGAATATATGATTTATATCCGAAATCTTGATAAAAAACATTCCTTAAGTATTGTTGTTCATTCAGACACCTGAAGATGTTTGACGAACTGTCGTGCATTGACTCCCTGGGATTTTAATCCATCATGCTATGCACACTTCTGGCAAATTCAGGTGTTTTGAGTGAGTCAGTGAGCAGAGCGTTGACAATGCTCTTTTCTGCTCTTATTGCTAGCCAATTGGTCTTCATTCACCAGCCCCTTTCCAACTAAGCAACGAAAAGATCTTTCGACTAGAAGAAATCTTGCAATTTCCAAATCCCTGTGTTTCCCTTTTATAGACGCTATTACACAACGTGCCCTTTCATTTCATTAGTTATAGTACTAACTGCCACAAGATCCTCTGATGCAAAAAAATGTACCCATAATTATTTTCGGGTTAGTTTAAATTACAAAACCATAAGTGGTGTCAGACACCATACGCACCCCGTATATATATTAAGTTTTCTTGGTACATATAGTTTGTAGCGGTAGATGGCTAACAGTAAATGAAAGAACACCAAGGATTGCGTAGATCAGGTTATATTGAACAAACCTCAGTACAGAGTCTCAAGGAAAAATAGGGAATTGGAGGAGAAGGATTGAGCAAAGGGAGATGCATTTGACGAGCTAGGGTCTCCTATGTATCTGTGTGTGTCTGATGAAGGCTATTTATAATCGACACTTTGGGTGAGGACACGCATAAAGATATAATTGTATGCCAGCTTTAATTGGTCGGGACGATTTGTAGGAAAAGGAAGATCCAGTGCAAACAAGACTGGTTAATAGCAGAACCGACTAAGCGGTGTCTGCTACTATCGTCCGAGGTATGCTTACCTTTTCCGATCGATGAGAAATAGGCCAGCTGAGGACACACGATGTTTGTCTATGGAGTGCTTGGGTCAGGAAAGGTTAAAAGTTTACAGACATTACCATAAAGACAAGATAATCAAATTTCGGTGATGATTAGAGATGACTTAAGATAAATATTTCGGAGAAGAAGGGATTCATTCTTCAAGTTAAACAACTATGGCGTACATCTGGATTCCGGTTAACAGTTTGTAGTGGATATATCCTTTAAAAGTTTGGAGAGCTAAGTGTATTTAAAAATACCCATATTTTCCAAGTAAAAAAGAACGATGAGAGTACCTGAGGTCTACCATTGGGCAAACACTTAACGGGCTGCTGCCTTAATTGATAAATGCCCTATGTCATTCTAATATCAGATGACATGACAGACCACTTTTAAATTTAAATATTGAATTTTTAATTTGAAATTTATGGCTACTTGAGGGATCCTTTAAATATCGGATCAAGAGGACAATGTTTTTTCTGAATTTAATGCAATTAAAATTATGGAACAATTAAGTTTGAGAGGGTGAAATTTCGATCGACCATTGAGTTAAATTAAGACATTTTATAGTTCTCTTTTTCTATACTCTGCTCTATTTACTTCTAGACTTGCTTACTGTAGTTGAACAATAGTATTGTGATGAAGAGAGGGCAGGATTAAAGTTGATACTTTGAAAATTTGTTTAATTAATAAAGATACAAATACACGAACTCTATTATTTTTTCGAGTATTTAGACAATTTTGATTAGTCCAGAGTTCAAGTCTACTCGAACCCTCCTGAGCGACACTTGAACAAAAGTGTTTACATTCACACTGCCTATATAAGCCCGAAGGGCATTCCAATTACTCTGTTTCAGCTCCACATGAACAATTTTTCACTTGTCTGTCTCTTTTTTCTGGCTTCAATCGCTGCAGCTCAGCAACAGGTTGACCAGAACACAGCTCAGATGGGATATCTCACCCCCATGCCAACAGAAGCATTCTATCGTCAACAGAGAATTAGTTTAATGGACAACAAGCGAAATCTCATCGCCATGATCAATCAGCTGAGGGACACCATCTTTAAACAGCAGATGCTTATGAATCAGTACCATCGCTATCAACCTTCTGCTCATCAACAACAGCCAATTACTGAGTAGCCTAGATAATGACGTATTAATGTGCTCAATTTATCTCAATAAATGAAATTTGCTTGACCATTAACCTCTTCTCCCCATAGCAAACATAGCCCTTTGTAGTTTGATTTGAAGAAGCGCAGAAATGGAAGGATTAGAACCATAAGAGAGTTCTTTTAATTTATCAAGAAATATTCTATTAGCAGAAACTAAATAAATTAAATTTACAATTATTGCAACAAATATTCCTGCTTTTGGAAAAACCGCCGAGTATTACTGGATGATTTTGCAGCTTGAACGTCAATGATCTATTCACAAACACGTCAGATCAAATGTTCTCCTGTATAAATTCGGAAGAACGCAGACAAACTGCAATCTGTCTGGTTTAGAAATACTACTCGATACATTTCTATACAGCTTAGGGTAGAAACATTTAAATCTCTTTCATTAATTTCTGAAGAACTCCCTAGAAAAGTGACAACATTCAACTTTACTATTAATGCGTTGTTTAATAGCTGAAATGCTAGATTCACTTCGACTGACCATCGAAGGTAAAAATGCCGATAACTGGGGTGACAGATTTGCGCTTTTGATCTGTCAAAAATTTGAGCATCTGGATACCCTTTCTTTTCATCCTTATCGAACGACCTTCTTTTCTGTCTGCTTTTGAGCTAAGGCTTCATTTCTATTAGGCAGTTAATACTTATCCTGCTACTCTTCAGCGCAATGAAGAATTAAATAATCTCCCTATTTAATCGTCTGATCCATCAGACCTGAGTACCATCGTCATTTTCAGCCAATCAGATAATATAGGGGACAAATCCTTAAGTTTTCTGTTAGTTTAGTTAAAGTGACATTAAATTCCGTGATAAACTCCAGATAAGTATGGTTACCTTCGTCAGTATTTTTCTGACGCCCTCCAGGTGAATAATTTAATTGTTCTAAAGTTGTTATCCATAATGATAAAAATTTTTTCACTTAAACTGGTTAATAGAGAGTACAATAGGTGATAAGGAGAGGATCAAGGAGATGCTGAGAGTAACGTTGAGATAGTAAAGAGTTTTAGGTCTTTTGATTTTCGGAATCGGGTTGAACAATATCTACCAGATGGATTGCTCAAGTTCCAGAAATAAAATTTCAGGATTCATTCCCAGATTGCAGCGAATGCTTGTCTATGGTGCTCGATGCTTACTGACCAGTTTTATAATCAAGAAGGGTAGATTTTGCTGCCTCATTTCGCTTTTTCTTCAAATGATTGAGAAGTCCACATTTTTTTATACACACAGCTCATCAGCTCACAGTTTTACCCTGTTCAAAAAGAGATGGCTGAGATTTTTAAATTGGCCGAACTTCATATGTTGTGTTCACTGTTCTAAAACATAAAAAAATTACTACTCTTTTCTTCTCCATGAAAAATAATATTCATTCCATTTCAAATTGAAAAGTGATTGAAAATAAAACAAAATAATCCTCTATTTGAATCCGAAAAGCTCCAGCTAGGAGGCAAGACTTTCGGTACACAAAAATAAGACAGAAACGGCCTGACGACTTGGGCGTCGACTCATTTCATAAACTTGGCGAATTGGGTTATTTGAAGGTGAGTATGCGGGCTTTTGCTTAAAATTTACAGCGGTGTGAATGAACAGAAAAGATTTTAATTACTTCGCCCGTTCAATATGTTGTAGTTATCAGTTCATTACATTTCCCCTGAATTAAACTCCCGAACTACATATTTTGGAAGTTATTTCATGGGAGTCTCACCTGCCTCTACTAAAAGTGAAAACATTTCCACGCTTATTTTCCTTTTAAACACACAGGTCATACTGTCTCGCATCTACCTTCCACTCCATCTACAGGAACTCACTCTCTCTTTAATGGTCATTTTTCTCTGTTCATCGCGGTGTTGTTTTCGCAGTAAAGTTTGGTAGAAGGCAGAAGGTATAGCTTGAAGAACAACTGGGGGCAAAAATCTTATACTTAGCTGTGAGTATAACCACCTACACTCTCATCGTTGCAACAATTTTAAAATAATATTTTATTTGCTTAAATATTTATTTATTAATCGGTGATATTTCAGCTTATCTCCTTGTTCGATTTAAATTTACCTGTTTTCTTTTCCGTTAGCAACGGGGGTCTAAATAATTGCCAAAGGAACCATAAGATAATGAAATATGAGAGATGGCAGATACTTACTCGGTCTTTCGTAGTTTAAAAAGTCACCTTCGGAAGGAGAAAGGATTCCAGGAATCCTAATCACTCATTCCACATTACAACTTTCAAGCTGATTATGAGATTTTAGTCCACTACTCCCCGAAATTCAGAAGATAAAATTATTCGAAGATTTATAAAGTCTTTGGCACTGTTGAGTGACCTATTAAAGTAATTCTAGCCCCTCTTATATTAATTTGGTCAAAACTGATTTTATACATTCCTAAAAATTTATAAATCTGCTTCCTTTTCAACTTTGCGAATGTCCTAAAGGTAATGTACCTTACCTTAAGGTATCGACATATCTGTAAACTGAATGGAGTAAATATGTATAGGTATTTCACATGTAAGACCGCTTTGTCTTCTCAACACTTGGAGGAAAGTACGAATTGATGAGACCTACCGTTCTTGATTTGAAAACAGTAGGCACTGAATACCGTAGACAAGCAGTTGTTGCAATTCAGGAGACGAACAGTGAAATTTGAATTCCGGGACCTGAGGTACCCATTTAGTGAGTACTGTACAACCCGAACTGGAAGAAAGACTCATTAGTACTCATTATCTCCTCCCACGACGTTTGAAAACTCTAGGACTTTACTTCCGTTCCCTTATTCTGAAGCTTTCCCTTGAGTAAAACTTGCAGGTTTTTCTTGTAACACCATGAACAAAACAGTTTTTTCAGTTACAGGTATTTGATTGTATGCATTTTATTGCAGATAATTACGTCAATAAACGGTTGTACATTCAAATTATTTCTCATGTCAAGATCAATCGAAAATAAGAATAATCCGTCATGCGTGATTCAAGGTCATTGAGGCGGGAAGATGCTCGAACTGACCAATAGACGAATTGTGGTTTGGGGCGTTGCCAACGCATGGCATAACAGTAGTAAATCTTCCACATTAGCCACATCACAAACGTATGGCAAAGGAAGAAGTAACAGAAAGATGCGCCCACTGTCATGCAGTATGTGAAGCGCCTCAAATACTACCCTGCGGAGATATCGCTTGCCGTCAACACTATCCCTTCATTATTCGTGAACAAATATGCCCCATCTGCAAAAAGGCAAGTCGATCGTTTTATTGAATCCATACAAAACTGAAGAAAATCAAAATTCGAGAGATGTAGAGAGACTGTGATTACTATGGTTTTGAGAGCAATGTGCATGTCCGACACTTCCGAAGTCACAACCTTGATGGCAGATGTCAATCATTCATTGAACGGAATGGCCGACCGCACTGATCAACTACGCGCAGTAGAGAAATAATAGAATATGCGTTTTCTCTAAGTTTAAGCCTGTTGCCGAAAAGGATTCTTAAAAACGTTACTTTACCTACTTATAAGTTTGGAGTGGGAAGTAACAAAGTAAGACACACGTATTTTAGCTTCGCGTAGTTTACCCTAATATCCCTTTTAATTTAATAATTGGATTGAATTGATTAGTGTAAGTGACTTTTCATCATCGTCAAAAACTAAATGTCTATTCTCAAAAAGATGAAAAAAGAAAAGGGAGAATTTAGATATTTTTCTCGACTATTTTCAGTAATACACAAAAATGATTGTTCACTCGAACTTATTAATAATTTAGGATAGAAAACTAATTCAAAAGTTCAATGAGTTATTTGATGAATTAGTTTTCTCATTTTTCATTTATTGTATCTCTCCTATTAATTTATTGTTGTTTATAAGAATTTAAATCACTTAGCTAAGAACTCTCCACTTGTGCCTCTGTTTAGACTCGGATTACTTGTAACGACAAACTATATTCTACTAATAAATGTAAGTAGAGAAAACTTTACTAAATCATTTATTGATTTTTATAATAGAATTTCAGTTCAGACCAGACGTTTCCCATTTGCCTTCTAAAGGATCTTGAGGAATCGTTACAGTCTGTGAATGAAGCTGCGGGAGGCTCAAACAATATTTGGTTTGGAATGGGGACAAAGCGCGGACGGGAACGGTATATCTCACCACCCTGTGAAGGTTGGCTATTCTGCGGTCACGAAATTTGCTATCTCAACCACCAAAAATCGATGGGATTGAAACGAGGGCGACAAGAAACTGCCGACAAATCAAATGGAGATCAACTCCCCGCTTGAATTCTGTGTAAAGAATTATGTATAATAAACTTTCTTATCGTGTTTTGCAACGTCGCTTACATTGTCGACGTGGTATTTGTTCAAAAGTGTGCAAATTACTGGTTTGACAATCGGAGCGGGAAGTTCTTATTGGTTAACTCACAAGCCTCGCAATTTGGCACAGGCATAGCAAAACTCGAAAGAAAATGTATCGTACCGCATCGGACTGAAAATTCAAATAACACATCTAGATGGGCAGGATCTTTAAAATTAATGTAATTATAATGAAAATCTGAAGTAGACTTTAAAATTTTGACCCTCAGTAAGAGAAATTTCATGATAGTGACTGTGAGCGTCTGTTTTAGCTCCCGTCTCTCATGCATACAATATACTTTTAACTTATCATCTATTATATTGTTATTTAATATTTAAAACTTGTTCCTTTCTTCTGATTACCAGCTTCATAATATAACATGGACCTGAAATTAAATGATAACAAAACAAATTATATCAATAATTTCCCTTTTCTCTGATTAAGAGATGTAGATGTGCTAGATGGAAGGAAAGACTACGCTTCGGATCCCTTGGAATAGCGAATTACTTTACATAGGTTCGCTTATTACTAATCTACCGAAATGAGTGCCAGTTTATGAGCGAGATCTGAAGTTTGATAGGCAGATTCGTTTAACCAATAGGAGAAGCGCAAAAATGAATCTGTGCTTTGATTAGTTGCACACTGTTTTTACTAGGGAAACTTATCGAATTCGTCATAGTTTTCACCTGAACGGCGAAATGGAGTGTGCTATATGTTTAGAAATTCCTGTGGACCCCTACACGCCAAAAAATTGTAATCACTACTACTGCAAAGCCTGTTTCGAGAGAATTCACCCGAATAATGGTTCACTATTGTGCCCACAATGTCGGCAACCGTTTAAACTCGAAGAGATCAGGCCTTATGTTCCTCCTCAGGTTCCAATGAGATATTGCTTGGATATAACGTGTAAACCAGATAGTGGATGTAAAAAGCTTCATATCGATGATCTGTGCCCAAAGTTGGAGAGACCTCGAGTCGCAGCCGAGAAAGTCAAAGAAGACCTTAAAGATAAAGTTGAGAGTTTTAAATTTCCTCTGAATGCCAGCTACTGCTTTGATATAACGTGTCCCGGCGGTAAAAATGCGAAATGTGGTAAGAAGCACGAGTCAGATCTTCTTATTGGACCTCTGGCTTCATAAGTTACGGTTTTTATCACCTCAATTTTTGTTGAGGCTTCGCGAGTGTTCAGAACTTTGTACTTATAAATTAAACGAATTAAAGTTTTTCATGCCTCTTTTGTTTAATTTTTGTTTATCGAATCTCATGCAAAATTAATTTCAGCTTCGCAATTCACTTCCTGGCAGTTATTTTAACTGACGGAATTACCAAATCACTTTAATATGGCTCTTTATTAAAGGGCAAGCTATGAATTGCTGGAGTTAGCTAGGAGCTCTTTTATTATTTTTGCGGTGTTTCCTTGGGCTTTTAATTTGGAAGTGCTTATTGAGTTTAGAAAAGGTTGACGAGAAGAGCCATCTTTGGTTGAGTACTAATCCTACACTTAAACGAAAACGATGGACGTTTCCATTTCAAGGTTTGTGATCTATTTGTACAGGCTAGGGTGCGTTGGTTTACAATTTGGAGGTTTGTATGAAGAACATGTGCGAAGGTTCCGATTGGTAAATGCTCACCAAAATCGTTAAAAGGACGATAGTGGCTGTTGATGTGACATAGATCAGGTTTAATGACTTCTATGCATCTTAGAAGGGATGTTCACATCACTTGGCTTGGGCAGGAGGAAGGCATCCAGAAGTGGTAATCACGTGGATATTGCGCTCTACCACCTCTCTTATTGATAAAGATTAACCAAGGCCGTTGGTCACCAGCTGCATGGACATTAACCTCGTGACCTTGGATTTGACAAACCACTATGCCCCCGGCGTTATAATTTAGGAAAGAGTTTTTGCCGGTTGAGTCCCCTTGGTGAGAAACACAAATTCCGTCATCCTCTGTATTAGCTGGACCTGACCAGTGCTGCCGGCCATTTTAATCGTCGCGCTGTCACCTAAATGCATTTGAAGAACAATAATCTCAAGTAGCCAGTATTTATGTGAGGACCATGGACTGGGCATGAGTGGTTGTGCTCGAGTAATACATGTATGTACATAATCTTTTAACCCTGAGTCAGTATATTCTCAGCTAACTTCTGGCTTTTCCACCTCTTCAAGTTACTTTACTTACTCCATTCATCTGAAGCTGGTCTACATACCTTTACCCGTCTATTTATGACGTTACAGACAGGCCGCAACAAAATTCCGTCTAGCTCGATGGATGACTCTCCATCCATTCCTAAAATAGTTTTTTCAATCACATTCTCCGTAACAATATTTTGATTTTTCGTCCAGCAGTCTTTATATCTCTATGACTCAAACTCCGACTACTATGTCTAAATGAGTTTATCGAATCTCCTTTATTCTATAACTGTCACGTTTTATTTAAAAGTACACCTGTGCTCATACCTCACGCACTTCCTTGTTCAATGGATTCCTGTAAACTGTCTTTGTATTCCCACCCCCACGCTTATTATTTATTAGTGCGGTTCTCCTCCCCCTCGCATTTGTTCCCTGGTCCAATCTCTCTTAGTTCTCTCCTGTTCTCTCTTATTCAAATCGCCGTTATACAATAAACTTTGGTCGGCACCCATCTATCAGTGTCCTGCCTGACTTGGGACTGTTCTTGTCTAATTTTAGCTGCTAATTTTTAGTCAACTCCTAAATTGGTGACCTTGGCCCTTTTGCTCCAACAGACTAGTCTGCGGATGACTAATCAATTTTGACGAGTGTATATGAGCACTAAATCCAGTCAGGGGAGGCTTAAACAAATTTTGCATAATTAATGACCTTCCTAAAGGCTAATTGGAGGTAAAGGTCTTTCCATGATCAGAAAACCAAGAAATCATTGGAGAATATAAGTTATATTGAACCATCGTGAGGGATGAGAAAGAGAGAAGTAAATTGGGAATCAAATTATGAAAAAAAGTGAGGGATAGGCTTCTGTATCGAGTGAATGAAAAATGGGGCTATGATAAAATACGGGTTAACTTAAGATGGGGTGGAGTTTACTGTGAAGGATAACTCTGTACATTTTCCAGAATTACCTTTTATTCGCATTCTCCACGATAATGCCTCAGTTTTTCCGTCCACTAAGTTGGGGCGACCTCATTTATGTCCCTATGACGCATAACCCCTGTCTGACATGTCTAAACGCGTCCATCGATTTCGACTCTTTTCTAAAACCGCTTCGCTTCACATAAAAAGCACATCTGCGCTCATGCTCTGGCGTGGCCTTACCCAAGTGACTCATATAAAGCTACCCTTGTTTGTCCAGACAACACACATTGGTCAGTGCGGACTCCTACATGTCCTGTTCATCTTCTCTCTTCCTTAGCACGCTGCTCTCCCTCTCTCTGTTACTCATTGGGGCTTCCTTGAATACATGTTTGGTCTACTCAACTCTTGGTGTTCTGCTTCACAA
>CAADRB010000003.1:4223929-4256848 GCA_900708905.1 Hymenolepis diminuta
CTCAAACAGCTACGAATTGGTTGTCGTAATTTGTTAGCTGCAAACCGTTGGTTGCTATCTAATTCCAACAACTGTCCTAAGTTCTTTATTTGCCTGATGAGAAGCCAGTAAAATATTACCTGTCGGTTAGAACAAAGTGGATATTTGAGTCAGCATAAGCGACTGATAGAATGACTAACGCAGATATCTAGTTAAGATTTTGCTGGTTATAATGATTGTCATGGAGATTGACTTGCACGTTCCTAACTGTGAACGTAAACTCCTTTCATGCCGGATGTCTCACACTCATTACAATACTTCGTGTTTATAAATATTCTCTAAAGTTGGGCTCCCCATTCTCAAATTGTTTTCCCTATTTCTGTAATGATATTGAAAAGTGAATTTTCTACATGTTTTCAGAAGTACCCTTTTGACTCTATGATTAAAGTGGCTACTCAAATGCACAGGCGACTTTTTCTTACCCAGATCATCACCACATAGTCCCAAACAGGCTCATTTGTCCTAGAAATGCAATTCCTTCTCAATTCTCTCCTTATGTAGGAAATTTTGTATGCAAGTAAAGATCTCCTAAGATCTCTCCCACTTTACTCATTAAGGTTCTACGTCCAGTTATTTCTCTCTCTTTTAGTTGTCATGATTGGTTGTATGTAATAGGGGATAGCCCAAAGCAGACATATGTAACAGAAATTATAAATCTAGCAACTTCACTCTCATAAAACTTTATCATCAACTTTGTCTTCTGACCTGGAAAGATTGCAAGAAACAAAGAGATACTGAGGACTGTCAAGAATAGCTCAGAAGGTACACTCATTAAAGGCGGGAACCTATTAAACATCGATTTTAATCTAAATATATATGCAATACCCTGATGTAATTGACTGGATTCGGAATGTTTTAAAATAACACTCCTTGAAGGTTTTTTGAAGGCTTTTGAAATTGGTTTTAGAAATGTGTGCGTGTGAAGATAAAAAAGGCCACTCATCACACAATCAGCATCCAGTCTGAATACCTTAACTAGAAAATTAGTAACATATTATAAATAAATGTCGAAAAACATAAGACGC
The DNA here is from genome assembly GCA_900708905.1 of Hymenolepis diminuta. Classification (NCBI taxonomy): domain Eukaryota; kingdom Metazoa; phylum Platyhelminthes; class Cestoda; order Cyclophyllidea; family Hymenolepididae; genus Hymenolepis; species Hymenolepis diminuta. The sequence goes on from CAADRB010000003.1 coordinate 4,224,994, forward strand.
CCCATGATCGGTCAACCTTGTTTAAAATGCCAGAACACGTATCAAGTGGATCTTTGTCCCCTTGGAGATATTTTCTTTTATTCGGTTTAGTAAAATAATCTTCTTCCACAAAACTCAATTATCTTTTAATAAGTTAAAGAACTACGGGAACTTTTCAAGGATCGTGATTTAACTAAAGGATCAAATATTATCACAGTAGTTGCAATCCAACCAATAAGAAATCAGTAGCTGTATTAGGTGCATAGGATTGGCTAGAGGCTTCGATATCGATTTAAAAGTATTGAAGAGAGTAGAAAAACGGTGCAGAGACAGACTTTGTGTGACAGAAGGAGATGAAGATTGTTCAATTTTTACATTAAAGATAGTATTATAGTTCAGTAAGGGGTAAAGGGGNGGGGGGGGGGAGTATTGGGAAAAAGTTGAGGATAGAGTCTGGGCATCAAGAGGGTCTCAATTCATTTAATGGATGGATTCAAATTTTGCACGGTGGGTAGTTCACTGTCTCTTGTTTTGAAATTCTAACGTCGTCATTTCTTACCTGGATTTTCAAGTTAATTCTCATTTTTTAACCGGTTGATTAATAGCGACGGTTGGTGCAATGACCTTCAAGTCGATATCCCAGTTGGAAGAATGATAAGCACCAGTTCTTGTTGTCATTAGCGAAAACTAATTGCATTTCAGTAGTTATGAAAATGTGCAGTTAATAATATAATAATTACAACCCACAGAATGACAAATAAATCTTAAGTTGTTTCAGTGTTGGGAAATAGCTAAAAATGGTGATGGATGATCAAGGTGTGGGGGGAGGGGTCGAAAACGTCAAGAGGAAAGTTAAGGAGTTACTTGAATTTCAGATTCGATTTTTAATATATTAACTTTATGGATAGTTCACGTCACAAAGTCCCGATTTCACGAGTTATCACCGGATATTTGATGGTTGATCTGGCCAACTCAATTCAGCTTACTTCCGGAGGTTAAGAAAGCAAATTGATCTTAGATAATATTAAACTACCCTTAGGGTCATAATGTGACAGAATTAAGATTGCTATATTTTTCATTTCATAAAAATTTAATATTTATTATCTTCTTGTTATTAGGAGAGTGGGATGATTCTAGATGAATTTGTCACGACAGAGCTCCTTCAAGTTTTTCAAAATGGGGAATCTTTTCTTATATTTAATATTTCTTAATTAATAAAATATTTTTTATATTGAAGTATTTTTCATTGTTTTTAGTTTTAAATCTATCATTAAATTGAATATGACCTTGAGATTAGTATTAAATCGGGTAGAATTGAAGCGATGTACTTTAGTACTCGAGCGGTCGATAGCAAATCAATAAGTCTACTTATAAATCTTTGTGCTATTTAGGTGCATGTTGAAACTCTTGAGATAGTGCAATCGGCTAATTCCAGTCGTAAAATGCTGGTTTAGAGAGGAGAGAGTATCTATCACGAAAACACGTGGTGGTAGGTTGCTAATTTTAGCGATTGATCGCAGGTACAATACACATCTGATCTTCACACAAATACACTCCAGGCTTTTCGTCTTGCTCTAACAAATAAAATTTTAAGAGCCTGGTTTCATGCAGACTGAAGTATCATTTAGGCGCCACAAGAGAAAAATAAGGCAGAATACTAATCCTTCGGGTTTCATCGTTATTGTAATGTAATTAGACAACTTAGAGACCGCTGGTGGGATGTGAATAGTTTACCTCGAGACAAAGCAAAGACTTTGCTTCGTTGAGTTATGTTCGTCTGATGTATGGCATTAAATAGTGTATAGTTAAGCATACTCTGAGTAAGAATCTCATTGATAAGGCAAATTAGAATGACAGGATATAAAGGTCAATGAGTGCATGGAGGGTAGAAAGATCAACCAAAAAACAATAAAAAGTAGAAAGTTAAACGAAAATTACCACCTCATTACAATGGCTCCTTCCATTCCTAGCAGCATGGAACTGTCATTGAGTATATCTCTCTTCCAAGCTTTTCTTTGGTCTAAGTGCAATGACAAGTGCTTGTTTTTTGGCTGCCAGAGTTGCTAGCTTAAGTCAACCCGTCGACTAATACAGCTTTACTCAGACTGGCATGACGTCAGAATCATACTCTCCCATCTGCCCATCCCAGATAAGGCACGGACACTCGGGCATCCGTCAGTTTGCGGACAATTTCGAATCTAAAACCGTGGAGAGGTGAATTTACCTACTAATAATATCTCTCCACTAATTGGTTTTAAACAAACAAAGAATTTACTCGGAGACGACGAGTCATTTGTAATTTGGTCGCTTCAACGGGATTTAAAGGTGCATGAGGAATTCGCGTTTCTGAATTCGCATTTCCGTTTTTCGCATATCTTATTATACTTGAACAGTTTAGCTTCAGCTTCAGCGTAGCTTCAAAATTAGCACATCGGCTGTTTTCCTTTCATAGTATGATCGATATATGTTTTCAAATTCTCATGAAGTAAATACGGAAATTTAGACTCGGTGTTTCGAGAAGCTTGGATCACACATTAAGGATTTTGATCAATAGCTTTAATATACTATATATTTGTTGGAACAGCGACTCCATTCGTCATTTCACTCATTTTGGAGAACAGGTGGAGATATCCTCACGGCATTTTGGAGTATGTTGAGCAACGCTGTCTAATTTCCAAGTTTTTTCCTCAAAAGTCTCATGTCTAATATCGGCTCAAGAACATCAGGTAAATTCAAAACCTATGATTAAAATGACTCCAGTCCTGTCTATCGTCGTAGCACCTTTGAGGAAACAAATACTTCCTACCGATTTGTCCCCTGAATTCCCAGAAGCAAATATGCATAAACTTCAATGAAAAAATGCCAAAACCCAATAACGATTTCCCTCTATCCTCTTTTCAATATTAAAACGTAAAAGTTTCCCATCCATTTACTCTTATTGTATCGTGAACAGTAACCTCATAGATGAATGAACGACTTCTATTGTCAGAATATATACTTGTATAAAAATAGCTTTGGATCAGTAGAAAATGATTGTTTGCTGATTCCAGCCAATAACTACACCAGTCCCGAGCGTCAAAAACCGATAATCAGGAATCATTCCACTGAAGTGTCCAGGAAAAATTCAATTCGACGACCTAATAACACGGTGGGATATGGGACTATTCAGTCTTTTCTGTCATTGTTTCGATCTTCGGAGCATCATGGGACAGAGCTGAATTAATGTGGCTCCAATTTTTTCTTACCTAATATCAGTAAACCTGAATTACCCATTTCAGGAGAAAGGTGTTTCTTCAAGTTAATGAAAGCACAAATTTTTGAAAGAATTCAAAGAAAATAGCCATATCAATGGCCGAATTTAGCTCATTCTCAACAGCGAAATGCTGTTGGTAAGGAAAGAAGGCAAGAATATATATATTTTTCAGAATATCGTTTTTGTTGGAAGGAGGAGTTGTTTTCAGAGGTGCACATTATTGCCCATTTTCGATCTTATTACACTTCTAAAGGATTCCGTCATTTGATTTCTTTATAATCTTGTTGTTAGTGTTGAGGAATTAACATTGCCTCGATTCCGCTTTTCTTTTCAAGATAGAAAAAGCTTGCCTACAAATGTTTTTAATTCCCAAAGTCTTCAGGGAACCTATTTTGCAGTGATTGTGAATTACCTAAGAGGTAGAAAGGTGGCAGACATGACACATCAGAGCCCTATGTTCTGTATGTGAAATACCTGATCACAAAAGTGCAGATTAGAGGAAACTTCTGTTTTCTAGAAGATGGTCTTCCAGAGCAATGACTCGTTATAAGGCCTTTGGAATTGTGCTCTAATGAAAAAACGAGAACATCATTTAATAATATAGTTTAATGGATTTTCTAAGTGATTTATTTGCAACCTGACACGATAGTTACGATGAGCGTACGCTCTGGTCTTGACTACAATTGACGTATTCCCAATGATATATGTCTGATATTTCCAGGCATTTCCGAGGCATAATGGGCTGGGAAATAAACAACAGATCGACGCCTTTTCCAGATTTACTAGGGAAACATCGAGTGACCATGCTTCCCAAGTCTACTAGCTTGGCTTTCTTTTCTATTTGGCCTGAAGAGCCTAAAGGTGACAACGTTCACGAGTAGTTTACAAAGGGTAAATAGCTTAAACTGGATAATGATCGCTAAAGCGCAACTTAGACGTATAGAAGGAGGTCCCAATAGACTATATCTCCTAATTGTTACTAATCTTCACTGCGAATCAAAACAGAAGACAGTTGAAACGGGCGGGTTTATTAGTAGAGTTCTTCGAAGAGTGAAGAGAGCAGAATAAGTGAGGTGGAATGGTCTGTTATGTTGGTGAATGCGGTGGGCCAGTACCGACACAGCCTAGTGTGTCTGTGTACATCTGTAGCTTGATCAGAAAAAAAAAACTGTGGAGTGAGTGCGTGTTCAGGACTCGAGGTTCTCGATTCTTATGTGGATTTCTACAGAGAGGTCGATATGAATACGACAGCAAGGGTATCCAAAGTCCAATTTGGATCTCCGATAGGCAGTTACAAAGGACTTTTGAATAGTGATACTTTTCTCCACTTCATAGATCAATATCGGTTAGATGGAACTAGACAACCTAATCCCATCCCCATTTAATTGACAGTCTATATAAGGATAGTTACAATCAACCACAATTCTCCAATTCCATACACTCACAGTAATACTCCACTAAATTGGGGGCTTTAAATTCGCCGGAGAAATTTACTTGCAAATTAATTAGTACAAACGATCTCTTCTCCGGATGAGCAAGAGAGAAGATAAATTTTACAACGCACATAGATCAACGTAACTATTAAAAAGGAAGAAAATATAATATAGAATCGAGAGAAGGGGAAGGAGGAGGNGGGGGGGGGTTAAATCACAGATCTTAGGGCGGATGGGGGCTTGGTGCTGGTGGAGTAAATAAGAGAACGGAACAAAGAAGCCACAAGGGGAAGACACCAAGGTAGAGCACCAACAATAGACGAATCATGGGCCGCCGTCGAAGCATCGCTACAAAACGGATCATCCAATCGTCAACACCCGCCACAAGACTGTGCAACCAATTGGGCAACGATGTGTCCTGAAATGTGGAAACATGTTACTTAACCAAATAAGCAGAGTAGGGATATTACTACTAAATAGGAATGAATACTTAACAATCGAATTGATTATGAATAGTCCTGGGGCTTACAATTAGATGGAGACGAACGAATCCATGAGGTGACCTTGAAGGGGAACTCTGAGGGAGTTGGGGGTAGCCACTGGCGAAAGAGGCGGTCTTGGAACGCTCAGAGTCCAAGAGGTGAGCATCTGATTCAGCTTCTAAACGATCCAACCGAATCTGAAAAAAAAACACCAATGTCAGACTACCAAGCTGTTAGCTGCAAAAGCCGCATCTCCGAAGAAAGGCATTGTTGAGTTATACCAATCATTAACGAAAGGTAACACAAAATAATGATGAGAATTTCAAAGGTCAATTTTTTAAATTGTAGACAACCAGCAATATATGATAGCGACTACAGATATTTTGTAGCATTATTGATAATTTTTTATGCAGATTGAGACGGTCGAATTCGTTTTGAAGAAAATGAAATTGCATCTTGATCATTTATGGTTCTATTTTCGGCAGTTTGACATCAATCAAAAGCCTACTTGTGAAAGCATTTCCTAGCGATCATCTGAAGTGTGGTCGGTAATACCACTCACTGGGAGTGTGCCGATGAGTACGGAACCCATGATTTTTTATCTCGCAGATGAGTACGCTTACCGCTGGTACACAACAGTTAACAGGAGATGTAAGCTAATAGTAACTAACCGAGTTAAAGTAATACAATCGGAAGTGACACCTCTGTCCAATCTTATAAAACAGCAATTCTGTATGAACTCAATTTACCCTATTAAACGAGTTCGCAACTGTTTATAATATGGGTAATTACAAACTTAGAACTCAGAATTTACTGTGTTCTCTTACGCAACAGTCTTCGAAGTCAAGCTTCAACTGAAACAAGCGCATAAGAATATGTCGAACTAAGGTGGTGAAAAAAGAATAGGTACTCACCCGATATCAAGGGGAACCTCCACTTTACTGTAGTCCTCCAACTTTACTCTGCTCCACCTCTATAAATGTAACACTAACGGCTGCCCAGTACGTATCTTTGATATCATCTTTAACTGGTCATTTTACGCCAAACGGATCCAAGACTACATTCAATAGCAGGAGTTAACGATGGAAATTTCCAGGGGATTCAAGTATTGTAGATCATGACGAGCAAAAAATGAGCAATAAATAAAACATCCTTCGATCATCTCAACCATCACCTCATATCATAAAAATACCAATACAGCGAGTCACCAATAAACTTTAAACTACCCTTGCTAATGACAATTCCCATTGACTACCAAAGTAACTATTAGCATCAAACAAGCAAATAACTCAGCTGACTAATGGAAAAAGCTAACACAACAACTCCATGTAAACAAATTATGGTCAAAACAAATGAAAACAAGTAATCTCTCTATTATTAAGTAGTGACAGGACAAAAGATATCAGATTCATGGATTTTTCCACACGTAGCGCCCTTTCCACCTGGACAGTTAATATCCCAACAATAAGCCGCATCATCTGGCAACGTGAAAGCGTCCTTCGGCTCCGTCATAGGTTTCGTATTTAGTGAATTCGACGTGTTTTCCACTTTTCCTTTTGGCAGTGGAGTGGTGCATATTTCATCAATGTGTATCTTTTTACAGCCACTATTGGGTTGGCAAGTGAGTTTGAGACAATAAGCAAAGTTGGAATTGTCATTTTCTGATTCGTCGTCTTCCACTTTGCAGGCTTCAGGTTTATCCTCGTAATTCTTCTTGGGTTGTTCTGGCACTTCACATGACCTAATTTCATCAATTAGAAATTCACATCGACAGATAGGACAGAGTAGTTTTCCGTCTATGGGAAGGACAGAATCAAAGCATTTCTTGCAGAAATGATGTCCACATTTGGGTATTTCGTGGGGATCTTGGTAATTCTGAAGGCAAATCGAGCATTCAACATCCTCTGCCATTGTTAGCTTGCATATAAAGCGCCCTCTAAACTCTTCAGAGTGTTATTGTGGTTTGGTAGAGTTAAGCATCAACTGCAACATGGATCTCGAGCCAATAAGAGGCTACCTTAACCGATGGCAATTTGTTATTGGTCGGGGTTTAACCAACGGCGGCAATTTGTTTGTATGATTAACTTGTCAGCATAAGATAGAAAGCGAACTGCATAACTTTCGTGCACCTGAGAATTCCGCAACAAGGGAATGGATAAAATAATCTCCTAGTAGGTTACATAAGACTTCATCTTAGTTCCTAATTGGCACATTCATTAAAATAATGGGTAGACGGCTTAAAATTTAAACTAAGATTATACTATGCGGAATTCGTTGTTGAGTTCAAATGTTGGGGAGCCAGTAGTCAGAGATGATTCCCAGAATTCCAAAACCTTAACTACTCTTCTTTACTTTTGCATATGATTTTTGGCATCCAGCGATAGAAGGAGAAAATGTTCAATTATTTCACTTTTTCATATAATCAATAGCCGATGGAGTATCATTCATCATCGAAATTCAATGTTCGGCATTGATTATATGCATATATCATTCATCCACCACTGAACTACTTTGCCAATTCGCTTGTTCAGAGGCTGAAAATTGTCAAATCTTGGCATCGCCAAGAATAAATAATGGTGCTATGTAGGGTAGAAGAAAGGTGAGCTTGCCGGAATTTAGAAAACTGGAGATAGGTTGATAAGCAGAAAAAAGAAGAGTTGATAATGAATACATTGATTTGTACTGACATTTCAATTACGATCTGAACTTGAGGCCAATAGTAGAGGTAACATATTGTTTTCATACTAATACAGGAATAAAAGAGCATTTGAGCGTAACAGTATCTCATGTGGCTCTTGTCTAATACTACACCAATCAAGCAGTAAACTGAATGACAAGTCGACCGACGAAAATAAATTTACTTGCCTTGAGAGCATGATTTTGAGCAAGTGTAGCCTCCAAGGCGTCCTGTTTAGTAAGAAGGGAATCATTGAGTTGTCGTGCCTTTGCTTCGAGTTCAAAAATCTTCGCCTCCGCGTCGAAATTTCTTGTTGAAGGAGAGGCTGAACCAGCATGAAGAGAGGGAGAATTAGGAGATTGTGTGGGGGTTTCTGCGAGACATCGCCGAAGACGGGCGATTTCAGCTTCGGCTGAACGCAGCTGTCCATTCAGAGAAGCTAAATCTCGTTTGGATGCCTCTTCGACTACATTCAAGCGTCGCTGGAGATCAATAATCTCGGCGTCTGAATCTGACACAAGCTTTAAAATAAAAACGCGGTTACTTGTTAATTTCTACCGAAATATCTAATAAGAAAGGAAAGAAGTTAATGTACCTCCTAAGGAAGGGTAAAAATAAACGTACGGTTAGATAATAACTTCAGCTTCGGACAACGTCCTCACAAAGTCATGACGTGTGAATAGTTTCATCAGCAAATTGATCGCATAAATTCCACAATTAAATTTTGACAAAGAAGACTTCGTCTTTGGGTTGCTTTAAAAATCCCTCTACTTCACTTACATAAAAACTTCTTCCGGGCTATTAGATATTTAGAAACAACTAGGAAGGAAATTCTCGTCGATACGGCAGGTGTGTAAAGAAGAAACTAGCTGTGCGATCAGTATTTAAAGATTTTTTGACATTATATTTGTTTTTTATAGCCCTTTCCAAAATCAAGACTGTTTTGAAGAGAAAATAAGCATCTTTAAAAGTGCTTGTACGAATATGAACTTCAGAACGAAAGAATACAATTAAGCACTGGAAACGAAAGGATAACATCAAGTTCGAAAAAGAACTTGACGGCTATGCATCATTTTGTCCTAATAGCATCCTTGATACTGTCTGCCATAACTGAACCTATTATTTGTAAAGAGAAGAAAAAAACTGCCAAGACAAGTCAATCAAGTCGCAAAGAAAAGGTTGGGAAGTACCATGGCTGAAGTGTCAAACAGATTCAGCTCCTGCCTATCAAACTATGAAACTCCATGATGAAATTCGTAAAAGAAAGTAAAATAAAACGTTAATTATTTGAGAATGTTTGCGATCATTAACGATTTCAGGTGGCCAATTTCAGATTATTTTAAGTCTCATAAAAGTTAAGTCTGGTTAAAATATCACTCCCAACCTAAACGCCCGAGAGACCTAGAGGTCAGACCATTCATTTTTTAGGGTTATATACCATTAAAAGTAACAAATACACAAAGTGAATAATATACCCTACTGAAATGAGATAAGTGAATTCATATACCTGTTTTTCACGTTGAAGCTGCTGTTCCAGAAGGCTAATGGTTCTCCGAAATGAGGCATGTTCTTCGAAGACTCTCTCCTCCATATCTGAGGCCGCAAGCAGGCGCTGATCAGCTTCTTGTCGCAAAATAATTGTCTCCTCCTGCAACTGCTCGTATTCCCGTCGAAGGTTGCTATCCTCAATACTGCCAGACCCAGAATTCAACTGGTCTCGCAGCTCGGATATGACCTTCTCCTTATCGGATAGAATAGCGCCTGCCTTCTCCTTGTAACTCGCCAAGGAATGTGTCAGTCGAGATACCTCCTGCTGGAGCTGCTTCACACGACTTGACGACAAATCCGCCAACTTTAGCGCCTCGTTTGCTTTGCTCTCACTCTCAGTCTGGTTTAAATTATAATAATAATTATCTACTTAAATGATTTAAGTACCATAGAATAGATGATCAAAACATACCAGAGCTTGTCGAGTGGAGGTAAGGCTTTTGGTGAGTTTTTCGATCTGGAGTTCAAGATCCCTGACGTTTTTATTGTCTGTTCCCTCATTGGAAGACGTGGAATTGCTCCGGTGAGGGGCTATTCTTTTCGACTCTTCAAGGCGCACTTTTAGAGATTGAACTTGAGCACGGAGACCGTCTATCTGAAGGAAGCAATGCAGAATGAAAGTAGAGAATCTACCATGAAAAGTTCCGTAGCTAGGTGTGTCTAAATATTTAAACTACGCAATTCAGATCACTTAATTTTTACACCCATTGTACGAGAAAATTTTCGTGAAATAATAATGGAATTGTAAGAATTTTAGGGTCACATTTCGTGTTCTGACATCACAGATTTGTCAGATATACAAATTCAAAGTTGTCTACATGCGAGATAAGCAACTGACCAACATAATATAGATGACCCACAAGTTCACAAAGCTTGAGAGCTAATGATTTTGCCTTCTTTAAAATCTATAAATCAAATCAGCCCATTTTGCAGGAAAAATTTGAAGTTTGAAGATTCAGAGAGAAAAAAGGGCCTTGATGTGCCACTGATCACATTTTCGACAATACGTCGAATTGGTAAGAATCTTAAATTCCGTCTTAAATTTAAGACGCAAGGTATGCCTTAGGGGTCCCCCTTTGTTTATGAATCTCTTAAAACTAGGTGAAGCGGATCCCATCGAACACGGACCTTTTTTGAATAAACACATTTAGGCTATTCTCAGGCCTTGGCCCTTGAGGCTGACAATTTAACTGCACTGGATGATTGGATGTGTAACCATTCCAGGTTTACGATTAGGAGCTTAACACTGGGGGTAGCCTGGAAGGTTGAATCATGTCACAAACGGTTAAAATAGAACTGCCTTAGGAGCCTGATCAAGTTTGATTTAGAGATATCCTCTTACAAAGCTGATGATTTTTCTAAAGACTGATAAGATACAACAACCTTTCCGAAAAATAGATTACGAGGTGAGCGAGATCACGGATATATTGAACATCAAGAAGAAATGACAGAAAAGTGAGAAATAGGAAAAGACGCCAGTGCTGAGTCTGGGGAAAGGGAGTACGATAAATATCACACGTCCCCTGTTCATTAGAAGTGTGCCGAGATATGAGATGACATGTACATTCAATCGAAGCTGATAAAGAAAATCAACCTTCCATTAGTTGATGGGTAATATATTTTAAAAAAACAACAGTGCAATCTGCATAGACATTGAATATGTAATACTCTACTTCCCAGAAATATTCACACTTACGAACAAAGAGAGCATTCAACGGATCCATCAAGGTAAGAAAAGTGAAACAGGAGAAGTTAGTAATGAAGTCAAGGGATCAAGGGTCTCATTTTATTTGAGTATTCTTTCGTGAAGCATAGCTACCCCTTACAGTGAAACTTCCCAAATTGGCTTCCAGGTTCACGCGTGAGGCTATATCCGTGATATTCAAAGATGATTGATCGGTTGATTTGGCGGATCATGCCATCTAATTTTTGTGTATCTTACAATGTACATGCCGAGGGCAAGCAGTTGAGAATAGCAATGACTTTTTTAAAAAGGGGAAGTCAAGATAGGCCCCATTTACTCCTTAATGATAAGCCCAGATGAATGGAAAATTTTTGATAATCATCGCAATGCTATAGCTCTTTAAATTACCAGAGAAGTCAAAAGGAATTGCCTTGATTTCTTAATTAAGATCAGAGTAGTTGAATGTCAATGTAGAATGGCAATCGAACACAGACAAGTATATTGTAATAAAGTTACTGACCTCTTTTAATTGTTGCTGAGCATCATTCTCCGATCGTTTATTTCGCTTTATCAGTTCAGCAATCTCCTGATTTAATGAGGCCACTTCTTGATGAAGCAACCGATTCTCCATCTCCACATCCGAGGCATTTTTCGCTGCCACAGTTGCAGTTGTCGGTTTTGACACTTCCACAAGTTTCGACGACTGAACAGGCTGAGATTGATGTGAATTCCGTTGTACTGCAGCTGGTGGAGAGGGATTGGACTTCAATGCTATTATCGCTTGTTCCATTGGGGCAGGACTATTCAGAAATTCAAATAACTGCGTGTCGGATGCCTCTGTACTCGATACTGCTTTAGAGGGTGTGGATGGAGTTGGTTTTGAATGAACTACTTCCCTATAAAATAAATAATAAGATAACCAATCCCTTATTACGACCATTCAAATACTGCTAATTACATATATTAATAACCGACTAAAAACTGACTTTGAAACTCTGAAAAAATTTGCACAAAAAGCCATGATAAACAAAGAAATTGACGGAATCTACCAGAGTTTAAACAAGGAAGATAATTTCTTCAACAATGCTGAACCTTCTTCCAAGCTAATAGGTACCGATAATAACTAGAATGCTAGTATCGGAAATTCAAATCTTACCTTAAATTTGCTAGATGCTCTTCGACAATGAAGATGAGAGTGGTACTACCAAACACTCCTTAAATTTATGTAGCTTCAAAAGCAAGCTTTCTTCTGGTATCAAAAGAAGTAGAACCAATTTATGAAACATTTGGCAGTGAAATTACTTGGAAGTTCAAACATTCGTTCAGGAAAATCCGATGAAGTTTCCACTAAAACTAATCGCCAAACGGAATGAACTGCTTAAGTATCTTAAAAAACAAGGAGAAATAAATTACAGCTCGAGATCCAAATAAATGCTTGCTTTCTACAAAGAAATCTTCCTCTTTCACCCTCCTCAACCTACACTAAATATAATATTAATAACTCTTCTCCATTATGTCCGAATCGTACAATGATACGATGATTAACCAACCATTTCGTCGATCAGATAGGCTAAATGTAGAAAAACTCATTCTAAATATTAAAGTTGGGATAAACTACCTGAGGTGCAAAGGTTAGACAATCGTGGCCGGTCAAATCAAATACATCCGAAAAACGCGAATTTCCACTCAAAACAAGAAATTTCGCCAACAAACGATTGTAACATAGGAATATAAAAGTGGCGGGTAAGAAAAGTTTCTCATTCTAATCATTAAACTAAGGAGATAGGGCCCAGTCAAATTTAAAAAATAAAATATTAGTAGGAAACTTTCAGATGATGGAAAGATAATTCAATTTGAAATTTGAAATGCACTAGTAGAGCTGTAGAATTTGATATAAACAATGAACAATGGATAACAAATAGAGCCCGAACTCATAAGATCACAAAACATAAATCTATATGACGGCCCGCATATTTACAGTGCAAACAAATTTATGACTATACTTAATCGCGCCTATAAATCAAACCTTTAAAATGCGACGTACTGGACAGGAGCACAAATCACGGTGGGTTTTTGGGGTTCGGTTATCTTTTCTGGGACTTCCCATTGCGACGTATCGTTTTGAGGATTTTCTTCTTCCTCATTTACGTCATTTTTCAACAAACTAGCGACACGACTGTCCAATGAATTCAATAGACTGCCGCCTTTCTCAGCCCAATCGGTCATCCATGATGTCATCACTCAAGTTAGTGGAACTGAAATAAAACGTTTACTTAAAGGCTATAAGTAGACACGTGACTTAAAAAGACAGTCACAAAAATTGAAGCAGATGGATAATGAGGAATAATTTAAACAAAACCAATTTATTTTGATTGAAAAAGAGATGAAAACAGATTTAGGCTTATCACAAGTTTCACCAAGATGAAAAAGATGTGTTCAAGTGTAAGTGTGGACGGATTGTTCGATGCAAGGCAGCTTCTGAATGAGGTGTAGTGCGGTCTAGTGTATAAGTTAGGGCTTTTTGGTGGAAAAAAATAAACCAAAAATAAGCATTATTTCATAGCCTGGCCGGCCATTGTCTTGGCAACTGTGCCTAAACCGGGCTGAGGTATAATCGATTCATTTTGTTTGGCAGGTTTTCTAAAATGAAAATAAAAATCGTTAGTTCGGAGATTCTACTTATACGGGAGGGATCTGCAGTAATATACATACCCAACAATTCGAGTGGCCTGCGTCTGAGCAGCTTGCAATCTGACTTGGTTATCAAGAGTCTAAAAGATCAAAAGAAAGCACTTCAGATATATGTTAATTTTCTACTGAAATTGATATTATTAGACTTTGACCTTATTGGCGATATCGTCCAATTTGGCATTGTGTGTTTGAATTTCCGCATTCATATCCGTGGCCATTGTCTTCAATTCACCAACGATGTTTGAGACATGACCCAAATTTTGTTCCATCTCAGTTTCACGATCGTCATCCAGAATTCTAGAAAAAAGTAGATAAAATTTTCAGACGCGTTTTTTAGAGGTATGAATGAAGATTGTTTTTGATTTACATTTGATTGAAAAAGATTTATTTTTATTGGCATAAGAGAACTAATTAGCTAATTCCTCAAACGGTTTAAACGACCATAATGATTCGCAAATCCATTAAGATAAGTGGCAATAACACTTGAATTGGGTGAAAGAAATCCCAGAACCACTTTTATGAGAAGCTCGCATTCTGCTATTCCTCATGTTGATCAGAAGTAACCAGTATGGTTGGCTATCCACATCACTGGATGTGAATCGACAAGCATGGATCTCGTGAGCTCTAAACTGGGGTATATGCACGTTGACTTAGGGCACTTACCAAAGTTAATCTAGGGCAAAGTAAGAACATTCTAGAGCATTCTAAAATCAGAGCAGAACAGAGCGATAGATCAATCCATTCAATGGATGTGCACTCATGAAGTTTTCATCTCGTGATCTCTGACCTCAAAAATATGAGCGTATACCGCCATGCCACTGGTAATATAAACTTTAAATCATAGTAAATCAATTAAAAAAAGGATAATTTACATGAATTTTCAGCCGCTTTACATTAGTTCTTACATCTCTATTTTGAAAAGTTAGACTTGTGAGACAAAAATAAGTCTCTATCCTTGGAAAACAGACACAGACTAAATTTAAATGATCCCGAACTGTTTTCTAGGATTTAGAATGTAAAAAAGGATGAAAAATTACTATAATTGATTGTGCGTCAATGTTCCATTGGTCACCGTGTACGGTATAGCGGGCAATATACACTTCTGTCAAGTTTGGAATATGTTAGCTTATGCCATCTAGCCGTCTTTATAACCTTACTCTTTTAAAGTAGATTAAACCAAGTGTACGTTTTCTATGCATTGAGAAGAATTAAACCTGAAGAGATTAAGAAAGTGCGGTTCTTTTCCCTTGAAAAACAAAATTTATTAAAATTTTTCCTTGAAGGTGAACCTCCGACAGAATGTTCTTTTATAGACAAAGTGATCGTAACCCTAACTGAAGCTATGTAGAACTCGTATTGCAAGACGTAAATCGTACTAGCTCCCTTCACTCCCTGGAGATATTCTATACATTTAGACATCGTCACATATTCAATGAGTGGAATGACCATATGTACTCTGACCTCATACCGATCAGCTACCACTTTTTCTAAACATATTCTTTCAATAAAATTAGAGAGAGGGCAGTAGAGCATATTATGGCGCACAGGTGACAAAGTGGTCGAAGTACAGATCTGTGCGATCGATATAATTCGGTGAACATCCAGTGAAATGTGGACGCATAACCGCATTCTTTTACTGTGGTCAACAGGAGAGGTGGGAGAATGTGAGTTTCTCAATAAGTGCAGTTGTAAGATAGGTTTTATGTAACGATAGAATTAATTACCTTAAAAAGCACATTATTCACCAACACAATGCACCAAGAGGGATTTAGTAAATTATGATATAAATTTATCTGCCCTTCTCACATTGAATGCCGTAAAGTTTGCATACTCTCTCAATTTCTGATTACCATTAATAGTCTGAATAAAAACATATTCTCTAACTTGTGTCTCAGTAAGAAGAGAGAAAAACGGGAACCTTATCTGCGCAGATACGGGAGCATATCTATCGACATTATATTCATCTTCACTCAAATCAATCTTTGTCTGAAGAATGAATAGCAAAGTAGTTATCGGGATTCAAACTCTTAGATGAGGCTTAAAATCGTTTAGAATTCCAAGAATAACAATGAAAAGGAAGTATTTTTTCGTTACTAACACTGAACAAAGAAGCAGCATCTGAGAGCCCTCTATTTGATTTATTCTGACCAGTAAGGTGAGTTATATCATTACCTAAAACAGGTCAATAAGTTGTGGACATCATAGACTAGCATTTGCTGCAATCCAAGGGGCGAATCATGAAATTCGATTTTTGGAACGTGGGCTACTTATCTGGTAAATACTGTGCAATTCGAATCCAAAAATCACATGAAGTAAGTCCCTTTGGTACTTTGACGTTGCTCTCAACATCCTTTTGAACCCCTACCTCTTTATCGTTTATTAGACTTTGGGTTTACGATTTCAGTTGCTTCTCACAAATAAGGATTGTAAAAATTATTGTATTACCGTCATTTACTTGACATGTGAACCCATGACCACTGACTTAATAGATGTGTAGGTTAACCACGGTGGAATATATGGGCAAGTATATTGCACAGTCCTGAAAGTAGCGGCCCATTTGTATTCATCATTCCCTCTTCCCAGACCCTACACTTTGTTATACTTTCACAAGTATGAACACGTCTTTGTTTCCTTTTCGGTTAGTGTTTTTGTTAAAATTGAGATTAGACGGACTTTTCCTTACTAAGTATGTAAATCTTTTAACATAGGATGAGAGGTATTTCCAACCTAGGCTTCATTGTGAGCATCCCAATCAGCAATGGGAAGCTTGAAAGATGCGCAGTGATAAATCGAGGAGGTAGTAAACAACAGGTAGAAGAGGTGTGAGAAAATAGGTAACCAGTGACCTCTTAACTGCAATGTTATACAAATAGGGAGGTTGAAAAGCGATCACTAAACAAGATTTATAGACGTTTATATGGCCAAGAAAGAGGTAAATTGTCAGCGGACATTGGAAACCAGTCGCTCGAGTACAATGATAGATTATTACAAAAGTACCTACTCAGATGAATATAAGAACAGGCGAGAAATGTCAGAAAAAGTGTAGTTCTGAGGGGTTTAAGAAACTGCAGGTGAGTGCTTGTGCACAATTGTAATTCCAAATAAAGCCTGCCTCTATGTTCTTCTCACATTCCGTTCTTATAAAAAACGTACACTTAGTTAATGACGTGGCTAATTGTACTAGTTAAAGCAAGTTAAAAGAAAAGCAACAGACCTGCTTCTCAGGGAGACTCGAGAATTGCTAAGTTTAAAAATGAATACAGTGGAAAAGCTTCTCTTCAGCCACCTTGGGGCTTGTCTAACTCCATTAATTTTAGCATTGCCGTGATAAACAACGTCTTCTCGGGATGTGCATGATGCTTGGGATAAACCATTAAAATTTTCACAGAATGTTTAGATAACATTACCGATCCACATTTCAACCACAACTGAAAGGTGTACTTAAGGGATAAATTATGCATGTAGGTTCTTGGTGCCATAGCCTCGTTAAAAGTGAAAGCGAGATGAGTGGAGCGAATGCCTAAGCCCGGCTAATAAAGAGGGTGACAAGCGAGTTCTGGAAAACACTTTCCTAATTGAGCCTAGGAATTAAATCTTGTTAATTTTTTTAAAGTAGAGGATAGACAAAAGGAATATCAATCTATCAATTTATCGACAGTAACTTTATAAACTAACAGTGGTACTCCGAATACCTCTGAACAGTTTGAGAAACGAAGTGTTCTAAATACAGGGGAAAATTTTAAGGAGGAATAGTGGAAAGAGTTATCCGTTTCAAAAAACATGACAGATGATTGACCATCTACTTTCACTACAGGAATTAGTGGCAATACTAATAAAATTACAATTTATCACTTACCGAGTGATGAATGGACCACTTGGTTGAGACTGTGGAACTTCACCTCTTTTTGAGTTCTTAGCGTAAGTCCCAGTAGCTGGTTGTACTGTCACAGCAGAATAATCCTTTTGCTTAAAGTTCTTATCATTTCCCGGACGGCTTACCCTGCAAAACAAACATTTGCCGGTCAATTCATTTGATTAAATTGGCTAACAGTAAGATGAAAGTCAGTTACCTTTTCCAGGGCAGTTTAAATATTCCACAACACTTTTCCAAGTTATCCAAATTCTTTTCGGTGTGTTTAATATCCTCATGAATGACGTTCATCTGGTCATTCATGCGATTCAGTTGTTCTGAATAAGAAAGAGGTGAAGTTTATTCAAGTGAAACGCTTAGATTAAAAAATCATTTCGAATTGTATGAGATTGACCAATCTTGAGCATGGTCGTTTACATATTTCTGATATCCCATCAATGACCGGAACCGCTACTAACTGGCATTGACACAATCAAATCCATAGAGGCAAAAAATTATCACTTTTCAACTTTTAAATCGCCATATGTTCATCTACGAACTCCTTGATGGATTCTGTGCTATCTCCGAGATCCAGGTTTCCAACAAACATCTACTCTTGCTACCCCATCCGATCTCCTGTTTTCGTAGTCTTCGTTCTCAACTGATTATCGTTAAAATACAATACTTACTGAATGGTATGCCTTCATCTAACTCTTTGCAGCTAGTGACCCTAGAACATATATTCCGTAACAGAAGGAACAATAGGAACGAATGAGTATACAATAGTAACTGAAAGTTGTTACTAGGTAACACCTACTCACCCAAATCAGGTACACACGAATAAAGGCACAAACATCAACGCAATGGTCTAAAGAAATATGCTTTTTGGGGGTGCTACTATGATAAGAGTACATCTTGTGGTAACGCGAATTCACATGTTTAAAGATGACTTAATGAACAGAAAAATAGCAATTTTTCCAGAGAATATCAATGAGAGCCAGCCAAAAACGGCTCTGCATTGTACTTATTGTTAACGCAATAAAACTTTGATAAGCAATAAATCACTAAACTGTAAGAAGACATCCTGAGCACTTGCAATTGTCCCGCATCCTAACGTAAAAGTTAAATACAATCTTTCAAATTTAACCTTTTTATCAAGAGAATGGGACATAAACCCATTCCCACGACGGATATACATATGCATGTTAAGTCGCAGAGAAACGTTTTCCAACACTCATCTACGGCAGAGGGGTAGTATCTTTGATCCTCTTTGATGGAAAAGTCACGTTTGATCATTTCAACCCCTGAGATACATCATGTCGTTCATGCGACGTAAACCAATACGATTCGAACTAATATCCCAGAATTTACTTTTGGATACATGCGATACCACCATTTCAGGCATTACTGACTATTTGGTTATCGTTGGTAAAAATAAATCAAAATTAGAAGTGGCTTAAAATAATTTTCAGTAATAACAAACACAGACAACAAAAGGGGGTTTTAAAGTGAGATTTTTCAATGACTGAACTGAATAGATTAAATGTGGAAATATAGCCCTAAAAATTATACCTAATGATTGTAAAACAATTGTTCGGAATCAAAAACAAACAACAAATAGTCATGCGAAAATAGAAAGAAAACGTTATGTAATCGATGAAATAAATTAGAGTGAGCTATTTTGATAAAAGAGGACGGAGAGAAAAAATAAAAAAAAAACCCTTAAATTTGAGTGGGAGGATTAATTGTATATGCGTAATGCGCAAAAGCGCGTATCTGTATTACCTTAGTCATGTGATCTGTTGTAATATCAGATCTACCCCTCCGAGTGATAACACAAAATCCTCAAAGGGGAAATTAAATACCACAATCAGGACAACCTACCTCCCTGATGATGAAGTGTTTCCATAGTAGCAGCTCCCATTTGGTGACTCTAAAACGAAAAAATGGTACTCATAACAAACAAACTGCACCGATCCAACATAAAATAGACGGATTAGGTAAAAAATCACTATAAATAAGCCGAAATCCGAGAATAACAAATATATTACAATTGGTAAAAACACCGAAGCGTGATTAAGTGAAACAATAAGAAGCAAATTTCCTGAGCGAATAAATTTCTTACCTCCTCAGCCATTGTAACCATCCGTCTTGTGCTTTCAAGAGACTAGAATTGCGAAAATAAATATAAAGTTAAATCTCATACCTCATCTGTCCTCTGATTCATTTTCAAACGAAGCATTTCCAGCTCCGACATTGGCTGACTTTCGCCGTAATTATTCTAAATGGAGATAAATCAAATTTACAAACAAATATGTTAAAATACCATTATGAACGTTTAGTGTATATTCTGCGAGGCTAAATATCTGATAATGATAGTTAAGGTTAACAAGAATTTGGCGACAACGTGTTGGATGTTGACCTTGACAAATAAGCTTCGCAGTCTCTTACCGGTCTATTATCTATTAGAAAGCTAAACAATTCTCCTCATATTTTATTATAAATTTATGGAGTTTATATTTTTTAATTTGACTGGTTCTCTATCAACAGATGTACTATTTGCACATTTTTTAAATACATGTTTTGGAGCATTGCATTAAATGCATTTCATGAAGAGACGTGCTACCTTAAATAAAAATAAATTCGGGAATAAAGGTAGAACATTTTTTCCCATTAAAAAGAATTCATTGGTAATGAATTCAATGCATATAATCACAAATATGTATTTTATGCATTAATATTCACGCATTTATCTGTATTTCTTTTAAACTTTCGCCTGTTTTAGAGCAGCTTTATTTTAGTCGTCATTGATTATATTGGCTATCTGATCTACAGTTTAATTTTATATACTGTGTATCGTCAGTCTCAGCTAGTCCAGAATAATTAATCGATGAATAATCACTTAGAAATAGGTGATGAGTAGGAAAGTGTACACTTTTGTAAGTTGATTGTTTTGCCATTTTTCCGTGCCTGGATTTTTGGCCATTATTTCCCATTTAAACTATCACTACTTCATTGATAATAATGATTAGCATATGGTCTATTATATAATATGTAATATGTTATCTTTGCTTTCAAGTTAATCTGATGAATTATTGTTGGATCTTTGTATCATTATCACTTTCCTTGTAAATATTGTTCATTTGGCTCAAAAGGTATATCAGCAGTATTATTGAAACAGTAGATGTTTAGTTCTTCGTATAAAAAATAATATTTGCTTCAAAAATAATTCTTGTATGCTTTACTATTTAACAGGCCTTGACATGGGCAGAACAAGTTCCGTAAAATCCCTCAATGGTCCTTGAAAAACTGCTCTAATACTAGACAACATTATGATTGATAGGCTGAATCGAAACTGCCAAAATTGCAGACATTGTCCGATGCATCATGGAACAAATGAATCTGTCCAAACCTGATAAAGACCCAGAAGACTATATTAAGAATGTTGGAGAGTTCCATTATGAACCCTCTGTAGGTGAAATATTTACGACGTGCAATGCTCGCAATCGAGACGTTTACGAAAGCCGAATGACAGGGTTATCGAACGAAACGAGAATAAACATGCTGCTGCGGAAGTTCAGCAATAGTGATCACGATCTCTATCTGGCCTATCTCCTTTCATTCCCCTCGAAGGATTTAACATTTGAAGAGACGATCGGAAAGTGCGGAAAGGTGTTTGGCGATAATACCTCGCTTTTCAATAGGCGTTTTAAGTGTCTAAATTTTGCCATAAGCGAAGGTAAAGATATTCACAAATACGCAGCTGCTGTGAATCGAATGTGCATGGATCGCCAAAGGAGGATCAGTTCAGATGCCTAGTATTCATCCAGGGTCTTCGTTCGCCGTGTTATGCGGAAATTCGCCTGAAACTGTTGTCCCTTTTAGATAATAATTCAGGTATTATGTTACATCATCTGGTAGATGAATATAATAACTTTCAAAGCCTCATTGCCGACTTGAATATGGTCGAAAGCAACGAAACTCGAACATGTTAGGTCAAGAAGTCTGAAATCAACCAATCGCCAGAAAATAACCCTACGCCGCAACCGCATCCTCAGAGTAAGCACACGTATTCGAAGAGAAATAAACCGAAGTGCCGATTTTGTGGCGATTTCCACTTCCATCGAGACTGTCCTTTCTATAAACATCGGTGTCAGAACTCCAGTTCCTGCGGAAGAAGGAAGGATTAAGTTGCACTTTGACACCGGATCAGACATCACCATAGTTTCAGCTGAGGCGTGGAAATCTCTTAGTAGCCCCAAGCTAGATACAGTTCCCTTTAAAGTATCTAGTGCTTCAGGTGATGCAGTGCAACTGTCGGGCGCGATGAAATGTGAGGCGATCTTCAAAGTTAAAACCGTCGCAACTGTATGTTATGTGACTGCTCTAGACATCAGTCTCGTCGGGTTCGATTGGATAGACATGTTCGATGTCCTCAAGCCGAAAGTACGAAGTACAACCAGCCCACAAGTACGAATAAAATAGAAGTACCAGAGAACGGAGGAGTTCGGCCAAGCTGATGGTCTGTCTCGCCTCGTCGAAAATCAGCCTGCAGAAAGCAAAGAAGTAGTGGCTGCGTCCGTGTCGACAGAAAGAGATGTGCAACAAATACTGGCGGAGTTGATTCGAAACACGCCGGTATCAGCAGAGGATATACGAAAGGAAACGGAGAAAGATGCGGTCCTACAACAAGCGGCAATGAACCCCATCTGTCAATATCCTGTACTATGTCTACAAACGGAAATCCTGTGGACCAGGTTACATGTTGATTTCGGGGTCCGGCAAGTGGTATTACCTATTTAGTTACTGTTGATTCATATTCTTAATGGCCAGAAGTAGTACCACTAACCGTGGCGACTTGCGGCACAACGATTGGAGTACTGGAACGAATCTTCTCGATGCACGGGTTGCCAAAAACTCTAGTTTCCGACAATGGGACACAGTTTACATCAGTCGATTTCAAGGAGTTCTGCCAACAACGATCAATCGAACACATCAGAATCCCTCTGTACCACCCCCAGTCGAATGGACAGGCAGAAAGAATCTTGAAACATGTAGACTTGAGGTTTTCAAGATAGAATGGAAAGAAATCGGATAACGTACTTAAAACTCTCTGTTAACAAATAAGCGCAGTGCTCTGTTAAATCTATGGCGAATACAAATGAGTAATTTTTATGCAAGGAAAATTAAATTAACAATTTATTCTTAATTATTAAAACGTTCCCATATTTGTTAAAATGTGCTAAATAACATATCGCTGCATTGCGCAATTTTAAGTTAATTACGTAAGTTTACTTGCTCCCCTCATTATTAATGAGTTCGGGAGATTGTGGCTCTCACCCGCAGAAATTATGGTTCTTTCTGCAAAGACTGAGGCTAAAATATCTTCTTCTAAAAATTCTATACAGTCTCCGTTGTACCTACATCTACTAAGGTGCTTCCTAATGCAACTCTAGTTGGCGCGGCCAATGATGACATGAAGTTGGGCCCATCAGTCGGAGATAGTGAAACGTAACGAATCTCACTAACTCTACGGAATCTTCTACGCCTAAAGTCGTTCCGGCATAACTTGTCTTCGAGCCTACCGTACCTAAGCAACAATCAATGCTGAAATCCTGTCCGCTTGATCGGTAGGCAAATCTAATACGTCTCATAAAGGGACAGAAAGAAGATTTTTGTCCTCTTGCATTTTCCAGTACTCATGAATCATCCACAGTGATCAAGTCCTCAAAATGTCTCGGTCAGTGGAACTAAATTCGAGCTAAACTAAGGCTCGTTTGCCGTCCTAAGCGATCGGCGCTAGCGGATGATAAATTCAAGCAATTCGAGGAAATCCATCTTGCTAAATCTGTTTCTCTCGCAAATAGAACAGTGTCAAAAGTGGTTGCACAATATGCAAGCCAGGCAACACTTCTTATTAGCTTCAAATATAACGTTTCTAGGTCTCACATTGATTTCAGTCTTGCTGAATCGATTCGAGGAATCTCCTACCTAATCTTTGTTGAATCGTATTCAAAGTGGCTTGGGGTTATATCCATTAAGTCTGCCACAACCGGTACCGTCTTTAACAGCTTCCGCCACTAATGGAATATCAAAAATGATTGTGTCCAGAAATGTCACCCAGATCTCTTCTACCCGATTTGATAAGTTTTGCCAACGGCATCAAAGTTTCTCCTAATCTCTATAGTCAGAATGAGCAACTTGTGGATAGTTTGAAAAGGCATCTTCTCCGTCACAAGGAGAGAAAATAATTGAAGAGATTCATAATCCTCTACTCCTTAAGTACTGAACGACGACTCATATTGGTGCCCAAATCTGGATGCGCCACCGCAAAGGTCTCTGTTCTCGGTACTCAACCTTAACTTCCAAACCGAAAACGGATCCAACGAAGATTTATCTGGACACATGTAACCTCCCTCCTCCTTGGAATCTCGAAACTCCAAATACTCTGCGAAATCATCGGCTCGACCAATACTCCTGTCTCTTCTAACCTCAAAAGAGATTCAAAGCGGATATAACGCTCAAACTTATGAATGAACAACTTTCGCCAGAAGGTATTGAATAGAATGGCAGATTTTTATCGCAAATAAATTAAATTAACAAGTTCTTACCAATTATTAACAAAATTACTAGTTGGTTGGTTGAAATCCGCTCATGCAGCTCTAGTTTTGACACTGTCTTCTGTATCATTAAAACCTTTATGGGGATAAATTTTGAAGGAGATTGGGAAATATGGTAGCAAATATTGATTTTCAAAGGTAAAATTTTGATTTCTTTTGTATTTTAATGGTAGTCGTACATATTCCACGTGCTGGTATACACCCAAATGTTGGGTCTTCGAAAGAGTATATTGGTAAAACGGCTGTCTTCAAATTTATAGGGATGTAATTTGCATTTTTATTCTAATTACTAAGACACTAGTGGGAAGATGCGAGAAAATATGACTTTAACTTGGCAGAGCTCATCAGATTTCACTCAAGCCCAACTCTAATCCACTACAATTTAACTAGCCTCAGTCAATATTTTGTCGTACGGCAAATTCCGCTAATGATTAATGATTCAATTGAAAAAAATCAGAACAATTTTGACTGCTTCAAAAAATTTCATCAGACAAAACGATCAAAAACAAACATATATACTCCACACATCAAATCAATACGGAAGATAAGAAGTAGTTCACTTTAAAAAGGGGGAGAAAGGATCAGTGTTCAAAATAATAGATCACTCTGAAGATATGAAGTCACGGATATAGGACCCGACAAGGACGTGACAACACGACGGCTAAATAAACTGCAGCTAGAATGAGAATAATTCCGATGAGTGTTGCCTTTTTACCACCTCCAACTTTGGTACGAATTTACTTGTACTATCTGGAATTTGTGAATATGGCGATTCTTGGGTTCCATGAACCATCAGAATCCATTCTGTTAAAACGGCATGTCCTAACGCAGGATCTGGACCTTCATGAGATCGTCTTTTCTGTGGATCCAAACCAATTGTCAGCTTCCAGGTTCCTCTCGGGTTTTCAGCCCACATATGGGTTGTCATGAAAGGCCATTTGACGAAACCTTTAGAGGAATCCGAATCCAGCGGTCTAGCACCAAGAATCATGGAGGTTGTATTCATGGGAGATGTCAAGAACATCACCAGATCACCTCTCCGACTAGATTTGATGGAAATGAACGCTTGGACGTGTTCAATGAAGTTAACTTGACTCTCTGGATTGCCACGGCATGACTCTGTGAATAGTTCCAACTGAACAGGTTTTCCCACCGTAATCACCTTCTGTCCACGGAAAATTCCTGCGATACAATGGAATCTTTCAGGAACAGTCTTCCATAGCTTAGCAGCTCTGACCATATCCCCAGCATCCAGAACACCATACCCGAAGAGATGGTTGAATTCTAATCCAGCACCATTAACGGTCCAGTTGTGGGTTCCATCTCGATCGTAGAGGTATTTTCGCTTCGAAGTGAGCACGATGAGATGTTGAACATCTCTCCATGTTAGATTTGGGTTAGCTTCAAGAGTGAGAGCCAGAACTCCCGCTGCTTCAGGTGCTGCAGCCGAGGTTCCTGAGTGGTAGAGAGTGCATTTATCATAGAGATCTACTGTCGCTACCCCTGCATCGAGACTAAACATAAGAAAACGTTTGCTGAATAGGAGTGATTATAGATGTCCACTGAAAATATATCTTCAAGAGAATATTAAACGGTTCAACTATTTCCAATTTGAAAATAAATAAGTATAGAAAAATGCACCAAATATTGCTACTGCATCCTAACCTTAGGTCGCGAAAGTCAACCATCTCAATTCTGGGAAAAGACAAACTTTGAATCTGATTTTAAATCTTACCTGTGGTAAAAATGGTCTAGTCGTTCGAAAACTTCCCCAATCGACTTAGTGAAATCGCGTACCATCGACAGTTTGCATACAAATCTGAGATGTAAATGATAGGAAAATAAAACAGACGGAAGAATTTAAAGTTCTAATGAAGAGGGAATAATTACGAATGGGGCAAAAGGATGCATATCTCATAAATGCTAGTAGGTTTAAGAGAGATAAAGTTCTGCGGGGACTTACAAACTTTTTTAAAATTTATATAATTTTTATAGCTTTGGCTTGTAACATTTAGCAGCGAAGTTCATATTCAAGGAAACATTTTCTCTTCATTTCGTTGAATTACCTTGAATTTGGAATAATTATATGAAAGTACCCATTCAGCAGAGTGCCCTCAACGTAAGGCTTGTTTATTTGACCCATAAGGTATTCAGACTCAAGAAAAGTTCACCGGACGGTAAAATAACAGACGAGTGTTTTAAAATGAAGAGAGGAGCTAAAGTGAGACTATTATATGGTATTGAACTCGTCCAACACCACGTTAAATTTAGACGATATGACATGAGTCTAGATTATGCGAATTCAAAATTGGCTGTTAGTCAATGAGGTGTGCATACCATTATGTTCAAATAATCTTATAACTAACCTATTCATCGATTTTCCATTTGAAAATGTCGAGGCGATGGTTGAAGCACAAGACTCATCGTAAATAGCAGTTTGGCCATCATTTGTTGCCGAATTAATTGAGATTGTCCACATTGATGCAGCGTATCCATCGCAGTTGCAATCATCCACTGCCCCTCCATCTCCTGAAGCCCAGACGAACAGCGACCCTTTGCCGCCTCTCCCCTTATTGACACCATCTACTATAGCCTAAATGTGAACAAATATCATAGAGTATACCTAGGAAGGTTCGTTAACCCGTCGATTGGACGGAAGTCCAAACAACCCTATCAGAATTGTACAAATATATCCACCATTTTTAATCGCTGGGTACCTTATCGGACATATGTTTTACATAATATATTAATCAGTATAGTGCAAATTATAAATTATAATGAATACTAAATAGTAATTTTTCATTAATATTGGTATTTAAAATTTTACCTGCATGGTATGGTTTCTAGGACCATCGACAGTTTTTCCGTTATCTGTAGGTCCCCAACTAGCCGAGTAGATATCAATGATGTCTCTAGCTTGAGACATTGCAGCAGCTTCAATAAGATCCGTCATGTAGGGTTGATCGAGCATTCTAAGTCCGGCTACACGAGACTCAGGCGCCACACCAACTCCGCAAACACCATTTCCACCTGCAGCAGCGATTTCACCAGCACAACGAGTCCCGTGAGAGTTAAACCAATCGTCCGTGTATCTTGGGTAGGGGTGAGCGTCGTTACTTGAGAAATCATAACTAGCTTCCGCGGCATAATTAGGCGCAAGATCTGGATGCATGTAATCGATGCCATCATCCATAATTCCGGTTACCACCCCTCTTCCGGTAACATTTTGAGCCCATGCGTCTAAGACATTCAGATCCAAACCAGGAGTTCCTTCAGCTTGTCCAGTATTGTGGATGTACCATTCTTTACGGAAGAGTGGGTCCGATGATAATTTTTCAACGATATCCTTCTCCGTTTTGGAAAGAATTCGTTCTGGTTGATTCTCTTCTTCTAATTCGATGGGCTTATATCCACGTTTGCTTCGTCGATAACCATTCAGCTGTTCTGCACTTTCTATACTCGGATGACCAACAAGGGTATCGTGTATTTCTTTGCTTGACTCTTTCATATTCGGATGCATGAAAAGAAATTCGTTCGGATAAAAGAAAGAATCATGATCTTCCAGCATAGTTCTGAAACCCTGTTCCTCTGCAATTCGCTTAGCGCGAGATTTCAATACATCACGGCCTTCTTGGCCATCTGTTTGAAGACGAACTAGCCACTGATTCGTTCGAATTCGGGCCGAAATTAACCCAACACACAGCCCGATTATAAGAAGGCAGATGAGGAATGCTGGCTTGGTCATGGCAAGCTCAAAAGTGGGGAAATGAGTACTTGAGGAGACTTTATACCTCTCTTTGTACTCATTGGCTAAACGAGAACGCGTAAGAACAGGGTCATTGATCGATGCCTACGCGTTCTTACGTAAATGCAGGGCGATGATTGGCTTCATTAATTGACCAATAGCTTCGTGTCCAGTATCACACGTGTTTTGGCTAAATTTGGCTCTACTTAGTCTTCTTCTGACGTTATATTTACACGCAGACAATAAAAGTTAATCAACACATGTACTGAATTGTGAGTAATTTTTTATTCCTAATTCAAATATCGTGGAATTAAAAGATAAAAGAACTCCACAGAATGGTAATGCCCTTTCGAACTTGAGTATCTGAAGAGCTTTTTCCTCACGAAATTGATCTCCAATTCCAATCTGATCCTCTAAGAAAGTAAACATAAATTCTGAAATGAAGCGTAGCATTTACCTATGTTGGAAAATATTTGTATCAATTAGCATCCTTTCCGAATAGCTTCATAAACAGATTCTTTCCTTTGCACCATGTCAATAAAAGTCAAATCAGGATTATTTTATTAATTGAATAATACATTTACAAAGTAAATAAATTATAAAATAATTTTATAAGCAGCATTTTTGCATAGTAAAATAGCTAGTGGCATATTTTGAATGTAATAATAAGGACGCTTATTAACGGTACTCCTTTTAATGGCTTGCTAGTATTGAACCTTCATTCAAATCAAAGTTTTCTTTTTTCAAAATTTGACAGCGTCCCAATTACAGAGATGCACAATTTAAACAAGAGAGATTCGTATTTACAAATGGAGTTTTGAACAATAACGGGAGGCATAGACACTGGAATTAAAAGATGTTATTACGTTGGACTCCAGCCCCATTTCAGCCTTGATCTTCTCAAAATACCACTGTTCCATTTCACTGTAAGCCTCCGGCTCATATTCCGACATGAATTTCTCTGCAAATAGATGCGGCGCTGTTTGTAAGGCAGATAGGTGGGCGTTCCCCAGGACGCAAACAAAGCTGTCAAATTTAGTGGGACACTTAATCTTGTAGTCACCCCAGATTGCGAAATTTCCAAGATAACCGAGATTAGTCTCCTCGGGAGGTGTTGGAGCAGTCAGACAAGCCCCTGGCATCTTGAACTGGAGATTGTAGGCGAGAACGGGAAAGAAGAGTTCTTCTGGATTGAGAAAGACTCGGGGTTCGAGGAGCATTTTACGGACTGGTGCCGCTGCTTTACCCAAAACGGCCTCCTTAACGAAATCCCGACGAAATGCACCGTGTACTGAACCTTTGTACCAGATGGCCTAAATGTTGACATTTTAATTATTAATCAAGTCTGAATGTCATAATATCTAATTAAAAACTTGATTTTGTGAAAATATTACGGGATAATCCCTACTTTGAAAGCCCTAAAATCGTCATTATTCAAATTTTTAAAAATATTTTACTGCTTTCCTTTTTATGGAAGTTCATTTGTATTGTAATTTGCAAAAAATTTGGAAAATGCTTTCCTGAATGAGTTTGGAGTTTATTTTGATTCAAGCTGAAGTTGCTAGTGTAATCGCCCGTGAAGTTGGAGGTCACGAATTTGCTTCCCATCAGTGAATGGAATTGTCAATCACGCTGAGTAAATCTGGCCAAAAAGAGGAGATGTGACTCTCTTATAAGGTTTTGGAAATTGGTATAGATGAAGTTAGATATTCCTCTCTACCTGCTCTGAACATACAAATATGAGGGAAGATAAAAATTCATCAATTTTTCTCTAAAAAAGCCTTTATCTTGGCAGATTTTTGAGAGCATGCTTCTAAACTTGGTGCAATATAAGGAAACCAGATATAAATCAGTTCAAGAGTTATCGACCGAACTATAGGGAGGATTGGAAGGTTCCCCTTATCAGTAATATTACAAGGTCACTAAATATAATTATTGAAATGTATTCATTAAGTATGTTGAACAAAAAGGCTTTATGAAGACGTCAAAAAGGAAGGCAATAATTGTGTTGATTTCAACGTATAGAGTGACTGAGAGCTACTCATAATTTAATTATTATCTCAAAGCAAATCAACAAATAATAAATGAAACTGCTATCGAGGAAGTACTAATTCTGCGAAACATAATTTGCTATAATGTCAACAAGTAGATTTTTCATCGTAATAATTTTTTCCACACATTAATAGAACACTTAAACGAATTTGATTAGAAAAAAAAAGAAACTAACATTAAGTGGAAGTTTGTGATTTCGAACCCTTGCCTTATATCGATCAATCGGGAATGCCTCAATAAGATTAGATCCATTGAGGGCCTTCATTGCGGCAATTAATTCCAAATTAGTTCGCAAAGGAAATTGACCATCCGCGATATTGATCAAATATTTCCACTTTTTGTTCCTTTTCAGAGCCTGTTCTGCACAGAGGAGTAGAACTTTAAGTCCACCCTCTTGTCCTTTTACAACTGTAATTAGAGATTTGTATGGGATCAATTCAACATTGGAACCAAAGCATTTGGCGACCCCACTTACAGCGGCCTTAAACACAGGGTTAGCATTTTTATCCACATGTACACAGTAGTAATTGTTTTCGCGATACATCATTCTCATTATCCTAGCAAAACGGCGAATATCACTCTCCACCGTAATGGTAAATGCCAAATCCATTTCCCCATCGGAACCGCTTTTGATGGGAAATCGCATGCGGAAGTAATGACAATTTTTGTGGCTTGCTGAATCAATGGATGTAAAATAGGCAGTTGCAACACTTTCTTCGTAATCGCTGACATCTAAGCTGGCCAAAATATTATGCGAACTATTAATAGAGGCTCGTCTCCCGGAGCGGATGTGGTGCCACATCAGTAGTAAACATATAAGGACGATTGCCAAGGAGATAAATTTACATTGAAGTAGCCGAGGGTATCGCAAATTTACGTTAGCTGAAAAGAGGAAACAAATTGCATATTTAGGAAAATACAAATCAAATGAAAGATTTGAAGCTAATGTTGAAATATTTAAACCTTTCTGAATTCGGGGATCGATTTAAATTATTTGAATATCAAGCCTATCTAATCTTACTTTTAGGTGAACACTTAGAATTATCGTATACACCTTTTAGATGTTAAATTCCAATCAGTTCAAGAATTTAGAAAAAAAAGCACTTTTACAAACCGAAACGTTTAAAAATAGAAGTGTTTAAAATGCAGGTGGACACTTCACAAAACTTATGTACTTTTAATCAATCAGCAATGAATATGATAAATTCAAAATAAAAACAAAAATTATAATCAAAATAACTTTTACGTATTTATTTGCAATTTAATTCTAGTAGATGTTTGAAAAGTTTTAATTTTAATCACAAAATTTTTCCCGAAAATAAAGGTTAAATTTTTCTAATTGGATGGGAAAAATTTTCAATGAGGCTTACATGCATTCATTGTAACTTATTTTGTATCCAGCGTGAGTTTTTTTAATAGGATTTTCGTGTGTAAAGAGGCTTTCCTTCCTCCATCTTCTTCAAATAGTGTTGGTGTACACAACATGTGAATATCTTGCAATGCCATTGGTTATTTTCAAGGTCACTTCAAAGATTCCGATTAGATAATTGTTTCCTTCGCTGCGTGATGTCTTATTCCTCGAAATGCGCATATTTTTCAATGAAGTAAAACTATTATATATAAAACTCAAATAAAGATGCTAATGCTGATACTAAAAATATAAAATTTATCTATTTCCTATTGTGAAAGTTAGCCGATAGTCTACGGTGGAATGCTGTTAAGACCATTTCGACACCGTCTTCATTTCGTAGTTTTAATTATTATAACAGAAACCGTAATACTGGCACCTTTATTATTAATTAATCCTGTAATTCACATGTTACATTCAGTAAAAATCCCCC
>CAADRB010000003.1:4256898-4331470 GCA_900708905.1 Hymenolepis diminuta
GTATTCTATTTCTGCCTGAAATTTAAAGCTTTCTCAACGGATATACATCATACCGACAAACTATTGATCTAAAGTAAATCTCTGAGCATTAGATTATAAAATAATAAATTTGAAGAAAAAATGAAGATAAATTATATGTTTGTAGTGGATCCTACACAAATAAGCATTTTTGCTACACCTAAGTACTCCTCCTAAGCAGTCCGAATAGCCTCTAACAGAGTCCCTTATTATCAATTTACTTCTAAATTAGCTAGACTATGCCCAAAGTATCAAGAACAAGAAAGATTGGAGTGGAGAGGGTTTATTTCTCACTTCATTTTGTGTATTTCGTTGTCAAAAGCTTAGTCATTAAATACAAAACCAGGCTAGGCTGCAGGGATCTTGATTGCTGATTGGTTGGGGAGGTCTCTGCACACTCGTCTGCGCCTGTTCTCTACGCGACCGGTTACATACCCTACTTCCCAGAAAGTTCCAGCGGACGTGATTCAATTAGCCTTGTTAACATTGTGAACCCCACGTGTTCCTATGGCTATCAATTATAAAATATCATCAAAGGAGTTCAATTTTTTTTAATTTGTATTTAAAATTAATACGATTTTGACCCATTTTGGAAAGGTTAGATGCATAACTAAACAAGTTTGGAGAAGTTAGAGAATAAATGGCAGACTGATTCAAAGAAATCAAGCAAAGAAGAGGAGATCTTAAAGTAATTTAATAGAAAAAGTACCTGTCAGGAAAAGATGAAACAGACCTTTTTTCACTGGCAAACCCCTTAGCACGGTCTAATGATGGGACCGAAGTTATATTTTAAGGGGTCCTTATTGATATTATCCCCCATTTTTATCTCTCTACGAAGTATTTTATGTTATATATTCTAAACATAATTGAAGAATGCGGGATCTAGCCTCAATGACAATAAGACACCATCGGGAAGAAAAAATGGCAAACTGACAATGAAACCAGCTTTATATAAAGGCGGCAGACTTTATATTATTCGGACAAGCGGGTGCGAAGTTGTTCACTTAAATTAAATTACGTCTAGGTCTGCTTTAATCTACCAATGGCAATCCAGAGTATTGTTAACAGAATGCATTTTTTGTTTGAAGTGTTCGGTGCGTAGCGTCATAGTTATGTTTATATTATGCCGAAAGGTCAGTGATGGCATTGCTTACATAAGTCAAAAAACGACAAAGTGCGGCATACCCCTATTAAATGATTAGATAATTGCTGACAGAGTATGATCAGGAACCCTGCCTTTGATCACTGTAATTATGCCAGTAAATGTTATGCAAATGTACTATTCCTGTCTGATTAATCTCTATCTTCTCTCTCTCTCTGGTGTTTGAGCATACGTCACATACCTGATAAAAGAGCCCGACGTAAGTTGACTTTCCGCATTGAGCTGATCGTACCCCTATCACTAAGGCTCAACCAAACATTCAATCTATCAATTTTGGTTGTCTTTCCTACAGCTTGCTGGGAATGCAATTGTCGTCAAGTCTCGATTCGAACCACCTCTAAGTCGATCTAGATTAACTGTCCTACAACATGTTAGGGGGGAAAGAGGAATGAGAAAATCGGTTTATAACGATAAAATTATAATTCGAACAGAACAGAGAGCATAGAAATTGTTTCATCCGTATCTTCAATTTCTGAGACGGAGTTTAAATAGCAAAGTCTAAATTAACATTAAACTTGGCTTCTAGAGAGCACAGTTTTTAAAAAATTAACTCAAAAAACGTTGAATTTTCAAACTGCAGTGGAGCTACGGATTTCCGGTAGGTTTGAAAGTTGAATAATTGCAGATACAGATGTTCAACTATCGCTCTTATTTACCCGAGATTTGATTTAAAGGCAATAAAATATAAAACAAAAACGGAAATTCCCACTAAGCTTGTTTGAATAATAATGAAATAAGTAAGGAGAAATACACACTTACTCCCTCCATCGGCCGAATAAAAGGAGTGTTTTCAGATTTTATTTGGAATTGCGCTTTGACCTCTAGAGTATCCAATTATAAATGCTTAAGATTTCATCTAGTCGGTGGTTGACAACATCTGATAAACGCATTAAAAGATGAAAGCGGGAGTCTTTGTTCCACAAGTAATGCACTTCTATTTGAAGACTCCTAGCTGAATACTTTCAGGATTCATAGCAGTTGGAAAAAAATAGACGTTTGGCAGTTTCGTTGAAATATTTCAATTATTAAATCGTCTATTTACTGAATAGTAGTTCTAAGCAGAGATTTGTGTTGTCATATTTATTCGCGCTGGTTAGGACAAGTAAACGTAGACAAAAATAACCTTGGAAGTTTTGAATTTTCGTTGCCTCGAGAACATACCATTAAAAGGGCAAAAGAATTAGTCATTTAAACCTGAGGTCAATAGGAGTTCTTAATCCCCCCCCCCCGGTCTGTTTCTTTTCTCTTTCAGAAACTGCAAGCAAATTCACCAAGATCTCTAGTAATCCCTACAGTTGACAATGTCAGGGTTTTCTTTTAAATAGAAATGGATGCATATGCATCACAGCAAAACATATCGTTCAAGTGAATGCGGACATTTCGATTCCGATCACAATTTTCCACAGTTTATAAGATGCTCTTCATAATTTAGCATTTCATCGGGAAACGAAACAAACAATTTGATAAACAAATG
This sequence comes from Hymenolepis diminuta, assembly GCA_900708905.1. Taxonomy (NCBI): domain Eukaryota; kingdom Metazoa; phylum Platyhelminthes; class Cestoda; order Cyclophyllidea; family Hymenolepididae; genus Hymenolepis; species Hymenolepis diminuta. Next base: position 4,259,553 of record CAADRB010000003.1, read on the forward strand.
TTCTTTGTTCACTAATAATGCCTTTATATAACCATTAACAAAGAAAATGTAGACTTGTGTAAATGAGTGCCGTCAATTTTTAAAGTACTGAAGTGGGGGAGAGGGAGAGAAGGAAGGGAGAGATGTTGATCATCCGTTTCTATTCTTGGATTTCGAGCCTACATTGTGGTGGCCTAGAATGTTGCATCAATAACTTGTAACTTTAATAAAATCTTCACTCATGATCCCTAAAAAGCAGTATCCTTCGGAAGTCGATGTTTTTGTGAATTTTAATGAAAGTTACTCCAACCAGCTCTCTCTAGTATTTGGCATCATAACTTGGCCATAATTACATTCGGTCACATTCTCTTCCTACATATGTATAGTAATGAATCTATTTCTTTATTCAAGACTGATATATGTGATGAAATATATCAATAAGAGGATGTTCCATAAGCTCTAAATTTAAGGAACGCGATAACAAGTGCTGACCTTGAAACATTGGCAAATTGGAACCTGAAGTCATAGACTATATTCATGAAATTGATAGCAAACGATCCAATTCAAACGACTTAAGTGTTTTAGAGAGAATTTTTGATGTCCCGGATTTAGTTTCCGCTCTCTTCGGTCACAGTTTCCTGGTTTCAAATACCCGCTCATACTTAAAAGCTTCAATGTTCTGCCCTGTCGAAAGTAACAAAAAGACATTCTAAACGGTCGTCATATTGACAAAAATGAAGTTGCAACGATAATTTTAAGGGTATATGAAACAATTTATGCCCATAAATGAAGTGGAATAAGTAAAAATAAGGGGTAGGTAATAATTGCATTATTTACTAATATACTTCCCAGAACAACATCTCGGATGTTTGCTAAAAGGACCTTATCTGTGAATTAAGGAATTTCGATATCGGTCTGGATTCTCCTAGGTTTAAGTTCTCTCAAATTTAACCCCTTAAAGAGATATATGCGTAGGGTATCTGAGGGTACCTATACTTTGTGATTTAAACTAACCCCGACAACAATAATTTGTGTATTTTTATATCAGAAGATCTCATGACAGATACTACTATAACTAATGAAATGAAATAGTGTCTATAAAAGCGAAGCAGACGAATTTAGAAATTGCAAGATTTCTGAAAGTCCCCACATCTTTCGTTTGCAAAGTTAGAAAGGAGCTGAATGAAAATAATGCCGACGAATTAGCCACCTCGAAGAAGAGAAAAGAGCATTGTCAACGCTCTGCTCAGCTACTCACTCAGAATATCTGAGTTTGTGAGAAGATTGTATGACATGGCATGATGGGAAGTCAATGCGTGACATCTTGCCAAGCATCTTCAAGTGTTTGAAGGAACAACAGTACATAAGGAATGTTGTTCATAAAGACCTCGGATATGAATCATACGTTCTTAAGCGAGGTAGTCAGTTTATGTCGACAAAAGCAACTCAGAAGAATCGCTTGTGTGCAAAAAGGCTCTTGCACTAATTGAAGCACCCAGAAGAACAGGAGTATCTTTGGTTTTTCTCTGACGAAAACAACTTCCACCAGGATCAAAAACTCAATGAAAGAAATGATAGGTGGCTGACTATGTGCTGGTGGGCGGAATCAATTGAAATTCCAGCTGTTATGCACGCGCACGAAGTTTCAACAAACCATGATGGTTTTTTCTGTGTTGTGAAGGTAAGTGAGGGAGGAGCACATCATGACTCCTCCATTTTTCCACAGAGTCAATGCAAATGTAGGTGCCTATGTAGAGACTCTTCAAACCATCTTTATTAAGCCTCCTTGAATAAACAGCGTATCCAGTGAAGCAAGATGCCTTTCTCCCCTCCTTCCCCCATGTCTTCCAACACGATCTGGCTCCATCCCATAAAGCTCTCAAAATCCAGGATTGGATGGATGGCCGAGAATTTTCATCACCATATCACAGCGAACTTATGGCTGCCTCCTAACTCACCAGACCTTAATCCTTTACATGATTACGTGTGGAGCGGGGTGTGGTGTGGTTGAAAAGGAAGTTAATAAGCATCCCCATAACACCAAATTCTCCTCTCTGATGTAAGCAATGACCCGAGGAATGGAGGACGTGAATAAAGGCCACCTCATCAAAGCTTGCAGTCGGTCGCTTTCAGATTGGAATTGAGTGAGTGATACAAGCCGAAGGAGGATATAGTGAATAAGAACTAGTTTAATATTATGTTTTTTGTTTTATTTTAAGGAATTGTAAGATTCAACAATAAACATTTTAATTTTCTGTTTTCCAAAAAGTGCGTAAGGTGTCCTCAGATGCCTTATGTTCCCTGTATTGTTATAAAAATTACGGTCTTTCATAATGAGCGGTGTACTTAACTAGTTCAGAAGTTAAAAATGCTTGATAGAGAAACAAACGAGATGTTTGTCTTTCCATTTATTGCTCGTAATAATTCAGACTTTTGGCGCCTTCATTTACTGTCTAGATGTTTGAACCAAAAAAATCGACACCTCTCCCAGTAGTTCCAAAATCAATAGCCACGAAGTTAGGCATGAGATGACGTAATATTTCCATAAAAAAGCTCCGTTAAATCCACTCAGGAAGAAAAGACTTCCTGATATTCCACTCCTGAATATTAAAATATCGAACAGTAGACAATAGTAATCAAAGAGCATTTTAATTTTTCTCCGAATAGGATTGATTTCCAACGAAAATGAATCGCACTTTTTCAGATTTGTTGTAAATATTAAATAAAGTTAACCTTTTATGTATTAATGTCAATCAAACAGATAGGTATGCTTTATTTTAGATTTTGTTTACAATCCCATTTTCACGCACAGTTTCGGTGTGTAACCAGCTCTCCTCTTTACTAACACACACAATCTCTTCTCTCCTTCAACTCTCGTTCTCCTTCTTCCTTGGATAAGGCTATCAATGCGTTAGAACATTTTGGGAAGTACGGACTGTGTTACTGATCGCGTAAAGGTCACGTGCGGCCGTGCGTGCAGATTTCTTCCTAACCAATCAGCGGTCAATATTCCTACAGCGTGGTGCTGAACCATTTAATGATTAATATTATTGATAGTTTAAGCATAACCGCAAAAACTCTCCACACTGTACCTCTTTGTTCTCGCTACTGTGGACATAGCCTAATCAATCATGGAGCAAATGTATATTGGAGGACTCTGATGGAGGCCATTTGGACTTCTTAAGCGGATTGTTAAGGTTTACCAAAAGGCTTATTTGTGTACCAACGGCCATAGTATATTGTTTTTCTAATAGATAGAATATTGAAACGTAGCATATTTTGAGTTCGCTCACGGTAAAATGTTAACTCTTCAAATTTTTGGTTAAGATTAATTAACTATTTATTAACGAACTTTCATGAAAGAATTTTGCAGTTCACAAGATGAAGACAAAATTGATGAAAAAGGGAAAACAAACTGAAATAAACTAAAATTGTTTATTTAAAAAGCTATAAAATATCTTCTATTTTCCTCTGAATGAATGTGAAATATTCAAATAGGGTACGAAAGTCTATCAAATTTTATTACGTGTTAAGGCAGGCGAATAATTTTTCTAGGAAGGGAAATGAACCAGTGCAATCCTCTCTATTAGAGGGAATGCTAATTGCCTCCAATTTTCCAGGTATTCCACTTCCCACTGTATGAATTCAGTTAATTCTATTATTATATGACTTTTGAACCAGCATCATTAGTGCCCATAGTGATATAAAAAGGGCCAATTTTAATTCCAGGAGGAAGTTGGAATTAGTTTTTTTATTCCTCTCCAGACATATGAAATATTAACATGCTTTTGCCGATTTCAACTGGTTCACACTTTCCCGTGCAGTTAGTGGGAGTGGAGAATATTAGTTGGTCTTAAAGCTTTTCGCAGTTCAGTCGGAGGGCAAACTAACTGCAGCCACTTAGGGTAAAGAATAAATATTTTACTATCTTATAATGAGTCAGAAGATAATGAAGTTGGAGAAAACTCGGCAGATAATGGAAGCATTTTTGAAGATGAGAGAAGTTCTGATGGTAGAAATGAAGAGATTGTACTGTGGGGTGCACAACGCTAAAAACGTTGATTGAATCACGTGCGCTAGAACTCACCACGGGAAGTGCGGTATGTAACCGGTCGCGTTGAGAACAAGCGCGGAGGTGTGTGCAGGACCTCCTCAAACAATCAACAATCATGATCCCTGCAGCCTAGCATGGTTTTGCATTTAATGACTAAGCTTTTGACTCACAGTAACAAGGAAGTGATCAATAAACTCTCTCCACTCAACATCTTTCTTGTTCTTACCACTTTGGGCATAGCCTGGCTGATTTGGGAGTGAACTGACAACAGAGGACTCTGCTAGAGGCTATTCGGACTGCTTAGGAGGAGTACTTAGGTGTAGCAAAAAGACTTATTGGTGTAGCATCCGCTACAGTACAAATATAACGGTTAGTTGTACGGGGATACCAGTAAGGACACAATAAATGTTGGTTGTTTTGGAATGTTTCAGCATTTTTACTACATTCGTTTGCATTAATTATTGGTATCTTGGTCATCCTTTCTCGATTTTGTCTGATTGGTTATTAAATCGATGTATTATTTTTATCATTCGAAGAGCCAATTTTATCCTTCTTAACACATATTACTGCCGATGCCTTCGTGTTTACTAAAAACGAATTATGCTTATCAGGTTATTGTCTTATAATTTTGCTTAAAAAATCATCCAAATGACTGTAGCTGAATGTGATATCTAAGTCAACTCCAAGTCTATAAGATTTCAATATGATGGATGCATTGTATTGCCCTCTGGAGTAGAGTATGTCTAGGTTTGGAAGTTGCCGGAAGCGGTAAGTGAACGGAGAGACGTCTTCACAGTAAGGAACTAGTTTTAATTCCGAAATACAAATTACACACTTTATCGAAGGGGACGGGGGGCATTAGCACGGTCACATCAATTGGTATCAGTCTAGGTAAAAGCACGGGTAGGGAAAGTGGGTTGGATAATGGTATGTCAAACGACACATAGGAGAGGTTGCCACACCACAGGGTATCACAGGTAAGGATCAGTTAGTTCAGTTCAGGAAATTTCTTCCGCTTGTGGTGAATTCTATAGTTTAAACATTTCGATCAATTCACATTTTAAAGTTTAATTAGTTCGGTCTGAGACGATTAACGGGCTCGCGCATTCTGATGGAGCACCTAAGCACTTTGCCGGGATTTCTTTCATATCCTTCCATTTATATTCATCTCGTCTCCTCTTTTTGCATTAATAAAAAATTTAGCCGTTTCCTCATTGGTCTGTGGTTGGTGCAAATTTTAAATTGTTTGGGGTTGCCTGGCTTGTGGGTCAATTTGAATTGATCAAATGCAGAAATATCCTTAATATTTAAAAATCCCCCCTGAACTATTTAATATTTGTGATTATGTTTTAAGATGACTTAACATGTTTTAATTATACTTTGTGCAATTGATTTTTCATCCCAGAAGTGAATCACTAGTACCTGTGCGCTCTGGCTCGTTGGCATGCTGAGAATTCTTATGTAATCATGCCTCTGCCCGCCTCTCACACCAACGAATAAATGAAGCACAATCCGCCAACTGCCTTATCCCATTTCGCCTGCTTCTCACAACCCGATTTGTCCCCATTCAGTACTGACGCCTTCCTCTTTTCTCCCAATTTCCCTTTCGACGCCTTCCCTTCCCCCTCCTCTCATACAATACCATTTGTCCAATGTACATGCTATTGTAGTCTATTTGTTCTTTGAAGGGGTATCCAGTCTGGTTTGGTCAACTCCCAAAGTTGTTTTACTATCAATGTTTGACCAACTTTAAATTTTATACTCATAATATAGACTTGAGCCCTATCGTAACGCACAGTATTTTCACGGAGACTTGTCGTCCTTGTAAGAATTCTATGAAACAGACCATGTCAGCTTGATTTTCTGTTCATCATATATATCAGTGGTTGCTGTCCATATCTATCAGCTAATACGCATTGAAGTTTCGGTATGTCACCAACTTATAGGCTTTATCTCGGTAATTTTTAATGTTTTCAAGTCATTATTTTTCCCCCGTCTTCATAATTAGTTTAGATCAAATTATAAAGTACGTTAAGAATGTACGTTAAGATGTTAAGATGTACGTAAAAGCCCACATCAAAGATACGAGTTCGGCAGACGATGTATGCCTTTCAGTGTGAAGTCTCCTTGGAAATGGAAGCGGGTTTCCGAATAAAAGATCATGATACTGCAACTGACGATTTATACACAATTTAACTTGTAATTGGAGCCGCTTTGTCCATAAGTTCAAAGTAGTTTGAGAATTTTTGAGTATTCTGTTCAGTCAGAGCTCAGCTATTAAGGCACCTGAATGGGGGTTGCAGATATTGGTCCTCGGGAGCTAAGGTTCGTATTCGTCTATATTTTCGTAATCTCGCGTTTCACGAAAACACTTTGCATTCGCCTAATAGTAAATCGTCTTGTAAGTCAATTATCTGAATTTATGTGGAGTCAGTTATTCGCTCTCTTTCGGTCAGAGAGATATTGGAATGTACAGTTATTAAAATACAAATTGATTTTAATTCGTTAACTATGAGAAAATGAGGCACTGGGGGAAGATGGTTAAATCTTTCGATTACGTCAATTCCCACTAAATTCAAGACAATACATGAGGAGATTAACACAAATACGCGATACAAAAGCACAGATTTCCTGCAAAAAATCGTCCCCCATTAAGGTAGTATGAATAAGAACATTCTGGTAAGTGAACAGTGTCGTCGCACATGATTAGCTTTTCTTACTGCTAACACAGATATCCTCAGCATGAATTTGCTATCAGTAAACGGTGAGATGGCTAAAATCTTCATCCCAATGCTGGTGCCACTCTACCCAAAGTTAGAAGGTGGGAGAGTTTCTGATTGCATATATTCAAGAAGACCTATTTATTGGGTTATTTCGAGATGAATTTAACAGACAGCTCCTTTGCTAAGAGGAACATATTGTGTCATTCATAAATGTGAATTTACGACAAGATATACGTCATGACCTACACATAGAACAAAGTAAAGTGGAAAAATTCGAATAGAGAGCTGACTTTAATAGCCTAAAAATATGGCAATAGTACTTAAAAGGAAGTCGGATAGGATATAAGTTACGATTTAATATGGATTATATAAGCACCTACCATAAACACAAGTCACATTTAACTGTGGAGGATACTAAATACTACTTACTACTTCCCCTTAATACTGAATAGGGGAAAAGAAGTTTACCAGTCTGTAATGCTTTAATTTAAAATGAATATTTATATATAAGGTCGCGGCATTAAACAAAATAGGTCTATTTACTGATAATTTTATGAGCGAATTTAAAATAAAGAAGCATGAAAATCATACCAAAAATGAAAGTCATGACAACCAAGATAATAACAGTCACTTCAAAAAGTATTGACCTTTTCTCTTCAAAAATGAGCCACATAACAAGGGCCAAAGTGTTTTCTAGGGAGAAGAGACAATACCAGAATCCAAAGTGGCTATGAATTTTTTGTTCTTTCTTCACTTTTCTCGTGCGGAACTTTAGTAAGGCCACATCGAAGCAGTGAACAATCGCCAATGTTCCAATAAATGATAAATCAAGAAGAGAACAGGATAGGAGGTTTTCCCTTAGAAGAGTACCAAATGCAAAGATCCAGTGTATTAAGATACAGGAGAAGAATGTCCAAGGATGTAGAGGAATATTCTTGAGGGCCGTTGCCAGTAGTGAAAGCGCAGTTATTCTACTGGTTAGCACAGAAATCTTCCAAATATAGAATATTAGGATTCCTTGATATCGATTTGTTGGATTCGCTGAATAATTTGATTCAAGTAGAATAGTTTGATAGGCCGTGAGGCAATAGGCTAACGAGATTAGTGAGGAAACGCACGCCGCATACTGGTATATGCCTACAATAGTATGCTACTTAAATAAACTTTTAAACTAAAAATTGGCGTATGACACCGGTTTAGGCATTAACTTACGGAGATATTTTGAATTTTTATCATGTCCTTCAGTAAAGAGAATATATAGTTGGAGCATCAATTGTGGAGCAGATTCCATGAAACCTTCCATAATCTGTAACAATACCGAATCGGCCAATTCGTACTGTCTCATTCGTAATAAATGAGCAATCTCAGAAGCCGGTGCTTCATTTTTCTTTAAACTTTTGATTCCATAAATAAGGGCATCTGTATAACTAAAGAAATGAGATATTTTACTTGTTTGCATAAGTACCGGACGATTGGTGCTAGTAGAGATCCATGAAGAAAAATGCGCCAAGTCCATCCAACTATTGTATGGTCAATTTCCATTCCAATATGTCTATCAAGAACATACCAAGCAAGACTAAAGCTTGTTGTTATTATTGCCGGAATTAAAATGATTAACAGTGTTATTATAGCCCAATTGTAATGCTCTTGGTTAAAATACCGGATAACCAAATACATATCACATCCTACATCGGTTAAGTAAGTGATTATTGAAGCGAGAAAGAGGGCTATGCCCAAAATCCAATGGAAACTATGTAATTCAATTTCATGCCCTCCTTTTTCTCTTTGAGATGCAGCTTCTTCTGATTCAGGATTTTCGGGGGTAAAACTTCTCCCCCATAGAACTGGGTGTGTTTGAGCATGCTGACAAATTTTCAGGGAATCAGTTGTTTTATTCGATTCTGAATCACCTGATTTTAGAACACTTTAGAGTGTGAAATAATAATCATTGCTTGTAATAATCACCACTTAATGTGCGTAAAATATGTAATTACCTAATCATATCCGAGGTTATCGATGATCTGCTACGTGCGGAAAGAAATGATGGTCTGAAATGAGTCAGGGTTAATCCCTGAATGTTTTTACATTCAAGAATCATTCTCGGAAATTGTTGGGCTGCCTGTTCAGACATTTTGTTAGAGTAATTATTCTATAATGGAAAGCGCTACGTTAAGGCACAAAAAGTTAATAAATATACATATAAATATTTCTACATATGGTATGTCCCACAATTATATCGCATTATCTGCTAATTTATTGTAATTTTTCATTTAAGATAAAAATTTTAATAAATATGAGTTTGTATTAAATTTTAAGCAAACACTTTCTATATATTTAACTACGATCAACTAATTTGAAATTGCGCACATCGAATATCGTGTCCTTGTTTATATAAACATATAATGCTATGGAAATATAAAACGATGTAGTATATGCAGAACATCTTATCAGAAATATTAATCAAATGCCCGAATAAATTAGTTAAATAGCCGTAATTGGAAACAGAAAATCTGTTGTGCGATTTGATTTTTCTGTTAAATGCAAATTACCAGAGTTCCCCTGTTGTTAGCACCAATATTTTTTTAAACGTAATTATTTGACTGTAAGGGTATTAACATGCATTATCATGACTTCTTTACTGACCTAGTTCGGTATACGTCACCAGAATTTTTGGATCCATTGTATCTCAGCATACGGTTATCACCTTTACTATCGTTGAAGATTTCTCAAATACTGCGTTACTAACCGATAATCTGAAATGTCTGAAGCTTTATACCAGAGTCGATCAAACGTTATTTTCAACGTACCTACAAGTTAGAATGTGGAAGACTGGTCGAATGCGTCCATTTTGTATGCATAATAACGCACGGTATTGATAAATTTACTGTATACTGTTATTACGTGAAGGTCATCTATCGGGGCCACATCGATCAATTAGATGGAATAAGTCAAGTCACCCATGTCGTCAAGAAATTTGAAGGTGACAGGCAAGCACCCCCCCCCCCTCCCCCATTTATTAATCAGTAAATTAGGTTTATGTACATAACATTTCCTTGCCGGACGTCAGTCATGCCTTGTCGTCGTAGTCTCGGCGTGATGCTCGACATTTGTTTAGGTAACTATGTGCAAACATGCAAACACACAGTAAGACAACCTGTGGACACCGTAGTGGAGATCTTATCGCCAGTCAATCATTTCTAACCGCCAGATGTTGATAGACATCTGCTGGCTATAGCATTAACCATACCAAAGTGGTGTAAGTTATTGATTTACATTTCATGTACATTTACGCAACTGTCATCGAATCACCTTTGCACAGATTTTTTACATTCGCACTCCTGTTAATGTCAAGTGATTAGTTCTTATTTATTTTCCTCCCAGTCGAAAGCTATTTTGACATAGGGAAATATTTCCAACACACTATGATTCCTTCATTTAAGGTGGGTCCTTAGTGGATGGTCAGATTAACCCACTTTGAGACACGATAAGTACTGTTAGTTTCTTTCTGTCTTTAATCTGAATAAAAGGATTAAACCAAAAAATAAATATAATTTGATGCACGCGTTGTGTTAGTTCTAAATCTCTTGGGTCTTAATGCGTACCACTCGATATATTGCGGACACAAAAATCTGAAACGTGGAAAAAATTGATTAATAGACAGTAAATATGATGTCCGTCTCTCCAGTTCTTTCTTGCATAATAAAAAATTGATTTTTTATCTGTACATTCGACAATGTATACAATGTATAGTCAACAGTCTTTAGTCATATTTCCACAAATTAGTGTGGATTTTAAGTGTCTTTTGGGGATTTTTTACCAGTTACTCTGCACCTTTCGTAAACTTTAATGCGATGTGTTTCCTTTAAAAATTAATCGCGAAAACACATAAGTCGTTCTAAAAGTGCATACGACTCATATTCAATTCGTTGTATGACATTAAATGGCTTATTTTAAAATTAATGAAAAACATTTGACAAAATAGATAGCAGAATAGTAAAAGTGTCTACACATGCTATATTTATCGAATTCAAGCATTACAAAGGAATCGAGATCATTATTTTGCAATCGTTAAGTCTTCGGTTTATAACTAATTTCGTGACAGTAATCGTAAAATAAGCAATATACGGATATGCAATTGCATTTCAATCAATAATTTTACTATTAGATAAAAATTCATCTACTTGAATAAGATGATATTTTGTAAATAATATAAACTATACAATGACTTCATTTCCGGTTCCAGAATTTGTTTTGTCTGACGCGTTGCGCCCGCGTAGTGCGAAAAAATTGGTTGACATTTAATTTTTTGTCAGGCTTGTAGTTACTTAATTCATGTTTAATTCTGTCTAATTTGAGCCTTTTCATGAACTTTTAACACTTAATTGTCATTTAAGTGTTTGTATTAACTTCTATTTGGCTACATTTACGTCTTCTTTATTCTACCATAAGGAGGAATTTTTAATAGACAGCATGTAAAATGGTAGCTCGTAGAAGGCAAGCCATTCGTCCTACTTCAACGACTTCGTCACTCCATATTCCTCCTTCCTCTTCGTCTTCAACTGACTCTCTTGCAAGTGAAAATATAGTGATGCCCCAAAGACCACAACGTGCTCCACCTAGGTTTCGTCGGCCCTCCCGTATACCGGTCAATACTTTCGTCGTTTTCCTCTCAATTGTCGGGGGTCTCTTCCATTGCGCCCATGTTGCTCATCTGCATGAGAATCATCTCTCTTTCTCCTACTTATCAAATGCCGAAAGGGAGTTGACATTCCGAACAGAGATGTCTTTTTATTATTCTTTCTATAAACAGGTCTGTTTTGTGATTTTATTTTGCCGAATATTCTTGTCCGTTGCATTTAAAATTTTTTCCTCTTTTTCTCGGATAGATTATCATGGCTGATACTTTCTGGGATGGTTTGAGGAGTCTTCTAAATGACACGGTAACTGAATATCCTATCGAAATCGAAAAGATAAGCGATTGGGACTATGAAAAATGGGGAATTCTTCCAAAACTATTGGGAGATTCAAAACCAGACAAAAGCATTCTTGTGCTTGAACGGTTCAATGTCTATCCAGAATTGATTCTTGCTGGAGTGTACCGAATCTTGAACTCCCTGGAATTGCTTCATTCAGATTGTTTCCAAATTTCTATAGATGGGGTAATTTTATCGCAACTCTTTATTTTCTTAGATTTAAATATAGTTTTGTCTATCGCATTGATAAATGTAATCATATTTAGCGGCAACGAAAAAGTACTACTACTTTTAATCTTAGGGAAATACCTAAACATGTAGGAATTGAATTGGGAATCCGGGATTTCCAAGCACGGAATTGGGCAGTAGAAGTAGGAGTCGGGAATGAGGTGAACTGTAATTCATCTCATGATATTTCCCAAGTGCGTGGAAAACCCTATTGTATTTAAGAGTAAACTAATTACGCTTATTTTAAAAGCAAGCTGAAACATGAAAAATCAGTTCTCAAACCGAATAAATTGTGCACGTATTATATTCTACAGTTTAAGCTAAACAAATGGACTTATAGCTTTTTCCCGGTCTTGCATGATGACTAACATAACTCCCACTAAATCAATCTATCGATATTCATTTGTGTACATCTTGTGATCGGAATAACCAATCTCACTGGTAAATTTGAATTAATATAGGACAGATGAGTTTCTCACCTTCTGTTCAAATTAATTATTTGAAGACACTCTCTTCATTTAGCTTGTTAGTGAAAGTTTGCTCTTATTATCTTTGACCGCTGCCCCCAGTGCTTTTCTTTTTCCTAGTGACCAGCCCAGTTCTAGCTTTATAAGAACAGAGATGATGCCAGTGGACGGTTCGGAACATGGGCTAATCACCTTCAATCCTGTTGATGGTGATAGGCAGTGTCTTGAGTACTATTTGGGCCTGATGTGCTCTCGTCATCTTGGATGAGTCAGGTGCAGATGAGATGAATTCATTGGTTGCAGTTTAACTTATCTGTAAGCCACCAGGTACGTTGGAAGTAGATTAAGCTAGTAATCTCACCAGCCACCAGATCAATCAGGATAACATGGGCTCTGATTTTGTACCAATGTGAAACTAGCATGTCAAGATATACTCAATATCAAATTTCATTTTGCTGGTCTATTGTACCCTCTTATGTTTCATGGTCCACTTTTATATGAATTGACAAGCCTTTCCTCCGTTTGGCTTTCTGTACTCTGTCCTAAATGTGGGAAGCGGTAGTCGACCATACAGAAAACTTCCAGAGCAAGGGAGTAAAGTTTGAACAACAATTCTGTAAAGAAATAATTTTTAAGATCCGTGTTGATTTGTTCTCAAGATATTATTGGCTTGAGTTGAAACCGAGTAGATGGAGTCATATTTAATAAACAGGAACTTGCATTCGTATGTATCCCATTACTAGAATAAGTCCTTATAGTAGAAGAAAGCTTATATTCGTATACGAATGTTCGCAGGAAAGAAAGCAGTGGTCTTGCACTATTGACGGGATCTCTACCCCTTATCTATGACGATCATTATAGACATCAAGTGTCCACTATCAGGTTCTTTTAGGTAATTCACGTGCCACTGTTATTCTTAGCTTTAACCTAAGGTTCAATGGGATTCTCCTCAAAGAGTCTTTGCGGAAGCAAAAAAAAATGTTAACACTTATTCTCAGGTTGGGGGCGTAGATGTAAAATTCTCGAATCGCATGAACCAAATCTCCCTACTTTTCGAATTAGATCCTTATAGCTGTGCACCCGTTTGCTGGGTTCGTAAAATGTATATTGCCTTTATTAATAAACGGGCATATTAGTAAACTTAAAAACTTCAAAGTACCTCTTATCTCACTTTTAGAAGCCCGAGGTTCACGCCTATGCGATACCACCCAATCAGATCAACTCTAACTTGTCCTCACCACCTTCGCTACAACCGATAGGAACACAGAGTGGGGACTTACTAATAAGTTGCGAAGGCTCCCGCGAACCACCAGTGTTCTACGTGAACAGTGTTTTTAGCCTTGCTGGCCTCACTGTATTTGGATTGGTTATTTCTGGTTGGCAGGTGGCCAATAGCGGCTTGGGAGAAGGCAGTGGTGCGTCCTCATTGGCTATTGCGATTTGGGGGGCATTGCTGCCAGCCATCAGTTTTTTCTTCAATCATGGTGAGGCTACTAGAGTTCAGTGGACCCCTCCTTTGAGAGAATCTTTCGCGTATCCATTTTTCATACTTCAACAGTCGCTTCTAATCTGGCTGTTGAGAGTAAGTACTTCTGCTTAGTGTTTTTATTTGTGATATAGGTCTAGATTTAGTGTTAGCCAACACATGGAATGTCTGTTTAAGACAAATAGATGGGTTATTTTGAGCCGAATCTCACTGGAAAAGATTGTCTTTTGATGGCATAACCTGTGTTAGAAACTTGAACCTCTCTTGACCAATATTGGTTAGCACATTACGTTTATTGGATGTGCGCTAATGGGTATCAAATCTATGGCTCATTAACCACTACGCCGCCAAATCTATAACAATTATTTTCAAGACAAATCTATCTATTTTTTTCTATCTTCCTCCTGCCATGGGTTTGGGTAGAATATGAATTTCACTCAATTTCCTCTTGCTCTTCTCCCCTAAAAGAAGGTTAAATGACCTACTTTTCCTTGCTAAGTGTTGTCACAAATCTGTTAAATCTGTTTGTTGGCGGTTTACGTTATTATAATCGTATTTGAGTGCCCGATTAGTCGGGAAAAAATTAGCAGAATTATCCGTTGTGGTTGTTATCCGCATATTTAGATGAAGGTGCTACTTAAAAAAGCTTATCGTTGTTGCCGAAATAGTTTTTATAGTTTTCATTGATCTATTTGATTAGCGAGACACAGGTTTCGATATTAAAAAATTAGAAACAATTTGCTTTGAGTGTTGCCTTTGCCCCTTATTTTGTTGAGTCACGAGAGCACTTATGTGGTGTCGTAGAATAAGATTTTGACATCAAGAATAGTCGTATTTATGAATGAGTATTACATTATTTTTTCAGTAAATATAGGTGTCGGTAGGAGCATAGATTTAAGTGACAATTGCACTGGATGACGGGTTTTCATGTGCTAATGTTTGCTTCTATTTACATTTTCTTGCCGGTATATTTTAAAACCCTTCGTAATTTGGTCATAAAACGAAAGGAAACGTAAATTTGGAATCCTTTAAGTAGTGTAAGCAATCCTTTTTCTCTAGTCAAAATTATACGAACCCTCCTTTTGATAATTGGTGACGGATTCATGACCTCATAGTAACTTGTCGAACGTTATTAAGTAAGTAATTTTTTACGAATCCTTGCTCTGGATACTGCGTTTTTTCCCGCGAAATATAATGCATACTTAGTGCTCTTGCTGAAGTGAAAGGAGTTTACGCTGACTGATCACATTTCAATGCATTCACCCATTCCATTTGCCCGTTCTTGAACACCATGGTATCATCGCAGTTTGGAAACTGAAAGATTTAAGAACTTTCTTTTTGTTGTAACTTTCAGCACTCGTCTGAACTACCTTGCGTAAATCACTTTACATCATTTAATATTGAGCTCTAGTTAGCTCTGTTGTGTTTAAACCATTTTAACTGATATCACTGCAATCTTTGCCATTGAAGTAATATTGAGATTAAATTATCAATCATTCAGTTAATGGTCGATAAACCGTGAACACTCAGGAACACAGGCCAAATCCCCAAATTTGCACTTTAAAATATTAGAACATGAAATAGTAAATTCTACTCTTGAGGCCAAAAAGCACAACTAGAACCAAAGTCAAAAGGTCAAATGACCTTTTTTCAACTTTTCTGAATCCCTTTTACTTTTACTTCTTTTTATGAATTGTTTACTATTGTTTATTTTTCTTTTTTATACATAAATGTTAGTCTAAGCCCCTATTGTGAGTGGTTTCAACTTCTGCTCAAGAAAAGAAGAGGAGAAGTACTGTTTTGGTACTTCTTTAAGTACCAAAACCTACCCACTTTATTGATGGTTGGGCTCATAATTCATTTAAACGTGACTGGAAACAAATGAGATGGGCTGTTTCATTCACTTTTTGTATCTGCTACTGACGTACTTAGGAGATCCCGTTTCTAATGCGTCCTCGTTTCATTGTGCTCGTCAAGCAGTGTATTTTTGAACTCTGAACTTTATTCCATTAAGTATCAGTATCGATTAAATGCAGGACTCGTTTATTGCAGCTTATATTTATGTACTCTGCTAATAAAAGGAACTGGATCATAACTCACTTTATTTCTCTTCTAGGACATCTCTCCAATACGCCGACAACATCCTAGGCGCTCTTTCCATTTTATCTGCTATATTCTCCTTCTTCTCGCTTTCCAACTTCCCTGGCAGTTTGCCCAATTCGCTCTCTTCTCCCAACTTCTCTCCCTTATGGCCACTTACATCCTCGTTGCTATGGTAATGGTCCTCTCACTCACCCCCCATAAATCAGCAACATCGTCTACTGATGTAGTGATAGTTATAGTACTCACAAGCCTGGCTCGACGTCTGGTTGAGATTCTCGGGTGTCAGGTGGTTGCTTTGACCCTCTCCTGGGTTCTGCAGTTCGGAAATCGTCTGCTTCTCACTTCGACGTATTTGCCATGTTTGGTTGGATGTTTTCTTGGTATGGCCTGTTATATTCGTGACTTTGTAAAGGAATAACATAGAGAGATATTCAGTCATTTATCTCTATCTAGCCGCTACATTTAAAGAGTTTCTTTATTCGTTTACGCTAGAAGTAGGGTAGAGGAAGTTAGTTTCTTTCTCTAGTTGTTAATTATTTGAAATTTGAAACACTGGCACTGCTGAACACTTGATTTGCAGTCTGTGTTAAATACCATTTTGAAGTAATTCAATGAAATCTTAAGAACTCGATGAGGTCTTATTGAGAGACTAGAAGTGTATAATTACAATTCGTATTAGGTGCATAAATTGGAAGCGGAGATGTAAACCTTTTAACTTTACATTTAATAAACGGCGAGAATATCGGAGTGAAGTGAAAAGTAGAAAATTTTTCCGCAATAGCGGTCGGTGTCGCCTATTAAATTGAATATTTCCCACGGCTGCAGTGTAACTTAAAAGGCTGTTTAAAGGACAGTTGTACTGGGTGCCGATTGCTTAAGCTGTAGTCACGCATTTCAACACATCTGTTCTGATTCATTCGATAGGGAAAAAAAGTGCATCTTTCGAACTGTAGAGGTCCATAAGACTGTCCATCTTCGTAACTGCAGGGCCGATGTAATTTGGTATAAGCTAAGATCTGCAGCTCGTAAAATTTATTTATGGGTGCATACGCCAGTGCACTCTTGCCTGATCCTATTTTGTACGTAACTGCTTTTTGTAAATTTTCCTAAATTAGCAAATTCAACTGCTTCGTTGTCGTAAATGTAGTGAGAAAACCCTTCAATGAAATCTTTATTTTAACAACAGTCTTGGAGTTAATCAAGACAACTTTTTGTATCTCAGTTCTTCTTTAATTTTAATGCGCCGTGGTTATGTGAATTTGTTCTAGACAATGGAAACTACCTTGCAGTTAAACCACATTTAGCCTTTTATTTTTCTAGTTTATTTATGGTACTGTGTACTCCAAAATGACCCTTGAGCCTAATTTTAATCAGTCCTTTTATTTAACGTGACACCTTAAATACATACTGCATGCAAATACCCTCTCTTTACTTTTGTAGGTCTACTCATTCATTGGGTGGTACTTAAGCGGCGAAGGTGGACAAACTCGAGGACTTATCGATGTGGTGAGTATGCAAATAATGGAACTGATATAAATTGGTTACTAATCTTGGCTAATTCCACAAAACGGGGATAATTACACAACCAAATCTCTGCAGATGGATTACATGCAAAATACGGGACTACTGATATACAAATGAACGCAAACAGAAATCTAATGAAACTATTATCCCATTTTCTTAAGAATTAGCCTCCAACCGAACAAGACGCGCCCTCAGATATTCCAAGCCAATTTTCATCGGCCTTCGATTTGTATTCATTTGCATTCTTTGAGGCATACTTTTCACGAGTCAGTTCTAATTCGTTTGGTGGCAGAAGAGATCGTACATCCTGAGCTCCGCCCAAGATTTGTGATAAGTGAGGGTGTAATATCTCCACGCTTTCATTGAAGACGACCTATTGTATTACTTTGGGTCGAAGAAAATGTTTTACATTGATCTTTTACATTAAAAAATAGATTAATGCAAGTGTTTGGAAATCCAGTTGTATTTTGCATTAAATCCGTGTATTGTTTATAGGAGAGTTAAATAAATTGCCCAATAAAAGAAGGAAAATGTCCCCACGTCCCCACAAGTTTGATTTAGTCTGTTATATCAAGGCGCCTAAGAGGAAAGACTGAGGCAACAATGGTCTATTTTATTATCATGGTCATGCGTCCGTAGAAAATCACTAATCACTGAGCTGCATTTGTTGTGACATTCAGTTAGAATTTTTCACTGCTTCTGGGATGCTCCCAGAAATCAGGGTTGATTACACATCCCATTGCCCTCGTGTCGCTATGTTGCCAGCCTCACTGCACCTAGAATCAGAAGTCTGTAAGGATCTTGAATACGTTTTTTTCAAGCTGGTTGCACAAAAGTGAGGTGTCTAGGTGGATTGTTCGCTATTGTTCTAACGGACAACTTGTAAACAAAGGAAGAGGGCTTAAAACATTCTCTATGTCCTAAATGTAAGACTGGATGCAAGGTACTTATCAAATTGGGAGACCGTGGAACATATAATGGGAAACACTTCACATTTTATACCATAATCATGAAAAAGTAGGCATGATACTGTAGATGATTTTTCTTTATTACTTCATTCCGAACTAAATCTATGTCAAGTTGATCTCTATTGTTTTTCTTTACTCAGCTCATCTAATATTCCTCCTTATAATGTGTCTTCTCTTCACTATTGCTATTCGTTTGTTCCTTCAATATGGACTGGCTCTTGATTTCTCCGATGGAGCCCACATTATTGATTTAATGAAGGTAAAACTTCTTCTCAGTCCTCCAACCTTTCACACGCTCCTCTACACATGCGCTGCCGCTTTCGATTACCTCCCGGTAATTGCATAAAGTATGGGCTACTGATATTTGCCTAATAGATACTCTATTAACTGTGTATTTCTTCTCAGATTTCTACCTGGATAAAACTCTGTCAAACCATTCTACTACCGGGTGGCATTTTAGCTGTCCTTCTTACCCTCAGACAAGCACTTCTTCCCTTCAGGTCTGACTTCTCTACCTCAAACAAATCTAAGTCTTCCCAAAACTCAAAATCCAAAACCTCCACTCCGAAGAAATCTGTAGTAACCACTACAGGAAAAGATGACAGTGATGTCACTGGAGCAGAAGCTGGAGCTTCAGTCGTCTCGAGTAAATCTCGAGGTCTTCATGAACAAATCCTTTTGGCTCGAACAACTCCCATCCTTATAGCTGATGTGGTGTCAATTTTCGTCATCATTCAGGTAAGTCTCAATTTTTAAATTATAAAATAACTACTACTGATTAGTTAACAAGTAATTACTTCATTTTAGCTTTTTGCTTTCGGTCTGCTTGCGTTATTAGTCATGCGACTGAAGCTTTTCTTCACTCCTCAACTTTGTCTCTCGTTAGCAGTACTTGCTCAACCTCGCCTCTTCTTTGGTTCTCAAAAAATACTTCCACATATTCCCTCTAATTATCCCAAAAGAAAAAGATTGAGTGGCCCTCATCATAGTAATTATACTGCATGGACACCGTCGTGGAAGAAATTGATTCTACTAAATGCAGCTTTCGTTGGTGCAATTGCTCTCGCTGCCCATAATGGAATTTCGAATTTGAGGGTGAGTTTTATATTTTCAATATACATGTAGGTAATATATGCGACTATAATAATATTTTTGCTTATTTATTTTGATAGTATGCATTATGTTATTCGATCAAGCAGATGCATAGCTATAAATGCAAGGATATAATTTAGGGGGTTCGGTCTCTAGGAGTCGGGATTTTGCCTCTTCACTACCCAGATCCGTAGATCTTAACAGATCCCTCGAAGAGATTCACATTGAATCAATTGTTTATATTAAGGGCATTTCAACCACTTTTGTCTCACCTTACAAAGCAACCAGAAGTCGGGCACCGAAATTTCTTTATGATCGTTGGGCCTAAGGAACAGTGATTACTTAGTGCAAAAGCATTGCTTCCTTTTAGACCGAATATTCGCTGTTTTCGCTCCAATGGAGACGGAGGTTTATGCCCTTAAGGACGTATATCGATGTTTGATAATGATAATGGTAATGAACCAAAAGAAGTCGCATTGTAAGAGAACTAACCCAGAGATGAAGCCTTCTTTGTTAAAGCATAATCATAAAATTTCGTCAAGGAATATGCTGACCTAGTTCTTTGCACTTGATGGCTCTGGGGGAGCATAATCCAAAAGTTGGCCTTCTTGCCTGACTTACTAAAGCTCTAAATGTGCCTAATATATGACAGTAATTACTTTAAAACCTTGCAGGAAGAATGGGATAAGAAGGGTCAATTCTCGGATTTCACTTTTGAGACGTTAATTCAATGGGCAAGTCAATTTCCACCAAATCAACCGCCAGATCGACCTTGGGTCTTTGCTGGTGCTATGCCTACTATGGCAACGCTGCGTTCTACTCTCCTGGTTCCCGCTAATTTGGGGAAGACGACACCGAAATTTGCCGTGACAAATCATCCACACTATGAGAATGCTGCCATTCGTTGGCGTACTGAACTCGTCTATTCTATTTTCAGTCGTAAACCTCCAGAAGCTGTGTGGAGGATTTACCGGGATATCTTGAAGGTATAGTCATACTTACTTACAAATTATAAGTAGTTGCGATGCTTTATTATGTTTTATTTTATTTAGGCTGACTTTGTTGTAATTGAACGTGAGGGATGCCTCAGTTCAGGTGCACAACCTGGCTGTTCAATGATGGAACTTTGGGATCGCCTTGATCCCTCGCTTTCTCATATCCAGGGTTCTCTTTGTGCGTTAGCTTTCTCTAAAAAACCTCTTCCTTTGTCGATTTCGCGTTTCTTTACTCCAGTTTTCTTATCTGTTGATCAGAATGTGGCTGTTTGGAGGATTTTGCCGAGCTGAGTCCTGCATTTTTTCTTTTTGCTTTTACCTATTTCTGTAAACTCGTTTCAGTTGTTGACAACTTTTATGCAATATTTTAGTTTTTTATTGTTTCAGGAGGCGTTATTTTGTTCACTTTCCGGGAAAATTAATAATAGAATAGACTTTATTAAACTAGTAACTAGTTAGAATCACGCTTTTATTAAGAAAATTTAGTACCTTGGTTAACTTTCGGATCATGCTTAATGAGGATGGTTTTCAATGACGTAGATTGGAGAGAGGGAAATTTTTCCGTGAATAGTTAAACAAAATCACAACTCCCATGTCCATTTAAGAGAGGGTTTTCAATAGTCATCTTTCATAGAGAGATAGCATCGTGGATGCTTCCTGGTGAGAAACTCCAATTCTACCACTCTTTATCAGCCAGACTTAATGTGGTTGGCGATTCCGCTCAATGAGGATGGAATGACGAACATCGGGATCCATGATCTCTGCTTTTTGGACAGACACGGTAGTCGCAGAACCATCGGAGCATATATTTGAGAATGAAAATACTTCCATCAGTACCATTCATTTGGCTTCGAGTATATCCTTCGTAAAATTACCTATTTGAATTTTTGATCAAAGTTCAGTTTCGCGATCCTAATGAAGAGGAAATACCCCTCTATGCAGCATGAATCGTTGTTTTCCATCCGGTATTGTTTTCTAATTGGATTATTACTGAGAGTAAGTTAGAGAAGGATGAAAAAGCACGAGCTATTTCTCTTCCGAATTTCGCTGATTTCACCAAACATATGATTGGATAGAGATAGAGGAAGCGGTATGAATATTTCCATTGAAGAAAGTGTTGAGAGGGCTTTAGAATCATAGCTAGCAGAAGTAACAAGGCAGAACTCAGTGAATCTCTGTATGTAACGAAGAAAGTCAATGAGCCACTTAGAGAATACGTTGTAAGAGAAGTATAGTTCTATATTCATTAGGCAAAAACGGAAATAAATTAATAAACCAATCAAGATTATATCTAATTCCAAAGTCACTGGATGTGTTCAATAGATGGTACGTTTCACAAATTTGTTACTTTGGAAAGTAAGGTTTAAATTAACTGCGGTATAAAATTTAGTTAACTCTGATTTACACAATTTTAATCTGGGCCCAGATGCTGCACTGATTCTGAAGAACTTTGAACGTTGAAAAAACCAATATCCTAATAACAGGTTCTGTCATTTACACATTGAATTTGGCGCAAAATTCCCTGCAAAATGGTGAAAAAAGGGGTCTGTAACACACTGCGAGGCTTTGGTGTTCATTCTATGCCTTTTCACTTAATTTCAACTTCAGGTCTATGGCAGGACACAACAGAGCATACTGGTAGGAAATTCTAATCTGCAGGTAGGTCAATAAAGTTGGCGAGAGAATGACTAGCGCAGATAGTGCTCAAGAGATTGGCTGTCGCCAGCATTTTATGGTATCACTGTGTTAATAGGTCCGAACGGTCCCAAATAGTCCCCAGTATTGGTTCACAACATCCGGTCACTTCCATCATCAAACATCAGCCTTGACTTACTTTCAATATTCTAGACCTGAATTATTCGGGGATTAGTTGTAATAGGTATAACGAAGTGGGTTTGTGCTTAATAAAAATCTGTAATAAAGGGGTTAAGTCGCTAGCCAGACTCATTATCTTCAAACCATTTTCATCATAAGATGACAGAAAGCAAGACCATGAGATAAAAATCGGTGCTGAGGAGATTAGGGACAATTTGACTTTAATGAAGGTAGGAGGGAGAAACATTATCAGTCAAGGTCAGTTATTCTAAAAAGTAATTCGAGTAAGGGTATAAAAAACTGGGTTATCTGGATATTGCATGAAACATCCGAGGTAAGTAGAGGATCAGAAGAACAAAGTTAACGTATGCTGCTGTCAGTGAAAGGGTCAGTTGTCACACCATATATGACGATGTTTTGTGGAACTGATAGATTGGCATCCATTAGAGATTACGAGCCAAAGGTTTCAGACTTCCAGAACTATTGCATAACCATAGAGCATATCTTATATGATACATTTGACAAAGTTGAAAGGGGGGAAAGAATGGAGACAAGGTATTAGTCGATATAAGGGTTCGAGCAAAAAATTTTCCTTACATTTCAGGTGATTCAAACATACAAACCCTTTTATAACCTAGAAAGTGGATTAGGTTTGTGGTTGAAAATGACGGGTCTTATTTGATGAACTTCCAAACTCTAGGATCCTAAGCTACTTCTCTCTTCTATAAGTCATTGTCTATACTTTGATGATGTACGATGTCGAGTGAAACTGGTGATTCGGATTCCATTGAATGAATGAGGATGATATACCATTGCAGAAACAAGAAGGTTCTTCCACTGCAGACTGCTTCCCTATCATCCTTCTGCATATAACGACTAGCCGCTATTTTTCCTTCTTTTCGATCATTATTTCTAGGGACTGAGTTTGATTCGATTATATCAAGTTGAAATTCTGTTTAACTTCAATATTATCATTGGTTTCCATAGGGAAAATTTTGTCTTGTTTTAAATTATGCTACTTGAATTTCAACAAGGTGCATCAGCTAAAAATTAGCCCAGCACATGACCTCAAATTCAAATGGGTTAGAAATCCGAGGGAAATTTAAAGGAACAGAAGTAGTGGAGTTTCGGAGAAGGAATATGGGTTATAAAGAATTTAGGCGTTTGAATGTGCATATCGACAGTCCGTCGAGAACTTGAAAATTTGTTCTAATTTCATTACGTTTAGGTTCGAGTCACTGAAGAGCAGTTCAGCAATGTTTCCGTATGTAATTCTTTCATTTTAAAATAAGTAAAAAATACTCACTCGAAAATGCTTTGCAACTATGGTGATGATTTAGTAATGTGTGTGATAGCTGCGCCGAAACTGTTTCATAATCAAGATGCAAATTTCGTATTCTTAATTCTGGCAAGTTGGAACAGAAGAAAAGCGTAAGACGATACAGAGGTTCAGCCGAAATTTTCCACCCCAACCCCATGAGAACAAATGCATGCATTATTCTTATTACTATACATATTTGTAAAAAAGAGAACCTACCCAACTCAACAAGCATGCAATAGGTAGTGTCGAAACCGGACTCTGTAGCATTCTACCATGTAAACTCATAATTCCTCAGGGTTTTATTTTTCGGATGATGGTTCTTAATTGGTTGTTCAAAGACGGATGAAGGACAAATACTACTTAAATACCTTTTCATGACTTAATTGTTCCTGTTTATCACAACTGGGGCTCCACTAGTTCAGTGCTGACGCTTGTTTCCTTCGAATTCTCAATTCTTCTTTCTTTTCCTTTATCCAATATACTCGTAGTTCAACTCAAATTTTGATTTTCTCATTTGAGAGAGACCGCTATTTTTATTAGCCATTAGGAGATCATTGAATAAATCTCTGCCTTATTTGGAAGATGCCATAGATAGCCGATATCAATCGAACCTAGTGATCGAAAACGATAAGATCTTGACAGCACCACGTTTGATACCTACACAGATACCAGTTATCATCAGGATACATGTTACGAAGAAACATTTGTATAAAAATCCTGATTTATTTATCGATAAATTGGGGTGTCCTCATGACCACCTCCGTACTGATCTAGAGACATGAGTGACCTGCTCACCTTTGTCGCGATAACTCAAATTTCGCCTATAAAATCTAACAATACGTCGACTACAAGATTAGCCGTGCAGACGCTCGCTTCTCACGCTCACCCTGGATCCTCGTCCTACTCTACCTTCTTCCTCCATTTTCCCACTCACGCCTGCACGATCGCTCTCGATTTTTAATCGTTGGTGTTTAATAAATTCTCCTTTATCCTCGACTTTACTTTCTGGAACAGTGGTTGCTTGTTATTTGAATGAATGAATGAATACATTCACAGACAAGAGATAATATAGACAATCAATGCAGACGGAATTCCATAAGTGTGAATGCATATGGGAAAGGGATCAGGAATAAATGTTGCTACTATCATAGGGGGATTTTATTTCTTCCATGTTCTGATTCTTTTCATGTGTTTCTTCAGTTTTCAAGTAAATTTAACGTAGTCATTTGACAAGAGGTTACTGCTTAATGTATGCCGATAGAAGTCAACCAAGTGAATTTTGCATCATCGAAGCCTCGACTTGTCAATTTTCTCAAGATTCAGTTTCACTACTCTAAATTAGCTCGTCGATATTTTCGTCTTAAGAGAAATAGGAAAGGCATGATTCGTAGACTTTCGCAGTGATTCCTTTTCCCATAGTTAATTACAACCGCCTACCAAATCCTGTTGACCTTGACTGGTAACAACCATTGGACGCCCAATATAGTTAATCACTAGGTCAGCTTAAACGATGATGTCTTTATTCTGCTATCGTGTCTACACGTCACGATTTCTTCTAAGAACATGTTCCTATAACATCTCTAAAGCATACTGCTGTAATTGCCTTATTGAACTCGAACTCTCGACACTGATTCAAGCTTTCTATCCCAACCACTCTGTCAGCCATCGCTGCTACTTAGTTGTTTCGCCTCTCTTCCTCTGTAGTCTGAATAGAGCAGGTCGCAACAACCCCTTCAGTTAAATCTGATCAGTTCTAGATACTTGCTATTGCCACTTTACCATCACCACTTAAAATGCAATATTGAGTGCTATATAATCCTCCCCTATTTATTTGAATATTCGATCATATTCTATAAATATTTCTTTCGAGCGAATCAAGTCTAATGAGGATATTTCTAATGTAAGAAATGGGAATGTTTTAGTGAGCTCTGTTATGTTAATAAATTACTCCTACCAAGGTCATTTATCTCCACTGGCTGTAAAAGGAAACAAATGGATCACTTTGGCAGTAGAATTTACTTAAGTAGCTCCACTGGCCAATAGCTCAGAATAAAGAGGTGAAATTATGAAATTTCATGCTTGAATACTAGGACATGACTCAGTGAACAATGTCTTTCATGAGAAAATCGGAACCCCAATGTATTAAACACTCAAAGTCTAACTCTTCATGCCCTGAATTCACTGTCCAGTTCGTTCCCTCGCCACATTGTCGCTTATTGCACTATTTCGCTGTCACCCGTGTTCAGAGGCCTTCACACAATTGAAAATCAAGTTGATAGCTTGATGTCAATCTTTGTTGGGACCAATCGTTGCGAGCCATTTAATTATAAATTAACAAAGAACAAGCATAAGATGAATGTTGACCGGACTCAGCGGTATGGTACTGTAACCCACCTACTTGGAGGCACATATAAATGAACCGAAAACTGAGTGACTAAACCATCTCGATTAGGAATCTAGAGGCCAAATCTTGAAGTTCAGATTATTGACCTTGCTGTTGTGTTTAAATCACATAAGTTTACGCACCTCGTTAATTCAAAATTTTCCCCCATCATATTGTTGCTATGTCAATACTGTAAACTGCGAAATATCGTGTAAGAACATTTACATTCTCAACTCAATAAGCGCTGAACATCGTAGGCAAGCATTTGTTGCAATTCAGGAGACGAATGTGATATTTGAATTTTGGAACGTGAGCTACCCATTTATTGAATAACGTACAACTCGAATCCGAAGATTAATTAACCAAAGCTCTCTGATACCTCGACGTTGCTCTCAGCACCTTTTCGATCCTCTCCCTCTATCATTTGTTGAACTTACTGCTATTTGATGTTGGTTGCTCCCCACAATTAAAAGCATTAAAATTTGTTTTGTTCGTAAAATTCCGCTAACACCTTCATAATAAAAAGACGAAATCGAGGCGTATGTCGATTGACAACTCCGCAAATTCAAGGCTATGAATTGTGTTTGAAACTTGCCAAATTCAAGTCTATACTGTCTTCTACTACCAGTCGATTCTTCGCTCTTGAGAACCTATATCTGTAACTCTCCGGCATGCCAATTCCTTCTATCGACTAGAAAGAAATCCGGATCATTTATTAGTTGACCATATTGGGCATGTGGGGCTAGAATCAGTTTTCTGTCTCTCTTATAAATGAAAATTCAATTTCTGTTGAGGCCAACAAGTACACATTTCTTTCACTTTAACTCCCCCACCCCAATCGCCAATAAATTGACCCTCGGTGTACAATTTGACGATTTTGTAACCATCTAATCACCTTTTTAGAAACATTGTTGTGCCAGCTATTTCTACTTGACTTCAACCGAAGTGGAATGAGAGAAAATTAGGCCAGAGTCAACTTCAATTGTTGACGTAGGATAGAAGAATTCTTCACTTTGCAATAGCCTTGTCATTCATGTCAGACTGGGGTAACGTTGTGTTTCGTGAATATGCCAACATAACGCAAATTAGCACCATCCAGCCATCTTGCCTACTCAAAGAATAATTCGCAACAGTACCTAGCACCAAACGGCCCAGTAACTTTTTCCAGCTTGGTCAATTTGTATGCAAGCTTTCTCCACACCTGGAAACTTTTCAACTGGAATGTGAACACAAGATTAGGAAAATTTAAAAATACGAGCTTTCAATCTTGTAAACCAATATCTACTATATCGCACGTTCACCTGCATTTGAAGCTAAACTTCAATCGTCCGCTCGTAAGTATCTCAAAATTGGGATTTTAAGGACAAGGTTGTCCAGGTCGCGACTGGAGCCATGTCGAAATCATTCCTTCACTTTACTCAACCCCTCACCAGGCGTTATAAGGAAAACCTAACACTTGTATACCACATAAATAGAGCAGATCTTTTCAATGTTTATTTATTCATCCACTGCTGGAGCACTTAAAGAAATTATTCTATTTTAAACTTGGATATCAAGGTCACAGCCTATTAAAATAAATTCTCGAGCAAACTTTGGCGCGTAATACCATGTTAAATATATTTTTTAGTCTCTTAGTACTAAGAATGCAAAAATAAAGTGTGGTTAGCTTAGTATAATTAATTAATTCAACTAACAAACAGATTTTGATTGTCGTAGGCGTTAATCCACTCGGGAACTAAGTAGCCAAACCACAAAAGTTGAACGTAACACAGTGTATCATATCCAAGATGGGAAAGTGCACAAAGTGGTACATGCAGAAGGTGAGTTCCTGATCCTCTGGATTCATTGCCTAAGTTATTCAGTCTCTTCACATTTCATCCTCCTCCTCCTCATGTTCAAAATTTTCCCCATGACTACGACCGCTAAATTAGCGGGGACCTAGAAACAAATTTAACCTCGACTATTCTATGCATCTGGATGAAAGCATGACGTCTGTGACACAAATTAACCCTAAGATAGCGCTGCTTTATTACAACAGAAAAATGAGCATTCTTTAAGTTCAAAATGAGATATTCTGAAAGAAGGAAAACGGATGTGAGCAGTATTTTTTTCAACTGATCATCGTTGGTATAATTCGATTTCCGCTCACAGCAAGTATATGAGCATGAATGCAGTACTAATGCCTCCTCTAAGTACTCTCTAGCATTTTCAAATCGTCGTTCAGTAATTATTACACATTACAATAATATTATGCAGTTCTAACCATGTAAGTGAGTTGGAGCACTTGAACAAATAGAAAGAGAACTGACTACGCTGATAGAACGTTCCTTCAACTTAATTCAGAATTCATAAGTGGCTCAGCACCATGACCTAAGATTTCACTGTGCTGACCTACGAATTTGATCCATGGTTAGATGAAAAATCAATGAAATTTCATTTAATTACAGTTAGAATGTAAGGCATGTGAGTCGGCACCTCTGAAATACCATCTGAAGGTTCAAATTCTAGATTTGTGTTGATATATTTTGATAACATAAATGTGATAGATGTGCAGCCTTATCAACGCACAAATTTACCGTAATTATTTCTTTATTACAAATGATTCCGTATCTACCAGTCCGCCATTTCCTGCACTCCCGAAATATAAATAAATTTCAATTATTTGAGTTCAATTGTATCTTGATTTGAATCACAACAAAGTTATGAGTAAAGCACAATTCCCTTGAGTCCTAATCCCTTATGGAAACTTCTCTTATTTCGCCCATGACCGTGGAAATTTGCTTTACTCTTACGTCTCAAAAGTATATGTGGGACACCGTGGCACAAGTGCTCACGTAAATGGTCTGTCCCCGCAGGTGTGCTGATGTCTGTATAATGTGTGTTGTGACACTTATGCTTTCTTACTGTCATCCACGCCGAAGTCATTCCTTTGAATTCCCAGACTGTCCTCTTTTCCTCAAAAGTGCCTTTTTCCCTATGCATAAACAACCTCGTACACACGCGCCCTGTTCACTGTATCTGCCATTACCGCATTCGCCACCTTAAAAACAAGAGTAATTAAGTAGTTATATTGTTGAACCTCACTCTTACTCCTGGCATATGTCTGTTTTAAAGGACTTTAAAAGTAACGTCAGCCAATTCTAAAAGTCTCTGCCGATTAAACCTATTAATGGATTGAAGTAACAAAGAATTTCCACACCTTTTCTTGAAGCTGAGCTGAGTGATGAACAATTTAAATTTTTGAGCCCCCTGGACCAGATCTTTTATCAATTCCCCAAAGTAGATAAGCATCCGCTTGTCCGAAAAGCGGACATTAGAAAAGATGCGTACGTATTAAGTGGTACGAATAAATTAAGTTAGAACTATGACATTGGACGTACATTTGTACAAGTAAGTAAAAACGGCATGATGAAGATGACAGCTACTAGATTGAGCAATCTCCAATTACGAAATAGAGTTTTCATAAATTTTGGCGACGAAGCTCAACACCGGACGCCATACAGTAAATGATGAATGAGCTTAAATATAAACAAGCATTAATCGGTATTAAATGCCCCGAAACAAGGTAATAATTGTGCATCATAGGTGGCTGTGTGGAAAACTATCTTATATAAATATTAACCTCAAACTGAGGCCAGATCAAAATCATGCCAATAAAGTTGTACGCCAGTAGAGTAGTGGTCATTGTGCGTATCCGCTAATTCAGAGTTCATGATATCGATGTTTATCAGCCCTCATCTATCGATATAGCCAGATAACTGCACTGGTTGATCCCGGTTGACAAAAGGGTAGGAGAACAAGAAATGGGTTCTCACCACCCGAGTCAAGTCTCGTTAATGCTCTCCCAAATGGGTCTGAAATTTTCTGAAAAAGACACATTATGTCATACCGGGCATTGTAGGTCTAGCCGGTTACGGAGACTAACGTAATCTTTGTTTAAACATAGTGACCTGATCAGTGAGTTGTCTTCACCTATGGCATTGGGATATCAATTTTATATTCATATTACTGATTTAGTCACATCATCTTCTTTGCAAATAATTGTAACATCAACCATCTCTCGGTCGCAATAACATTGGTTTAGTGCTGAACAGCCCACCAAAACCTTTGTGTTTCGGTGGCATTTTCAGATAAATTGATGACGCTGAGAATCCACACAGAAAAGTCTTTTTTCCCTAATTTTCTGGTTTTGATTGGTGCTTAAAAATGTGGGAAGTAGATTTCTTGGTAGCAGTGACCGTCAAAAGTTCATTTGCTTTCTCACCAAGTGAACGAATAGTGAAATTTGAAGTTTCGAAAGTGATTTGACCATTTCTATAACCCGATTGCAGATGCCAGAGTCAACCAGAAATGTTAATGCTACTGCTACTTGGTTTTTAAACATAAGTAGTTATACACTGGATTATATCAAAAATCATAAGCTAAAGAAATGAGAGTCCTACTGTTTCAAAACTGTAAAATCGTCAGAATGTCAGCATTTTCATCTTCGCCTTTTTTCTCATCTTCAGCAGATTGAAAGTTCAACGGCTATTGGTTTACATATGTACAATACCAACCAGTCACAAATCAGGGGAGCTAGCAGCACTTCAGTTCATTTCTGATGGTCATTTTAATACTGCCTTCTCACCTCGTATACATCTGTCATATCGAGTGTCAACACAAACGACATTAATTTTTTGCACACCCTCCAAAATTAGGCTTGTCTATCAAATCGCATGATTTTTTTAACTTAAACCTGAAAATTCAATTTCTGGATGTTGTGATGTCGATTTATAAGTAGACTATGACTCAATAATAGATAAAAATTTTATAAAAAATTAATTTAAATAAATAAAATCTGCACCAAGTTCACTCGATAAGTCGAATAAGTCGAAATGGATGACAAGACACACTTCAGGGTATATGATTTTGTATCGTATATCCAGGAAACGTTTCCTGTCCCTTCCTCCCGCCAATTTTTTTACTTTCTCTCCTTTGCTTCCAGTTAATCGTTCTTTTCGTAACGGTTTTCCACCCTTAAAATTTAAATGAGTTTGTTCTATCACTACGTGGACTCTAAAAACAAACGACGACCAACCACCGTTAAGTTTATGACAAGCAGTTTTGCTCTGAAATCAAATTTTTTTACCTTTTATGCCTTAATAGATCCAAGGTAAGTTTGAAGCTTCTTTTAGGATTACAGGATTGGTAAAAAATATCTAACTGACCATTTTTAAGTGGTCAGAATTGTCATTTATTGAATTTCTACGAAAACAATAGTACCATAAGACACGGAGACCTATCACCTTGTAAGTTTTGTATTAAATTTCTATTCAAACATAAAAGATATTATAATAACTACTAGAAAGAGGTAAAATTTCGACATCATGATTTTATTACAGATGAAGTGAGATGAAATGGAGTTACTTGATAAACCTGGATCATGCATGAGAAGAGTGGGCCCAGGATGAATCGATATTTCATTAAAGGAAATTTCCAAATCAATGACCTAGAGATTTGTTGCGCGGGAATTTTAAACTTTGATAATCATAGGAAAAATTGATTCTGAGTAAAATTCATAATAATTCTGTTAATTACAGTGGAATGAAATTTTTGACTTCTGTTCCTCCGGTTTGGTGCTTTGAAATGAAGTTTCCTCCTCGGTATAGTACTAACTAACCAAGTAGCAAATCAATATTTTATACCTAATTTTTGCGTTTAAATTTAGCTATTTTAGAAGAATTAGTGATGACCTACCTTTATATAAGATAAGAATTAAAATCGATTTCATTAGATTTATTTAGAAATATTTGTTATTATTAAACATCGTTTATATCTCCTAAGTGAATTTGACCTCTGTTGTCAGCAAGATGATAGCCGCCCGCGCAAATTGAATTACGTGGCTTTTGCATAAAATCTGCAAATGGAACTTTGCAAAAAATTTTCTCCGGTATTTTTGCAATTTTAATAAACTGGATTTGATAACTAAATGGAGAGAAAACATCGACTTATGCCTTTCACAAAAGTTGATCTTTTTTAGAGGGAAAAATGGCGGAAGCATTAGTTGAAATTAGAAATTCCTATTTTGTCTAGGCGTTCACTAGCAATTTCTTATATAAATTGGGACACCATGGCAGAAAGTGGACTTGTGTTTTGGGTTGCATTTCTTGATGATCTTAGCGTAGAAGAGAATAAAAATTTAATTAATCAGTCACCATTTTCACTGTCGAACAACTGGCTTCTAAATTGTATGTGCCCACAATATTGTGCAGTTTTGATAAATTAATGAGAAATTATTTCTAAATTCTAAGTAATCTGTGAAAGTATAGTTTGATACAAAGGCCGCTTCATTTTACAAAAATATTTCCGAACTAAATTTATTTACAAATGCGCCTTTATTTAATATGAATCTGCACAATCGAAAGACACCATGCTTTTGTACCAAGCGGGAGTGATTAATAATCGTTTGGGGATTCGAAATCTCCGACTGGAGTACCACCAGAAATGGATGAATTTTGGCTCATCGTTGCCTCCACGTTTTCACCTCCCTTGTTGGACGATCTTCTTCGAAAGTTCGCTCGGGCATTTTGAAACCAAACCTGGAATCGATTCAAAATATTCGTTTAGGGTAAAAAACTATAAATCTATAGCATACGTTATACTGTCTATTACGGACTTTCCAAAAAAAGGTTTCTGATTACAAAAGACTTTCAAACACTTGCAGGTTTCACAAAATAACTACCTGAAGAGCTTGTACAGCGGATTGCTCTGGAAAGTTCCTAGGCCAAACTTCAACAAAGAAGACATAGCCTTTTAGCAGCTATGAAAGGTTCCCTATCTCCTTTGTCCTAAAACTTCTTTCTATTATTGAATATTATGAGAATTTGAAAAAAGCCTGCTTAAGGTCATAGGTAAAACAAGTAAATCCAGATGACCAAATTTAGCACATAATTCATTCACGTTTATAAATATGTGAAACTCGAAGTCACGGAAATTCGGGCGAGGGCAAGGAGCTGTAGAGCTGCGTTGGTTCTGCGATATCAACGTGATCTAAGTTCGACAAGTTCAACCTTCAATAACAATTTCAAGCTCTTAGTTTGACAGGTTTTGAGCCGTAGAACATATTAAAATTTTCAAGTCAAATAATTATTCTATTACCTGGAGAATACGTGCTTTTAGGCCGGTTTTTTCTGCTATCTGGAGTAGTTCATTTTTGTCAGGATTTTGATTGATTCGGAAGTAATCCTTCATAATTTCTAATTGGGTTTGTTTAAATGATGTTCGATGCCGTTTCCGCGGATTTTCTGAACTGACGGACGTTCCACTCACAGACTGATTTTGTTCGCATCTATTTTCGTTCTCTGCTGAGAGGCAGAAAATCAATTTTAAAAAAATATATGAAATTTAAAATAAGAAAATAAGTTTCAAGTTAATTGCTTAATTACTAAACAAATTTCTTTAAATTTACCGGTGTTTTGAGTTTTAGAAAACATTGAAAAATGACCAAAATATTCTTCGGTCTGAACTGAGTAATGATCTAGTAAATCCCCGAACTCCGCAAACCAAATCTCTCCAACTTCGCCCCTTCATTATAACCTTAAAACTAGGCATTCACCAGTTCTAATAGAGCGATGCCAGTGGCATATCTTTAAGTGAACGTACCTCTATTTGAATTTGGCGTATTAAGCGAATTTGAGGATGCTGCGTTTGACGGAAAATCCAATGATGGACCATTGGACAATTTTTTCTTTTGCGGTCTTTGATGACAACCTAAGCAGAGTATGTTTTTCTGTAAACAGAAAAAACCCTCGCTTTTCTGAATTTCTTGTCCACATTGATGGCATCGGAGACATTCACAATGAAATGAACGACCGTCCGGGAAGATATGTACCCGATCCTCCCTTCTAAAACGTCTCTCGCAGACTAGACATTCGGTGCGTCTATAATATATAAACAAAAACCCATATTTGTTTTACTCTTAAGCATGTTTTAAAATCTATCACAATTAAATACGTGAATTATTCTTTATTTAAAATTATTCAACCATTGAATGTGAGAAATTTAATCTTTTTCAGAGAAAGCCTGAAAGGTGCCTTTTGTTTGAAATAATTGTGGTGCTCTTCGCGCTAAGACAACGTAAATTAAATTTATTCAATCACCTTTTTAATCAATAATTTAAAACTCCTATTAAAACGGACACATTTATTAAAAATTCCCACCTCCTTCTTTACTATTTAATAAAATAAAAAAGCTGGCGAAATTTATTATTCATCTCTTAATTTGATTTCATTGTCAAATAATTGATTTAAAATTATTAATGAATTCAATGCTATATTATCATAAATTTTTTTTAATTTTCAATTCAATTAAGTGATTGTTATTGACAATCTGGGATGTTGTTAACTTTTTTCCTAGAGATTTGAATTAGCAGATTTTAATGAAGGCCTTATGAAAGGAGGAACTGAGATCAAAGTCTATGATTCAAGGATTAGACCCCGTGTCTCTAAGCGAGTGAATTAAACACTTTCCAAGCTATTTATGAAATATGAAGATTAAAGAATTGCATAATTCAATCGTTCTTTCTTCTATTGATGTACGAGTTAGCGCACTCGTCTCCGACTTTAGAGGTCGCAGTTTCAATGCCCACTAGTTGCATAGTTCGAGCTTCTCACCAATGATTCCCCGTGATGTCATTCCCCTACGAATCATGCTCTACACATGTATGATATTCCATCTAACTTGGTATATAGTCACAGTTTATCGGGTTCTCCATAGGTAAATAGAAACCTACCTGCGATAGTCCTCCCTACATACCAAGCGTCCTCTGTAGGAAAAACATGAAGACTGCCACTGAAGATCACAATTACAAATGGCACATCGCAAGCAGGAAAGGTGCCAAGTCTGTCCGTCGACTGCCAGATAGTACTGATCCATAATAGGCCTAATGCACTCACCACAAACACCCAAGATGTAATTCTCCGATTCTTGGGTGACATTGCCGCTGATATTGCATTCAGGACCAGTTATCTAAAAATTGCAGAAAGGGCAAATTTTCACGTAAACTTGGATCATTCCAGTTTCACATTATTTATGCAACCATATGCATGAATTCATTAACAGAATAACAGGAGAGAAAGCATGCCATCAAGAAAATAGTTCTATTTGCACTGCCTAATTTGTAAATTTGATCCTTATTTAAGCTGATAATGAAGTGGGGACGTAATGAAATTTCACTCCAATTAGTTGTTTCTCATAATGGAACAACTTTGAAAGAGCTTCGCTTCCCTATTCATTTTCTGCTAAAGCTGGATTGTTATCACCATTTGCTAATCGGTTTTATCCACCTACCGTCTCTTTCAATTCCTCCTCTGTATGATTCATCCATCGACCTTCAAGCGGTTTATCGGTTTTTCCCATTAACACCAGCTTTTTCAACTCAAATCTCCTATTCAATCACAAATTACAAGGCTACGGGTCTCTTCGAGGTTCCCATCTAGTGGTAGTGGGGTGAATAAAATTTACTTTTCTAATGATAAGAAAACACTGGTTCCCTTAGCAGCAAATCAAATAATGAACAATAAACTTGTATTATCGGAGGTTTTCAGGCTTTACTTCTATTGAAGCTCCCAATACTTGAAAATAATGTATGAGGAACAGGAAATATTAAATCGAATTCACCTGCTATGCTATATTAGTTTGCATTATCCCTCTGGCCTCTCCATGTCAGAAGACCATCCAAATTAATTAACTGATCGAAAAACTCATGGACAAATGGACGCGAAGTCACTCTGAAACTCGGGGAATAAATCCTGCATTGAACTATACCTATTCAGTTTAGTTTTCCAAAAAAATCAAAGGAAGTTTGACTCTTTAGGCACAGTTTTATCTCAGGAATTCTAGTCGAGCTCCCACCTTTTATTTTATGGTGAACCACCTTGCTGCTTCCCGTGCTCAGAGGAGCCAAATGAAGACATTAATTTGAGTCGGTGGTTATGAGAAAAGGCGCATTCAAGTAAATGTATTAGAAAAATTCGGCCAAATTCCATCAAGCTGACAGTTAATCAAACGGACATCTACAGTTTACTTCTAATTTCTCTATTTATTACAAAATAATATTAAATATATATAAACCCTGGGTGTTTGACTTTAATCAAAAGGTCAAATTATACCTGGTTTAAACAGATGGGGTTATTCGAAGTGTATTGATGTTGAATCTAAAATTGAAAATCAAACTTTGTAAAGTAAATAAATAGGCGCATCATTCCATAGATCACGTTTTAAAAAAGTGAAATTAATAATGAATAAATATTCCAAAATCGTAAATTATAGGAAGCTGGGTTTACTCTTTCTTAAGTAGTATATTCACGATTTAATTTCATTAAATAAAAATGGACCTCTTCCTAACATTACACAGAAGTTTTACTAAATCTTCCTAGCCTGCATCTTAGTTGGACTTGAAACTTTGTTTATAAATACATTTTTCCTCAAATTTACTACAGGGATAAATTTCTCAAGTTCAAATTAATATGCTGACTGTCATTGGTCAAAATCGTGGAATGAAAATCGTTAAAAAGAGATAAGAAGTTCAAATTCGAATTGAAATGGATGTACTAATGATTGAGCAGAGTTTGAGAGAAAGATATTGCTTTAAACTCTTATCGGTAGTCAACATAAGATAGCACAGGAAAAAAGTAGCTTTGAATTTGGCCAAAATGAAATCTCCATGCGAATTTATCAAACGGTCAATAAATGCTGGTCATCGTGGATATAAATTCACCCGACTCTCCAGTGGACCTGTCTCGGAATTTGAATTTTGAGTCATAAAACAGTGAACTATTCATGAAACTCCCATATTCAAAAATCCATTAAAATTGTACTCTTTCGACCTCAGCCTGAACTTCAACCCTATTCCCTACCTCTTGTAACTTATTGTCCTGCCCTACTGCTAGCAACGTTAATTTGTTGTCCAACCATAAACATTATAATGTTCGTTTCCCGGGAGTTATAATAATGATAAAAGGGAAATCGATATAGAGCAACCAATCTTCGTTCCTAATAAATGGATTTAATCCTTCAGTTCGTCTATACTACTGACTGATACCACATGTTTTAATTATTGCCAGCATGAAAGATTATAAGTGTGAATCCCGGGAGGTTTACAATGTCAATTATGTCAATTATCTTTAAAATTTACTCCAGCAGACCATTTTTGCATATTAGGACAGTAAGGTAATTAATCAGTAAAGTGTTTATTAAAAACAAGAGGGGGGTACATTTCTGGCTTCAATAAGAAGTGAAGGAAGGTTTTAAAAGTTATGAGCACAAAACACAATCTAATCACTTTCCAAGAGAAATGTATTTACATTAAAAGAAAAGTGTTTTACCCAATTAAGCTCAAGTAGAGTGCACGTACTTCCATCGTTTTAGCCAATAATAGAATTGCAGATACCATTCAAGGTTATTAGAGTCGCCTGAGCATCCAGTCACGCGCTTCTGTTATTCAAAGATCAGATTTGAATTTTACTTACTCCAAAATGAAATAGAATTACTAATATGATGAAACAGTCATTCTGGTTACTATATATATATATATATATATATTCATTATCAGTCTCGTTTTGAGAAAAACTAATAAGCCGCTCTGTCACATGGTTGAGAGATCTTGGACGATAAATCGAAAATGAGCAACCATTTCAATATTCACCTACTATGGATAGGGAATGAGTGTCTTACGAAGCCGAGAAGCATCAGAAAATTCTGACTCTACTCTCCATCAGTTTCC
This sequence comes from Hymenolepis diminuta, assembly GCA_900708905.1. NCBI lineage: Eukaryota > Metazoa > Platyhelminthes > Cestoda > Cyclophyllidea > Hymenolepididae > Hymenolepis > Hymenolepis diminuta. Next base: position 4,297,425 of record CAADRB010000003.1, read on the forward strand.
CCACATATAGTAATGTGCAAGTCTATTATCGGATAAGAGTGAGCTGGAATACTTGAAATATATCGTTGCTAGTTCCATCTTCGCGCTCTGGACTGTAAAAAGGCAAAGACATGATCACCCATGAAATCAAGTTGATGCCGCGTTTTATAAAAGAACTAGTCTCCAGTACAACTGTCATCCAAATTCCTTCAAAAATGCTTTTAAATGCCATGAAATCTTTCAAGCCATGCCCGATTCTATATAATTTCAGCGGGAGCTCCCAAGATATCTTTAAGATTCCTCTCCACAGATTAAGGATAACGTTGAAAGCCTCTAAATCTCTAGTGGTAGCCGCTAATGTGTTACAACCCAATTTTGATTTCGCTTCTCTAAATATCCGAATTTACAGATATCGGTGATCGAATAATTGAAGAGAAAAGTATCGACCATTTGAGCCGGCAGAAAGTATGAAACCCGATGACGTTTCTCAATGAATATACCACAAACAACATTGAAAGAACCTAGTCACAAAATGTCAGGAAGATCGTGATTTAGAATTTTTATGACCACCCAATGATCAATGCATTAAGAGAGCTACAATTAAATAATTAAAGGGACTGAAATCCACTTTTTTCATCAAAACTGCACCGTGGTAGCTGCAAATATACGTTGAGTGTTTCAACTTCAGACCACGTGGTATATGCAAACTTGACTCACAGTAGGAATGCCGACCTAAGTTGAGGTCAAAGAGGAGAGGCAAGGAAAAACGGCTCATGGATAAGGCCCCGCTTACCCACTGACCTGACACTGTCTTTCCCAAAAGGACACCCTACTGAGTGAATATTAATCTAACCCCCTCCCTTGTCAAAGTCAAAATATTGCGGAACAGATGCCTGCTAAGAAAATAACTGACCGAAAATATTTTTAACCGTGAGACTGCATCGTATAGTAATTTGAGCAGCAAAGTTATGGAAGAAATGATGGAAGTAACAATCGTATAAGAGCCAAATTAAGCATTTTGTTGAATCAATCTTAACTAATGGGACTGCAATTTCAGCTGATGGAACATACTAAAACCAGCAGAAGAATTTGACCTGAAAGGCAATCACTGAAATACCTTTGCACCGTTGTTATATTGGAATGACCTCGTGACAGGCATCGATAAGCAACCTACAAAATTATTAGTTAAAATTTAGGCTTCAGGAATTCTATTAACCTATTCACACTGGAATAGCGACACAGTCATTCCAGGATATGGGAGAATCCACACCTCAAATAAGTCAAGTGGATGATCTTCAAATTGGGAAAAAAACTGAATTCACATAATGAAGTCAAAAATTTTACAAAGAAAATAACCAACAAATTAATTTATTTACTTAACTCATTTGGTAAGAAAATGAAATATTTGTCCAATTGTTCAGAGGCCAAGCGATATCAACATGGATTTTGCAACTGAAAATAGCTAACGGTTCGAATATTTTTCATGTGAGATTTTAATGAGTTTATCCTCTCTTAATAAATGGAACCGCAAGATGACAATTTCTCACTATATCAGTCGTCAAAGGATAAAACTCTGAAGGACGTGTGAAGAATGTTTTGTCATACGGTCAAGCTCAATGTAATGAGCATGATAGAGTTGCTCAGACCACTAAAAGGAGAAAATAAGCAAGACTAGTTCACTAGGTCACATTCTAGCATTTTTCTTATTAAACAGATTTAACCAACGTGACTGGCTATCCACTTCACATTACTGGCAAATCAATAAAGGAAGGAGTTTTTTCCAATACTAATTTTAACGGAAGGAAGATATACTGAAGTCACGCTGACCTAGGAGCTTATATTTACAGCTGTTAGCTATTGAAATTCGATGTTATTAATGTCCTTAGACTGAACAATTTTAGGATAACCACGGTTGGCAGAAGTAATCAAACGAAAACATTTCTACTTTGTACAATTTTGTACTTTATTATTCATTGGCTAGACCTCCCCACTGGTAATGTCAAACAGAGAAGTGCATACTTTAAGTAATGTCTAATTAAGAAGATTTAAAATATCAACTAAGCAAAAGAAGAATAAAAGATGTCAAGACAATTATTAACTTACGCGCATCGGAGCTACCTGGTGAGAAGAATCTTCCATTGAGAGAAATCCTTCATCAGGGCTATTCAAGATATCCATAATATTGTTACTCAACAAATTCATTACTAATTCGATTGAAAATTGGATACTGAAACGGCCATTAAATATATTCGATAAGGAAATTTTGCCAATCAGTATGAATGCACCAATGATAACACCGAGCGCTTTCTCCCCGGCTATTTCTGATTGGTCAGCTTGTGAGGGGAGTGGGGATTGGTTAATAGGTTCCCCACGTTTTAATTAAGCATCTGGTTAATGTGGTACATACTTTTACTTTCTGAATTGCATGTAATTTGGCTAAATGGAAGTCAGTTAAAATATTAAAGTGATAATATTTTAAAAAATTTGCTCAAGTTTAATTATTCTTATAACTTTCCCAATAATGCTCAATTAATTGATATAAAATTATATTAATAGAAATAATTTCTTTTATCAACCGTAATTGCATTCCTTCTATTTTGCGAACAAAACGAATTAATAAACAAAAAAAAATGCTTTCAGGTGACTTATTTTTATTGAGAATATCAATAAATATTAACATTTTATTTGTTTTTTAGGATGTTTTGTATGGTTTCCCTCTGTTCGGCCTCTTGACGCTCCAATGACTGCAATTCCATCTTGAGCCTAAAAGAATAAAAGCACTATGCATATTAATAAAATTAGATGGCATTCATTTCTTATCTTACAGTAACTGAGCTCATATAGTTGGGAGTTCTCTCTCCTCATTCTGAGTTCCTCTCTCTAACCTCGAGTCTCCTCTCCATTGAGTTAAATGAAAGCCATAACCTATAATTCTCACTCCAGAACTTGTTGATTTATTCCAACCATATAATACATTTAATTACTTAACTTCTATGGCGTGGTCAAAAAGCTCTACAAATTTTCCGAACACATAGGAAATGAAAGTCCCTAAGGGGGAGCGGGAATAGTAGAGTAAGTAGTCCAAGTGTGAGTCAGAAAATCTGGCGAACCCTTTTTCGTCTGAGCTTCAGAATTATCAGGTCAAGTAGAGGTTTTTTTAAACTTATCCTTTCATTTCATCGTCCTTTTCATCGAAAAGTTGAATGGCAAGTTTCATATGATTTCGCAGTTATTCTCTTTTCACAAAATGTTTGTAGCACCCATCTACTGGACAAAGAAGTCTACCAGCTTGCAGATCGTCTTTGGGTTTGTGATAGTCAATCCACCAGGGCCATCTCACCTCACTTTCATTCGAAAAGAGTCGATGACACAGAGGATCCACACGCATAATTTCTATTTTGTGTACACTTTTCAGTTGTGATCGATATTCAATAATGTGAAGAATATAATAGATCCCATAATCTAACCTTCACCTTCGATCTCGCTAAACACCTGTTTGGCGTCCACTCGAAGTCATCATAGCCAATTCTTTGCATCTGCAGATTTAGAGGCAACTAATTTAGGTGACTGGAAATGCCAGAGAGCACAACCACTCAACCAACCAACCAATTCAGACCAACTCTGAATACATGGATATGGACTTGAATAAAGAAAAAATCTAATTTATATTGAACTTTTTTCTCTTCGAAATTATGGCTTATCAATTTCCTCTCTTCATTTCTTTTGCATTCTCACTCTTTAACCCGCGTCGTTTTGAGTTTAATAATATACGAATCGGACGATTCTCCTCGTCTTCCCACATTGTAAGCATTCATACTACCACTTCCTTCACTTTCTATCTCATCAAGAAGATAGCTTTAAAATTCTCTGTTCCGCACTAGTGACTTTTTATCTCTATATCCTTCTCAATTTGAGCTTTGAATTTCACTTTACCTCTTCGTAATGACATTTTGTAAAAGTGAATTTCTCACAATTTGTAGTGCAATATGGTAATTAAAATCAGTACTAACCGAAGACTGCAGGAAAAGAATAATTTACCAAAAGTCTAGCTACATACTCGATGACCATAATTTTTCTCCTAGAATGACCTTTGATGGTGACTGACATCATAGCAATGATATACCGAGGACAGTATTTTATTGCCCATATCTGTTAGAAGGTGTTAAAACGTCAATTACGGGTCATAAACTCTTTTAAAATTCAACACATGGAGACAAATTTCTGCGTCGTTTTCTAGAAATGGGCCATTTGAAATTCATCATTGCAATCCTAAAATTGGCAATAAAGACTAAAATAAGTTGTATTTCTATTAGAATTAATCAGAGCTTCTTCCTACCTATTTCTAAATCTCCAGGTTATCCACCTGCATGCTGTCAACAGGTTCTGCTAGAGGGAGGAAATACAACTAAAAGAAACATAAATTCCTGTGTGGCAGACTTTTTCTACCCCCTATCCCAACACAGAATCCATTTGTTTTGCTTTCAGTGCCCCCACCCCCTCCATTCCTTGTCTTTGTATCTTCCAATTTAAAGACTGCTGCAAAGTTAAACCGCCTTCGTTATCTTGGCGTCGTTGTTGCTGTGGCCTTTCGAGACAGGTCTGCCATTTGATAATTGACTGCTGGTTGGGAATGTGGCTAATTGCAAATGGGGAGATGTCTGCGTTAGGGGGAGAAACGACCAGTAAGACGAAAAACATTGAAAAGGTGGAGGGGAGGGTTAAAATGTCTTTCTTCGCACTCCCTTTAGGTGGGCTGAAATGACAGATGAAATTATACACACGTGATTGTTGCGAAATTCTATCAAAGTATTCTCCTTCTGTTGGTTTCATAGTTTCTCATTATTTCATGTTATCACTTTTAAATTAGTTAACATTGACAAATGTTGACCACCATGACTCAGCGATCATTCTCTATGTAGGTCAAATTAGAGGTCATTTGATTGTGAATAACCTAATTAATTCCAGTTAACAGAAATATCATCGAACAAGAGGTAACATACAATATGCAATTTAGGTAGAGAGATGTGGAGTTTTCAAATAAACTACAGCATTTTTAGAGAACTCCAGAGACCTCCGCTCTATTGAAAACGTATTTCCTATTCTCATGTACATCTTTCTTTAAGAAAATTAAAATAAATCGAGGTGATATGATCAACCACGGAATTGAGTCAACAGGTCTAAAAGATCCTAATATTGTGAACATCGTCTGACCCCTCGATCTGGGAGTCGAACCATTGCATTTGAACGTCAGAACATTATTCACAGAACTATATCCCCCTTGGAAATGGAAAGGACCTAAAGTCATAAGGATGAAAATAAAAACTCCCTCCCCTTTTTCAAACCTTGTTAGATTATTTCAATGTTCCCCTTAAATAAGAAATATGTTTAAAGCTTGTAAAAATGTTTTTAGCATCATGGAATAATGTATCATATACCAATGGAAGGAGAAAGCCTAATAATTTCAATTTAACTTTAGAGCAACAAATCCATAGAGACTGATTCCACATTGTCGTAAAATCCTCCATCTGATTGGATATTTTAAAGAGATTGGGTAATAAAGTAAATAAATCTTCATGCGAAGTGTGAACCCCGCATTTCATAGACCACCTTGAATTCCTCTAAAATAGCAAGAGAAAGCGGCACCGGGAATTAACCAACACTTGATGACTGGGGGGTGAAAATTTAAACTCTTCTCAGGCACCAGACAACTTAAAGCTGGACTGTGAAATATGTAACTAGGAAGCCATATGAGAATTCAAAGGGATGCAAATTGCAACTTGAGCTCCAGAAATATCATGACTTTCCGAGGAAGATATCTTCATATTTTACTTTCCTCCCTCTTTACCAACCGTAATACTTAAAATTATGCTTCTTTATGGCCATATCGTATTTGTAATGCAAGCATTAACTGATCATGTCTTGTTGGTCAACTGGACTTATTAATAAATCTACTTTAATTCAGAAGTGTCATACTGAAAAGAAAAGATTTATTTGCCTGAGTAGTTACCTGATATCCTAACATAATGTCTACTTTCTTTGCATTGCTAATTAGCAAACTGGGAGATGACATGCCTCACAACCAATTACAGGTGCATGAATCTGCATACACGAAGGGGAAATGTGGCACTGTAAAAACGCACCAGTCGGTCATGTGGTACCTCCCTTGTACTGACCCCCACCCCTTCCAAAATCTCTACCCACCTCTTCCCTTGTCTCTTCCCATTTAAATGTCTGCGGAAAGGCTTTTTATGCCATAGGAACCCATGGTGTGGCGATTCGACTGTTGGTTAAAATCGAAAGAAGGCAGTGGATATGGGAAATTTCAGCATTTCCACTAAATAGCAAAAAGCTTGTTTAAGGCTTGTGAAACCAGTGAATGCTAAAACAGATTATCTTGCACAGGGGGAGAAAAGTTGGAAGAACTTTCAACTTGAAGTAATTTCACTAAGTATTAAAGAAATCAAAACTATTACGCTCCCAATTTCAGAATGTTCTAAATGAATGTTCTTATGAAGAAGGGAGTGGCGATATCACCAAATCGCTGTGAACATTGCCAGTTCACAAGGTGTACACTATAACATTGTTGGTGATTTGCGAAATCACGGAAACTAACATCCCATCTGCTTTAAAACTCACCTCAAACTGTCCAATGCTTAAATTCCTTTAGCCGAAGATTCAAAGACTAAAGGAACCAACCACTGCTGAAATCCTGAATAGATCTTTACCGATCGAGCGTAAGTCTTTAAATTCCCCTCTCCTCCACTTCTAATATCTCGTAATATTAAAAAATCTTAAGTAATATCAATACATTTTGATCAAATAGTCTAAATTTGCTTCCTTAAATTCTAAATAAAGAAACAGCATCTGAAGGTAGGAAATTCTCAGCTAACTTCATACATTACTAGACGCATAAAGTCGATAATAGAACAATCATGATCTGCATGACTGAATAATCACTGAAATGTGACTGACCCTTACATAAGCCAACTTGGAAATCCACCTAAATAGTCCCTGTTAGGCAGATTCCAATTAGTGGGAGTTATTTAAAGAACCACGTACAAGGTCACCAAATGTCCAGCACTTTGGTCAAATTTCATAGCCTGTTTGATCGTCAAAATAAATATTGATGAACAAAAATGTAATCTCCGATGCTCTTTCTCTAATTAGTTTACATAATAATAAGTTTAGATAAATAATTCATGAAAAAAAATCCCATAAAAACATCACAAAAATCCTCAAGCCTATTTTGAAAAATGTAAATCAACACTTGTGTTAAGGCGAGAAGTAGTATCTCGGAGCCTTCATAGCGAGAAGCTCGAATTCTACAACCCTCTTTATTGGCCAAAATTAACCAGTACTGCTGGCCATTCTGCTCACTGGCCAGGCACCGGTGGGTACATAACTTGAGCCCTCTGTTTTGCGATCGAGCCCATTTACTGTTGTGCAACCAACGCGCTCTTTTTCAATGTTTTATTGGGGAGAACCGTAGGAAAGTCCAGCTGAGAGGTAGGAAAGAAAACTGCCCCTTTTAATTCTGACTCAAATTCACTCATGCACACATCAATTTGAATATTGTGACTGCAAAGTAAATACCAACCAGGGAATTTTGATATAAACACAAACTTGTGAAACCGATGAGAAGAGCGAAATAAATCAGTCTTATGTGGCGCGATATGGAGAGTGTTTATTGTTAGCGGTATCCTTCAGTGTTGATAACACTAACATTAGAGGAGAAGGTGAAGTAGGTTAGAATATATCAGTGTAGATAAAACTTGTCAAGCCAGTGTCCTTCCAAACTCTGGGAACTCAAAATGGGAAAAATACAGAAATGGGGATCAACCTTGAGATTAGTAAGGTAAAATTTTGTCTTATTAAAGTCAGATTGATAAATAGTTTAAGGGCCGAATTAAAATTAGGGTAAAATAATTAAGTGAATTAGGATGACAGTTAAAGAATTAAGATGGTAGGTGGGCCACTAAGGGTACTTCACCCCTCGATTTATTTTACGATTAAAGGTCAATAACCTCATCGATTACATAAGCTAAATATGTCTGTATTATGACAGTTTGACGTGACCCCGTTGCATGATTAAGTTAAACGTTAAAAATGCAATGGGGTTGGAGGTATGGAAATTTCCAGAAAGTTAGAAAGTAAAACCTGCTTTGAAGATATGAAGAATCTTGGGTTCGAGTTACATTAGTATATTCTATCAGCCATTATTATTGAACTCTTAGTATTGTTTAATTTCAATGAAAGAAGAGAAAATAGAAACTGATATCCAAGCTAAAAATCGGTTTTCTAAGCGATTGGAAATTCTACCGATTAGTAATTACTTAAATTGACAGAAAATTTGTACAAACAAATATTCCACGGATATTCTTGAGTCGATTTCTGACTTTTTTCGTGTGCGTAATTTTGAGGGATTAGTTAATGTTATACTCATCTAGCCAAATAACCACGAAATTATGTGGATCTTTCAATTACAATCCCGACCGGATAGCTCTTAATATAAATGAAACCCATGAATTCATCACTTTATTGTGGTGCTGTTTACTGAAATACCAGTGCACAGAGGGCGCAATGTTAATTATAACTGTGAAGATACAAATTAAATATGATCAGAAAAAATGGATCCGTCTAAAAATACATTAAGTACTAAAGTCGAATTGCAGTATCATAATAAGAGCTTGGAATCAAGCTCGTTTGCCAGTAAAGACCAAATACATGATAGACAAAATATGTGATATTTAAAGATAAAATCAAATAAGCCTAAACCTGTCAGACTGCGTGTCAAACTACTATCAGCGACAATGATAGAGGCAAATATAGGTGATGATTATAACATTTCCTATTTGTAAAACATATTGTGTGAAATTGACACGTTTCTTGAAACAACTTTGATAAACTTGAATATACCTTTCACATTCAATTTGAGCTTCATGGACCTGAGATTCCAGGAATTGTCGCTCTTCTTGATTCCTTCTTTCAACAGACCCCAGTTGACTTTGAGAGAAAGTATACTGCAACGTATGTTACTCATTACTTTAAGGTTAAAATGTCACTAATCAAATATAATCGTCTCAATACCTTCATTTTCATCCATTCAACTTTCTCAGCAATGGATTCAAAGATCTCATAGGCAGTTCTCGTTACCGACAGAAAACTCTCTATTTCTGTTAGGGAAAATAAAAAATTATCGTATAATGAGGACTGAATTCGTAGATTTAGTCTAGTTCATAGAAATGACTTGCGGTACAAGCCAAGTGCACAGTTCGGGGCAATAAAACAAAACTTAAATTTTATTCAAAACTGTCGAAAAATAGTTCAAAAGTTTGAACAGAATATATTCGCAGTCAACGTAAAAAGTAACCGAATTACTATTTATAAAATCGGCACACTGATCCTTAAATTCAACTGTTGACTCTGATATTAAAGGATCTATAATTCTAAGTTTATTGAAATCGTCAACGTATAAGGAATGTTTAGCCAGGTGATCTGCCATTTCGAAAAGTATTCATTTACATCATAAAGTAAGTTTGAGTGATTAAAACTAGAGGGCATATTTGACTTTTTTGATACAGGGGCTAAATTTTACTCGAAATAATTTTTGATTGAATAAAAATGTAAAAAAGTAAAAACTTTGTCATTGGATCATTTGCAATAATGTAGTTTGCCTAAATTAATAGTTAAATAGAAAGTAATACATTTTGATACAGAAATATGAACGAAATTTTATTAAATTTTGCACTTTCAAATTGTTATTACATGTGCTATTACTATTCAACTTGTTTACTTTATAAGTAAATACAGAATTACAACTTTTCAAATAGTTTTTGTAAAAAGGAGTTAGAGGAAACTTCATATGTCGGTGGTGCAGTGATTAAACTATATGCATGTGAAGTCAGAAGTTAAGATATTGATACTTTTAGGTGCACTTCCAGGTTCTCGGATACCTTTCTTCTAACGAGGCCAAGTATAAAACGCCTCTTAAACGATCTTGAGAAATTATAGGGGATTAAAATTAACAAATTTTGCAAAATATGTTGTATGTGTATAAACATTGCTACTCTATAAGAGGCCTTTTATAAGTTACTTTATATTCATTCAATATACATTGAGATACTGTAGAAATCTAGTAATGAGAAATAATGGAAAATGCTACGAAGGCTTTACCTTGAGTTATAAATATTTAGCGCACATCAGAATTAAATACGATGGAAAATTCTCTTTCAACTAAATTTTGCATCAAATTGGAATATGTGATAAAAATCAATGTCACTAATTCTATCAGTAAGGCTTAGATCTATCGCTCTATAAAACTAATGATGTTTATGAGAAACCAGTAAAATAAAGTAAATTTTTTGAAGATCAGGAATCTGGAAGTAAACTTAGACTCTGATGCATTCGGCAAATAGAAGAGTTAGTGAGATAAGGAGCAGTTAGTTGGAAGAAAAATGAAAAAAGCATCAGTACTGCCTGGTTGGAATGATAGTTTTGATAAGCAGATCGAATAAATGCACCATGGGGCACTTGACTGATTTTGCGTTTTTTGATCGTTGATAAGCAGCAACAAAAAATTATCAACTGACGATTAGGACATGCAGAGGCATGAATCAGTATATGCCAAGTGCAAATTATTTATACAACATTGAAATTAAAAATTTATATAAAGTTGATCAATTCACTGAAATTAACACTAACTTTTTCTATTAATGGAGATGACAAAATACAATCCCTTACTGCTAATGAAAATTGTCGAAATACATCAGTTCCATTAGTGGTCCCAAAGGATTTGTAATCGTTACATCAAGAAAATGGACAATCAAAAAGAAGCACAGAAAGTTTTACCCTAACTAAAATATTGCCTAAGGAAGCAATTCATAATTTTAAATAAGAATAAAATTCTATATTTTTAAACTAAAATCTATTTGTCACATAAGTTTAAGAAAAATCAGATAACTGTATTCACCAAATCTACACGAGCTCTAAGTAGAGATCAGTGGTTAATGCCCGTATTCACTCAGGCGAATATCACTCATCTACATTTTCCTATAAAATAGCCGAAATATGTTCGAATCTTTACAGTAAGACGAGTGTTTTATCGATCAAAAACATGGAATCAGCTAATGTTGAAACTCAAAGTCAGATCATAATTCCAACTGAATCAGTTACGGGCACCAATAACAGAAGACTGGACGCTGAATACTTATCGACGCAAAATTTTTCGCTTGAACAATTAGCTCTTTTTAATGATTTGTATGCTAAACTCTATAGTGGAAATGCATTTCTACTGCAGAGTAACCTCCCTCCAATTCCTAATTTGTATTTGTATAATCCGTTTTGGGCTCCTTTTCCCCCCAATTATCCGCCCCCAACTTTTCCTGCATATTATTTTGGTAAGTGATGAAAATTCCCATAAAAAAGTGGAATTTTTAATTAGATCCAAATCAAAATTCAACAACAACGGTTCCATCACAATGCCATGCAGAACCTCCGTTCACCGAAAAGGTAATTCGCGAACGAGTTAAACTGCCTTTCGGCCCCGAGGGAGCGAATATTTACATTAGCCATCTGCCTAAATTTGTCGATGACGATTATCTTCGATCCTTATTTGAACCCTATGGTCGAGTTTTGAGTACAAAGGTAAATATAGACAACAGAACGGGAGAAAGCAAGGGAATCGGATTTGTGAGTTATGATAGCCGTGAAGCTGCTCAGCGCGCTATTGGGGCCATGAATGGACATCACATTGATAATAAGAGACTTAAAGTTCAGTTAAAGCGCTCTAAAGGTAAGCTGAAGTTAACTAATTACTTATTACTTTAGAGCATAATACAAATCCGCCGAAGACGGATAATGAAGATCATTAGGAATGATCTTTCTTTCCATATTTATTGTCTCCTTTATTTCTTCACACTTCTCAGAACTTGTAGCCTCCGTGGCTGGGTTTATCCCTTTCTGTTATTAACTTATAATTCTAAAAGATAACCCAGATACTGAACTTCAAGATTTTATCCCATTTCCTAGTAAATTTTAATATAAATGATTTGTTTTCTTTTCTTGCGACGGTGGGGTCTAAACGAAATGCGAGCACTTCATACGTAGTAGCGAGCGTTATTCAACCAGTTATAGTTCCAAACATGACATAGGTATAGGGAAATTGAGCTGTAAAGCGAAGCGAAATTTGGTTTTTAAATTGCTAGAGTTTTATATATACTGCTTTATCGATATTACTCGGACTGCTAGTATTTCTGAATGATATGAGTGTGATAATTCATTTGTTTATTAAATTTAAAAGATCTTTAGACGCATTTGAATTTTGTATAATTAAATCAATCTGTTGTTAAGTAAAAAGAATAATGTGATTAAAAATTTGTGTGGTCATTGAGTCATAATCATAACTTTGTAATGGATTTTGCCTAATGGGGAGGGAGGGGGGAGGGATATTTCTAAAAATAGAAACTTTAAATAGGTTGTTAACCTAATAGATAGCAGTAGTGCATATCAAAATAAAATGTTAAAATTTTTAATAGAAAATTGTAGATTACAATCAACAAAGAAATTCAAAACGCCTGAAAGCAATATTTTAGTTACGGTGAATTTGGGATAAAAATGATTTATGATACCAATGTATTGTACAAATGTAACAGATGCAATTAAGAAAATATTTATACACTTCTCAACTTAAAATTTTGCCCATATATATAAGAGAAATTTTCCTAATTTTGGAAAATTTAACTTAATATTTTGTTTACATTTTTAACTGTTAAAGCGGAGAATTTGAAGTGGATTGATTTTTGGTATTTGCGTGTTGTATCTTGACAAAGTTCTCGAGTATTTATAAAGGTAATTGATGAAGAATGTAAAACGTTATCGGATATTTAATTTATTGAGAATGAGGCGTTTTGCATTGAATTTACTTTCTTGCTTTTCCCCTTAATATTATACTTTGTTTGGATTTTTTGTTTATATTTTATTAATTGCTTAAGACGCGACATATATATATTTTTAAGATATATTTTTGCAAAAGCAGTTTTTTATCTACATGCAGTGGTTACTTTATTGCCATATCTTATCTGTTATGCTGTGACTAATGAAAGTCTTTCATGCATGTTATTCTAGAAATTTACTGTAATATCAAATCAATTATAATCTGCTAGGAGACGAAATTATCATGGATACTACCGAAAATCCCCAACAGAATTCCAATACTTCGAGAGAATCTTCTCGGTCCTCTTTGTCTGCTACTGGCGATTCTCATCCACCACCGACACCTCTTGTTAAAAATAAGAACTATGCTGGTCCTCCGATTCCTCTGAAGGAGAAACGTCATTCCTCGTCAATATTTAACGTTAGTCAGGATAGGCATCTTGTTCCCTTGCCAAATGTCAAAGGTGTGTTTTCTCTGTATATTTCAATTAGAATTGACCTGAAAATTGAATTTTGTTTCTTCAATTCTTTCTTAAATTACACCGATATAGGAATGAACAGCAGCTGAGGTATTTATCCTGATAGTTACAAGTAGATTTCTCATTCTTGACCTTTAGTCTTAGTTCAAATGTTTTACAAAAAGTAATTCGATTGCAAAATAATCAAGTATCTGATATTTAGAATAGATAACATCGAAGATTCGCAATTTTGGAGTAATTAATTCAATTTTTGGGGGAATAATTAAATCGAAATAAATACCTATTAAGCAGCTCTTCCGTTTCGCAACATTTGCCTAACTTTACTGAAGAGATCATTAGTATTCTTGAACCCTAATTTAGTTTTTCTTTGAGTAAGCTATCGACCAATTTAGATTATCTGGACTGGGCTTTCAATCTAGGTCATTCCATAAGCGAATACTAATAATTTCCAAGTCCATTTAGGAATATTTTTCAATCTCGTCTTGAATTAGAGATTGCATCTTTGGGACTCCTTCGTAAGAAACTCGGATTCTGCCAACATTAAGCAGTGCGGTTAGTCATTCCGCTGAGTATGGGCTGATGGGCCATCGGACATTCTACAATCCAAAAACTTATTCCTTTCATTTCATTTTGCTTGCCTTCAAACTGTATTTGATTGGTAATCTTTTTGTTCTGTTGTTAAATTTTGACGGAATTGACGCCTTTTTAGATGGTTATTCTGGCAATTTTCCCGATATAAACTTCAATAAATATATGAATTGTGACTAATTACAGAATAAACGGAGCGGAAATATTGTCAAATTGATTTGAATTTTAACCACAGTAAAACAAATAAACTGTTTTGTTTCAGCTGTAAAATTGGCGATAAATGTACTTTGATTATGCTTTTATCAATAGTTACCTGTACTGGTTCGTTTTTTTATTCGACACTCGGTATACTGGACTTCAGTTTCACAAGTAACAAAGTTCCAATACACTTTCATTTAATTGGAATCATTAATATGGCATATATTCTTTACCTACCCTGGATACATTGTGTTTTATTCACGATTAGCTTTTTATGAGTATCGTCTTTGCAGTCATTTCATTCGTCTTTATTGGCAGATAGAGTTTTTGTTCTAGATGAAGAAAAATACACGTTTGGACCTTTTACTGAGAATTCCCAACGCTGTTAGAAATTAGTCCGTTCGGTGAAGCTATATAAGTTCGACATGAGCTTGGCAGGGAGATATGTAATTTTCGATAGTACCAGTTACTGAAGGGAGAGAAGTGTGGAATGTAAAAGTTTTGCCCCTAAAATGTAGAATTTTCTCTCAAATTTCATTTTCGGTCTACTTTTTCGGTTCAGGGTCATAGCTTGAGATAATTACTATTACTAAGTTTGATTGCACTTCAGGCTGGAAATAGCACTGGATGCTGGTTTATCATAAAGAAATGCTTATACGTAATTAGATCGCTTGATAGTAGAAAAATGCTTACATTTAGAGTTATACAAATTTATAGTATTTTACGGTGGTGCTTTCCTACCTTTCCGCTCGTTATCGTGTTGATCACCTTATTCCTGAAGTTCGAATCTGTACAATCACAGGACCATTTTAGACGTCAGGAAATTCATACACACGCACATGTTTATGGTTTTGGATGGTTGTGGTGCCTGCCTTATCTCCTCATGTAACTGTCCTTAGGTTAACCTAACTCAACTTATGGGGGTCTCCTGTTCACTCTCTTATTGAAGTTAATTCAGTTGGTTAAACACGATCCTGAGTGTTTTAAATATCAAGTAATTCGTCCTAACGACACAGCGATTATCTGATAAGTTTATCTAAATCGATTTAAGTGCAAATATGTACTTGTCGAATTGCGTATGGTTGCTTTTCCATTAAATCTTTCATATTTCCAGTTATCGAGATGGAAGAAATTTTCTGAATTCAAGCCATTTGTAGCTTCCTATAGTTATGAGTATTCACTTCCTATTTTTGGCTTTCTAAGTAGACGCTTAGTCGATAGCCCTAAGCCTTAAACAACCTTATCATTATTCTTGGGTTGGAGTGAACGGGAGAGATTTTTTTATACGTTCATTATCATTTGTTATCCTCCCGATTTCTCAGAAATAAAATTCGATTCTTAGTAAAATAAGATACCTTATTGGTAGTGTCGATAATGTTGTGGTCAATTCACTAGCATGCGAAGTTTGAGGTCACAAGTTACTTACTCATCAGTAAGCATCTGAAGAATTATCCTTGATAGAAAAATAGCGAAATTCGAGTTTTGTTCTGCCACTTCTCTGTACAATAAACTTGAGAAGCATGCCTTTATCATCAGGAATTATCCATTGCTTAGCATCTTTGTACAATCTTGCTTTTATTTGCGTCAAAGGAACATTCTTTACCATGTTTTGTCTTAAAAATAGCATTAAAAATCTCAATTTCCTGCCTGAAATTTTTTGCATGAACTGCCTAATTTCTACCATGCTTTGGCCTTTTCCGAATTTTAAAAGTAAATCATGGGTGAAAGAGGAATGCCATTACCCACACAAAGTCCATAATTTATGCTGACGCACCGTCCAGTCCAACTGCGTCAAGTTTTAAGAAGAATGCTAGTTTCAATTCAATTACTTGAGAATTTACTAACCACCATGCTGGTCAGGAGATGTGTAGCAGACCGTCTGCTTCTCATTAGGGAGACTTGGCGATACCGTTGAGGCACAAGATATGCTCTTTCTATTGCTAACTGGGATGTCCATAGTATTAAACTGCTGAGATGGTTAGACCGCCATCATAGAGAAGCTAAATCAGCAGCCCAATGTTAGAAGTCGGAGCATAAATTAGGTACGTCTTTTCGACAGACCCCCGAAGGGGTCTGTTTCACATAGTTTTGATATACAACTTATTAACATAAGGGAGACTTTCTAGGTCACTGTCCTAAATTTAAATACAATGAGTAGCATTTCACTGCTAGTTATCTGTCCTAGTGTTGAAAACACTTTACTTCACCAGTTTCGAAGACGCTTGAAAGAGTTTTTTTGGGATGATCAAATGGAAAACTTAGGACATAAGTTCATTCGTCTTACTATCTCTATTAAAGTGCCTTGATACTTCACCTTCAGCAATGATATACAGTCATGTAAATTTAACATCCTTTGTTATGTCCAGTTGAACATAATGAATGACATTTCATTATCTAAGGCAAGAGTTGGAAGGTTGTTTCACGAGTGTGAAGTTCGAAGAAAGTGTACACCTCAAATTGACCGAATTTAGAAGATTTGGAGGTGGCGCCACTCGAATCGTTTGTGTTACAAAATCGTTTGTTGATGTAAGACAACGGTACTTTTCTTATGATTCTAATAAATATCGAAGTGATCACAATTTCATTTCTGGGATTCCAGCTGCAAATTTTTCGTTAAATAGAAGACTTTGAATTTGAAAAAAAAATAACGAAAGAGATCAAATAGTGATTGACCGGGTTTCACTCTCAGGATATTTTTGGATTAAAATATTGGGATTGCTAAGATTCGCTTCAGATTTGCCTTTATATGCGTTTCGTTAGCCCGTATTTTAAAAATCCTGGTACGTTTATGAGCGCTTGTAGATCAAGCTGACTGCAATAACCCATTCTTAAAACTATTTAACACTCGCTTTTTCTTTACCCAGATGCCGCTACACCACAAGAACGTGAACAACTCTTCCTCCAGAAGCTTCAACAGTGCTGTGTCGTCTTTGATTTTCAACCCGATCCTCTCTCCGATTTGCAGGGAAAAGAGGTCAAGCGAAATATCCTCAACGAGCTAATTGAATGTGTCCTTGACTCACGCCCTGGTGCTACCAACGGTGGATCTGCCAATGGAGGAGCGGGCTCGAATGGCGGAAGTGTCATCACAGAGGCTATCTATCCGGCGGTGGTAAAAATGGTAGAGGCGAATGTCTTTCGAACCCTTCCACCGCCAAGCAATCCCACAGGTGCGGAATTTGATCCTGAAGAGGATGAACCCACGTTGGAAGCATCTTGGCCGCATCTCCAGGTGCGTATCACTATGGCATTTTTGTGTAATTGCCGTCTATTTATATAGCAGTCACATAAGCGAATTATGTTTGGGGAGAGGGGCTTTAGTCAATGGAATTTGGACATTTCTTTGGTTAGATTGGAAATATTTCTTCAGGTTATACCTATCTGTTTCGTTAAGAGCGCATTATTTTATTACTTCGCTTATAACCGTTTATTGCGAAACATTCGAATAAAAACCCTTTCTTTCATTTCATATTTCCTATTTAAAGATAAGTTTTCACTATTTCCTTAAGGTTTAAGAGTGTCGTTAGTACAGTTACTCGAAAGAAACTATTGTTTTGTAATGACTTTATTATCCCCTATTATTTGTCATCTTGGTACTCTCATGTTTTTTTCCTCCAGTCTCTTACCTACCGCATATTAAGATTGATTTTAATTTGGCCATAGGTCATTCACATTTCCCCAAATCGTCCTTGTTATTTTACTTCGTCATATTAAGCTTTTGTAGGAAGCCTAGTATCTTATAGGTAAGGCAAGTTAACATGAAATGATGTAGTCCATAAGATGCATAAAAGGTGGAAAGAAGCGTAGAGTACAAAGGTGGGGGAAGCGACCATCTTGCCTTTATGGCCACAATCCTCTAAAGTAGCATGCGATTTGAAGATTATTATATCTCGGCCTGATGGCTTCCCTATTGCCCCACTGCGTGAAGGCAAGTGCATCCGTTACTGACTAACTTGATTGTTAAATTAGCCTCAATGGAAACGCACCTGGTGGCTTATACTTTATCCTTTTCTGCCTAGCCACTTTGTAGCCTATTGACTAGGAAGCTCTTAGTGACTTAGGGGGGTACTATCATGTATTAATCTGGTTTATTATAAGAGTATGGCTGCATGGGTTCAAAAGTCACTCAAATGCTATTTTTATGAACTGAACTTAATTCAGATAGTATTCAATGGATCTGTCCAAGTGCAGTGGTTGTTTAATAACATTAGACCGCCCTTTTTTTCTTTCTGGTGTCGTATATCAACTGTGTTCTCAAAGCTCTGCCGTAATTAATGATCGTTTTTCTCTGAAATATGTTCTTCATTCAACGTATTTGCTCAATAGTTTAGGTTTAGAATTTGTAGTTGAATATTCAAGCAATTCTTTTTACCAACCTAATTTAGTAAGTGATAAGAATTTGACAGTAGTTGAAGCTTTCTGTCCTCTTTCACTCATCAAGTCTATTTTATCGTTAAAAGCGCAGATTTTCTTAGGTTTTTTTTATAAATTCGACTCTAAGGATCACATTTCTTCTGCCTATTTGATCAGCATAAGAAAAATCGGTTTATGTGCTTATCCAAATAAGAGTAGCATAGAGGGATGCTTTCCAAATTTGCATATTTGAATGAGACTGCTTTGAAAAGTAAAGACCTCGGTTACTATTGGTACCTTCTTGTTATTGGGGCCTTTATGGCTTGAGATAATCGAAAGCATTTAGGTCAATTGGGGGTTTGTTTAAAGACAATTAAATATGGCTAACAGTCGTACTGGATGTCGAATTTTGCGGAAAAAGATTTGTATGGGTTTGTTCTTTTTCCTAATTGCGTATTTCAAAAACCAGAATTGATTTATTTCAGTGCGGAATTTAGCAGTTTGGGTAGCTGCGCCACTCCCATATTCGTGGCTTCGGAACTGTTCTTACTTCCTAAACGCCTTATCAATGTCTTTAAGGACGTTTGCAAGTATATAGCGCTGCTGTTGGGGAAAATATCTTCTTATGTTCCTAAGATACTCTCTTTTCTTGCTTTATCATTTACCTAATGATATTTCTTTTACTCCTTCGTTATTTATTTATGTACCTTTGTTATTGACATATGTACCGCATTTTTCTCTCAGTCTTGAGCTTAAATACCGATTTGCGTTATTAGTCAAAGAGAAAAGTAATCCTTTTCGATGTATTAATCCTGAGCAAAAAATATGTTGAATTTCTCAACTAATGTTTAATACATGAAACGTTTAATCGTTTAACTTGATATGAAATTTTTGCTCATAGATGCCTCATGAGGTTTTACCCTTCTTCAAATTATCCAAGTTGTTTATCGACATTTTTCCCGCACTAGTCATCACCATTAGGTTTCTATTGCTCTTCTCAACCAGACTTCTTTCGGTTGCGAAATTGAACTGAAATTTTGTTCATTGTTTCCCACCAATTGTCACCTCCATTCTCATTGGTTCATTCAAACGGTTCTCATTTTTCTCTTCCTTTTAAAGGCGTAGTTCCGCTATTTCTGGGTTTTTCGTCAAGTATTTCATCAATGTTCTCCCTAAAATTATCGTACTCATTTGTTATAGCATGAAAAAGATTAAAATCTTTCTTTAACTATTTAGTATATTTGAAAAGTACAAATTTGTCAAGAGGTCAAATGGCGCATTTTCGCCATTCATTCATAGCTCAAGATACGCGAGCTATCAGGTTTGGTTGGAACTTATTTTTGAAAACGATGCGTTGAAAATTAAACTGAATTCTTGAACCACTTCCAAATCGAGTTTTACCTGAAATAAAGTCACACCAACTTGGTTTGTTGGCGTTCGTTAGTAAATCTAAATCGATTACAAGTAAACTCTCCATAAACCTTTATCGGTTTCTAGCAGTAAATTTTGCCATCATCACTGGTTTTATTTGTTCATAATGTTAAATTCCAGTGGTGCAAATGCATCGTATTTGATCTTATCAGTTGGCAATTATTTGAAGCTCCATACGATTTGAATCACATGTAGCTAATGGCCCATTATTTGGTTTTTCTGATTAATTAAAGCTTGGATAAGTTGAATTCTCCTTTATTCAGCTCTAAAATAAAAGATGCGTCGAGTTTTAATCTTATTAGCTTGCAGAGTATAGTTAATAGTGATCAATTGTTCTTTGCTTTCAGTTCCATCTCTAGGGTGATGTGATTAATTGTTTTTGAACAAACTAGGAGGTACATATTAGATCGATTGAACTAGTTGAAGCCATTCTACAAACAAAAAATGCCCATTCAAATTCCTTTTTTTACACAAATAGCGAAAGTACTGACATGAAGTTGATATAATTAAAACAGCTTTCCCAATCCATATCAAGATCTTAAATCAATTCTTTGCAGCATATAGGAGCACCTCTCTCTCTCTCTCTCTCTCTCCCTGCAGATATCGTCCTGTCTGCTGATTTATTAGCGAACATCTGTTTGTTTTCCCTAATTAGCTGTGAATTTTGCGCAATAAAAGTCTTGGCTTTTGACTAAGTGACAAATAGGTGATTGAAAGACAACTGAATTTCAGATTCAGATGATGTCTTCACCCATTGAAACAAGTGGATTTCCTTTAGCCCGAATTTTGATTCATATCTCCTCCAGTATTATCTAAAACTTCGGTTTAGAATCACGAATCATCTTAACTAGCAGTGAATCATGAGTTATTATCAATTTCGTTTTTAACAGGGTTACGTATAGCTGAGAGCATTGCATTAATTAGAAAGAGAGGAGTGAGTACAGTTGATTTCGTTCCTAATATGTAAAATCTTGTCTTAGGACAGATAATTTCGACCGGAGATTAGTTTAGAATTTTATTGACATCCTTTTTCATTAACTAATGTTTCTGTGTATATACAAATAGTAGTTCTAACATTATTTGATATTAGGAAAAGCATATACCTTATATTTAAAAGTTGTGTTAAATAGCCTACGCTACCTTTGTCTCCGTTGACATTTTCAAGTTCTGTCTTTAATGTAAGTCATATCATCTTTCCCCTTTTATTGCTTTTTCGCTATCTTTCAACGCGAAATTATTGAAACGATTGATTTCTGAGTCCTGGTAAAATTTTAAAGTCACATTTATTTGCGATTTAATTATGGACAACTGGAAATCTATCCATTCAACGAGAGTCATTACCCTTTCGCACAACTACTTTGTCCTTTAACTATCAGAATGATTAAATAATTCGATTCCAAGAGAGAAACCTGTCTCTACCTATCTATTCCACAAACTCGTGATTTAAGTACTGTGATATATCACAAGAAGGCAGAGTGCAGGGAGAGAGAAGAGAGTTAGAGTTTGGTGTTGTGGGGAAAATCGAGGGTTAGAGAGCAAAAGAGCTAGCTAGTCATCTACGCTCCGCCTCGTCTTTTCTGTTGCTCTCTCACCCACTCCTACTACGTGAATTTTCGCACATGTACGCACGCACGCACGCTTGCGTGTCTGTCTATCCATCTGGTTGCCTGTCTGTTCCACCGCGTCTGTATCCCAGCCTCTTGTACTAGGCTGACCGGTTGACTCTACCTGCTGTTGAATCTGTACCGCTTATTGTGCAATGAATTAGTTCAACCTTTAACAGAGAAATCTAGCATCTGGGTTTCATCAGCTGGTTCCGGATTCAGACAGATTTGAACTGTTACTATAAGAAAAGAAATAGCTCTCAAGTTCATTTAAGGAGGTTTTTCCGACACTCATCTTGGACAGATTAGCGTCATAGGATCCCTGATGGGAATATAGAGTTCTGTCACTTCCTTTATTAGCCAAATTTAATCAGTGTGGTTAGCTATTCCTCTCACTGGGTATGCACCGGTGGGCTTCGAACTCATCCGTGACCCCCAAAATTCGCTTAATATATCGCTAATTTGATCGTTGCGACATAATTTGAATATTTAAATTAGATCAGTCAAGTTCCCATCTTTCACTATTCTACGTTGCAAGCTTAGGTTATTTTTAATAGGTCCACGTATTTAAAGAACGTATTGAGTATACGAATTAAACAATAGGAACCACAGCTTACAAGCTCTGGTTCACTGAAAAGAGAGGTCTGCAAGTCTTTATGGTTACCTTCTCTGCATTTTTACTTTCTTTTCTGGCTTTGATTCACATTATTCAGTTCTGAACGTTATATTCATGGAAACATTTTCTCTTCATTTCGTTGATTGGCCCTGAATTTGAAATAATAAAATTAGAATATAATTATAGCACAAAAACGAGAAGATTGTTTGCATGACCAATTTCCTCTTTACGAGCTTATTGTATCCGATAAGCAAATTGTATAGGCTAACAGAACTCACTCGTCTTCAAGTAGGACTGAGTTATTAATGCTCTGTTTGTGTGAAACTAATGCTTGTCCATCATCATTCAACATGTCTTTGAAATCTTTAGTCTTTCTTTTAGCTCAGTGTTATCAAGATAACGGAGAACAGAAAGTGAATAGTTAGAGAGGTTATATTTTACATATCCGTCTTCAGATACTCTCTCAGTGATTACGTATAAATCTCTTGTACATAACCGTATTTAGTTGAAGACACTCCTCTCGCTGTTAGAGCAATAGATTTATCACCTTAGATAACATCAGCCACTCCCTTCTCTTGAAACAGTTGGGAGATTTTATTTTCTATACATTTTTATGGAGCTATAGAAGTTCAAGATTAATATGTTGAAATGAATTAATAATAGCGTGATGGCAATTCGTTAATCCCAAGCATGAATAAGGAAAATCCATGAAATACAATATGGAAAGTCATAGGAGGCTGAGGAAACAAAGATCATAACTACATTGTTTACTTTTCGCCTGGAGATAATCACTTATCTCAGGCAGGTTATCTCAAAGTCTCCCTTCATCCTTTTCAAGACATGGAAATCCCTCGTTTGACAGCTTGTCAGATGTAGTTGGGGCTAAAACTCTAATCAGTCTGGCTCTGTTTTAATCTCTGGAAGCCAATAAAACAAAGACACAACTTATATGCCTGTACAACACCTGTTTCATTAATAAAATGCCCTGGGTAAACTGCACTCTGTCTTAACCTTCTCTCTTTCCCTGGTGTGAGTCAACTGTTGTCTAGTGATATCGGGTGAGCAGATATAACATAGCGGCAGAAACTGGACTTCCTAGCATTGGAACTGAAGACAGTGTTAATGAAAATTAACTTGAATACAGAGGAGGTGCCCTGCAGCCTCTCTGTTGTAAAACTCACATTCTGCCTCCTCTTGTTCTTCAGAATCAACTAGTGTAGTTGGCTTTCACGTCAATGGGTGTACACCAATAAAAACCGCTCTCATGATCTCTGACTTGTCAGACGCATACCTTGGAAGCGGCTTTACGGTATCAATCTTAACAGTGATTTCATTATTCGCTATTAAAAAACCAAAATAAGAGCTCTGTGATTCCAAAGATGGGAATGTGGTCTTTTGAACTTGGTAAATTTGGGTGTTTGCCTTGCACTATTCGACGTTAGTGGGGCGTTAGTTTTGTGAAACGTTAGCTCTTGAGACGAAATGTCTGAACTTATACTTACCGGAATATTCCCGAATGGTCAATCCATAAAAACCTTATAGACAAAGCGTCGCCAATCACAATTTGAATTATGTGGAAATCGTTAGTCTCTGTACCCAAGTCCCCCTTTTTAAGAAAATGCTGTAGCTTAAGCTATGCGCCTCTGGCAAAATCATATTTTTGCTACGACTTTTTGATTTGACGAATTAAATAATAAACACGCTTCACTAAGAAAAGGTTGTTCGACATATACATGTGTATTCATTAGCACTACCACCCACTTCTCCATTTGGCAATGACTTATCGTGTAAGTTGTTAAACTATTTCCCATTTCATAATCTCACACATCGTCGAAGCTAACGATTACTTATCATGGTGGGCTGACAATCACCGATTGACATCTTTTTTATTGGCTATGACACTTTCTGAATAGGAACCTAACATCTTTGCATTTTGTATTTGGAGTCCCAAGTTTGTTAAAGTTCACAGAACCTCCAAAGAAACTGTTTAGTCAAAATTGTACTTGGAAATTATCCAGTAATTACCTATCCTTATTCATTTAAGGCGCTCCTGCGTTTCATTTTAACGTCAGACCCTTAGCTAACTTCTTGATAATGCACTAAGTTCACTATAATTTGTTTTGTTAAAGAAAGTGAGAATCGTTTGTTGATCTTGTCAGCTTTCAAGTAATATTGCATCGAGTTTGTTATCATGATTATAAAAAAATACAAGGCAACTTACACCATATAATGATTAGGCAGAAGCCGAGATAGTAGAACCCGAGTCTAAGTCCATTTAGGAAAACGATTTCTAACGCTCATCTTGGGTATAGTGGTATCGTCGAGCCTCCGATGAAGGACTCGAATTCTGCCAACTTTTATGTTAACCAGACTTAACCAGTGCGGTTGGCCATTCCGCTCACTGGGTTTGCGCCGATTTGAATCGAGTCCGTGACCTCTGACATAGCAGACATGCACAGTGATCACTCTGCCACCGTGATCTGCCTCATACTTATTTGTTGACACCATCTTTGGGGGCTGAAATGTTTTCCGATTTGTTTGTTTTTCATCTCGCCACCCATCGTCTGCTTTCTCCGAGCGAACATGAGTAATAATCGATGGAGTGACAAGCAATTGAATGTTTAACTTTCGAATGTTTTGTTGCCCGCTCACCATCGTCTTCTTCGTTTGCACAACATAGAATGTCTAATTAGAGTGACTAATTATTCCTTTGTGTATGTCACGTGATTTTGAGTCAAAGATCTCTCTCTATCTTATCTCCCTTCTGTCAGGTTAACGTGAAACTTCTCTCAATCTCTTCCCCTCCCCTAGCTCTCTGTTCATATGTTTGTGGTTCAAACAGGCCTATTTATATGTTTTAAGGGGCTTTCGGAGTGGATTTATTATATCCAGGGTTTCGCAGTTTACAGAATTTTTATTTGTGTTCATATTAATCTTATTGAGTTTGACTGCCAAAAGTCATGCGTATATTTTTTTTCCCCAATTAGGGATAATGAACTTATTCCTTCTCTGTAACTGGCCCTTCGATGTTATGCCACTTCTTTTAGTGGTTGCGTCGTTGTTATCGTGTGTTCGTTATGTGCTTTACAGATCAGTTTTTTTATTTTCATTGACAGTTGAATGCGCGTACATCTTTGAAATGAAATTATTAGCTCAATCTTGTTTACTAATAAACATAAGGTAGTTCCTTAATCTGAGCTTTCCCTTCTACCAGTTTCAGAATTTTACTTCATTATCTTATTCCTCTGTTTATTTAACTGTTTGATAACCCGAAGGTACAGAATCCAATAAAACGCTCCTCAACGTTTGAAATTGACCGTCTTTTTTTCTAATGAAAGTGATTACTCTGCATTAGAAATTTTCAAATCATTTTTTCTCTTCTGGCGGGTTTATGACAATCAGGGGCTTAATTTTAACTGTTGTTTTCCTCTCTTTCCCTCATTTGATCAATCAGATTGCATGAATTATTTGGCCAACAGTTTCCCATCGAATATTAAATTAATTTAAGAGCTCACTAGCAGTAAGGGAAAGTGGCAATTGAATCAAATTTTCCCGTTTGAAAAAGTAACAGAAAATACTCTCGAATTTTCTTTTAATACGATCTTCTGAATTTGAACTGCTCAGAGTTTAATGTAAGGACTTTGTTGCGTATATACGGTTAGCGTTTCTTCCTGCTGACTGGAACATCCAAACTATTAAACTGTTGGCCGTAAAGCCTGCGATGGCTAAGCCTACATTTTTAGGTTGCCATTTTATCCGTCCCACTTTGCCAAGATGTGAAAGTCAGAAGATTGACTGAACGCGTCTGTCAATTAAATAGTGAAAGAGACTATTTCGGGCATCAATATTATCTTATTTTAGCATACAGTCAATGAACAGGAGGTATCTTAGATACATTGAATCCTATATTTCAAGGCAGGTTACAACAATTATAGATACCGCTGTAAATATAATGGGTGGCATTTTATAACCAAATGGAATCATCCTTTGAGGCTACTCTTGCAACTACTCAGTTGCCCACTTTTGTAAGGTACGACTCTTCCGCGTTGCTGTACTGCTGGATCTAGTTCTGTTACATCTGTTCACCCAATATCACTAGACAACAGTTGACTCAGACCAGGGAAAGAGAGAAGGTTAAGACAGAGTGCAGTTTATCCAGGGCATTTTATTAATGAAACAGGTGTTGTACAGGCATATAAGTTGTGTCTTTGTTTTATTGGCTTCCAGAGATTAAAACAGAGCCAGACTAATTAGAGTTTTAGCCCCAACTACACCTGACAAGCTGTCAAACGAGGGGTTTCCATGTCTTGAAAAGGATGAAGGGAGATTTTGAGATAACCTGCCTGAGATAATTGATTATCCCCAAACAAAAAGTTAACAATGTAGCTATGCCCTTTGTTTTGTTTGTTTGATCTCAATGGTATCACGTCTTGATGACTCACCGATTTCTTGTCGTCTGACTTCGTGGTATATTATTATTACCATTTGTGTTTGTGTTTATAATGATACAATTTTATTATTTCGGACACAAAGTATTCTTTTACTTCTATTTGTACTGCTTCGTTTCTCACTAGACTCACACCTGCAAGCGGGTGATATCCGTGACGACTATCTGAACAACTAGTTCCCTTTTCTCACCCCGAATTTCCTTGTTTCAAATTCCACATAGACGTTGGTGCAGTGGTTAACATACTCGTCTTTCAAGTCAGAAGTCAAGAAAAGATCTGTTATCTATGGCCTATTAAGAGTGGTAGTAGAATGCGTGTTTCTCCACCAACACACGCATGCCATCTACTTTATTCATGTGTTGGTAATACTTCCCTCAATGAGCTCGGACAGTTGTAAAACTGATTTCTAAAATAGTATCATATAGGGCAATTTTCAATGAACTTAGTTATATCAGGTCTTAAGGACAGATTATCACTAATTACTGCTAGAGATTTAGAGAAATCTTTCCTTTTCACTAAGTCGCCAAGTTTTGCTCTTTTCTCCCTTTCCTCTTGTGTGAAATATTTCCAGCTCTGCATCCCCAATCCAACTTGTTTTTTAAATAAATATTTATTGATGACTTTGGGGATAAAGTTGACTTGATATTTTAATAATAGGCCTGTGCTATTATAATAATTTTTTCCTTTTTTGGCATTATCTCTCCCATTAGCTAAGCAGATGTTTGATTAATTAGCTTATGAGGGAAGTCTTCAAATGCCCCTCTCGCGTCCTTTCAATAAATAAAAATATGATCCTACCCAACTCGTATCTTTGATGTGAATTTTAGTTGACATTTTCTTATCGAATGAACCTAATAATGTTGCAAGTTTGGTACTTGGTAATTATTCAATTGGATGTTAAGTGTTTCATGGTAGATGTAGTATGATTCTCCCGATTTCTTGACTCTCACTTCTTTAGCTTAATTACGGCTCCTTAGAGGTGAACATGCTTCCTCGTTTATTAATAAGGATAGCATACAGAACACTAATCGGACAAGCGGGCGCATAGCTACAGCAGAGGGAAAGTGTAGGGGATTTGGTTTATGGAAATGCCCACAATTAATTTTTCTCTTCTCAGCAAGAAGAACGTATGCCGATGTTTTTTCAAAAGGGCTTTTGATAAGGCTTGAACTGAATTTGATATTAACACTGAGGACGACATTCTGAGATGCGTCTTTTCAGCCATCCTTATCGTTTTTAAGATTTAAAACCACCGACAATTGGACACAGGAAGTTCTTGTCGATCATTAGGCCCTAAGGAACAGTGGTTCTGTCAGTAGTACAAGATCATTGCATTCTTTTCGGTAAAAATTCGCTTAAAATTGACAGCTTCGCGTTCCACCGTTTTTGTTCGAATTCCCTTATGATGGGGATTTAGGGTATTAGATACTGGAATTGATGCCGTTGGCTGTTTTAGCCATGACAATTCGTTCAAACCTAAGACTTCTTTGGTGTCTTCCCAAGAGAATTGAAAGTATTTTTCATAGCAACGCAAAGGTGAAGCCTTCTTCGTTGAAGCTTGGCTGCGAGATTTCTCAGAGGAGTCTGCTGAACTACTTCTTCATATGGTTATTGCTCTGCGAGAGCGAAATCCTAAGATCAGCCTTATCGCAGCATTAAGGAGAGCTTCAGGCTCTTTTTATCTGACACCGTTAGTAGTATTGTGTACTTAGTGTCCTTTCACTTCCCATGTGTTTGTACGTTTCATCTTTTCAGAATTTGTAAAGCCTGTTTATTAGCCCTGTCATGGGAAATAAATAATAGTTGAATAACGGGAGTGTGATTATTTCTCTTTAGGCCATCGAAGCTAAGTAAATGCCATAAATTATTTTGTGTTGTAATTGATTCATATGAATTAGATAAATTTGTTCATTTTTCCTGCGCTCTTAATGTACGTGAGGTGATCTTGGTGCAAGAGTGAGTCATCAAAATTACTGTAACCAGCCCGAGACACTGGTGTGCTTTCTGCCACTGTGCGCACGCGTATTTCTAGCGGTGACTAGGCTTCGTTTGTTTGGTCTTGGTTAATCACATGATCCATCCAGCCAATTGCAAGGCCAGCCAACTTATGACCTCGTTTCAATGACAATCAGTATTGCCTTGGTAGTATTTGCTCCGTAAAGAATAAAGTCTAGAGAGCCGTTTTAGAATGAGTTTTTAAACTTGAATTGACAAAACATCATGCGAATAGAGTAAACTGAAGAAAAGTTTTAGGGAATCATGTTTGCTGCTATTTCGATGGTTTTAGTTGGCTGTAGCACTATTTAACGTTCAAAATTAGCAACTATAACAACGTGGTCAAAGTTAAAACGACCTCTTATAAACATTTAACAATTCTTCATTACGGTCAGGCATTGGTATGCAAAGAGTGTTCTAATAATAAAAGTGAAAGAGGAGCAAAATGAAAGAAGATATTCAAGGAATCAAAAAAGCCTTACTCTATCTGAACCCTGGTGTTTCATCAGGTTTGTTGCGGCAAGATCTGACGTTCCAAAGTTTAAAGTTATGAACCTAGGCTTCTGACTAGAACAAATTGTCATTAACGGAATGGAATGCAGTAGATTAAATTTGCACCTTCGGCCGTCCAAATCTCACTACATGTGTTGTTTGTTATCTTTGATACTCTGAGCAGAATTCATAGAAGTCCTGTGAGCGAAAGTTGGCATAAAGTAGCTGTTATTTCTTAGTTAACTGACAGAGGCAAATCTTAGATAAGCTATAGGTCTTCTCCTAACATCTTTCTTGGTTTGAAATACCGTATCTCTAGAATGCATCATGTCGGCCTAGATTATGCAAACGGATACATAACTTTAAAATGTGGCCTCTTTCCTCTCAGGATTAATTTATTTTGTTGCAGTCCCGAAACTGGGTCTTTGGCACTTACACTCCCTTACATATAATTTTTTGGTGATGACTTGGCTAATCACCATTTGTACCTAACCTGGCCAACTAGTTATTAACCACTTGTGCGATTCTAGATGTACGTTTTCTGCCGGTAGAAAATTTAGAGTTTCGAATGTAATTTTAGAATAAAGCGTAAACGAAAATTCTCTTTCATGGAAAAGAAAACGACGTCTAGTCCAACCAATCATTGACGATCTTAGCAGGTCATTAATTTTCAAACAAGCTCCTTTGAATTATTCTGACCTTCTTGATTATATTGTTTAGATTTTTGAAGATGCTTTTCTAGTTTCCATTTAGATGTAATGAAATTTTTCACAAATATCAAGTATCTAATGAGAGCTGTTCGCTAATTTTGGCCAAGTCATGTCTTGTGTGAAACTGGTCTACGAACTACGGTAACTGCCTTTGTTCTGGCGATCTGCTCCTCTTTATTATTTAAGAACAAGTGTTATATAGAATTCGGAAATGGGAGTAAATGTCAAATAAATGATTAGGAGCGTACAGTCGAATCACCACGGAGATACATTCAGCCCGATACCGTATGACAGTTGGTATCTTGAGTACAATCTATATCTATCATTATCCACTCAAATTCAGTAAGTTAGGTGCAAATTTCATGCAAGATCCGATCACCTCTGAAAAAATTAGTGTTCCATAATACTTTCACTCTTAGTGGAATCGGTTACGAAAGATCAACTTGTGTAATTGTAGGTTATAAGTGATTTTGCTTAATTATCTTTTAATTGATTTCCTTTTTATAGAAGAACCCTTAACTTAATAGTATTGGTTTTACGACGACAGATTTCATTAATGATTTTCCCTGTGAATCGCTCGTGATTTACCACAATATTTAATTTTTCTGTACTGTTGATAAAAGGCTGAAAGTATCAGGGTCTACTGTTACAAAGGAAGGAAATCGGTTGTACATGACGCTTTCTGTGGTTGAATCGAATCAGTAGAATAGGTGAGCTAAGCCTAACAGCGATTCCTGTGGTTGTTAGGCCCTAGTTTTCTGCTTTCCCTCACATCGGTTGCTGGTTTTAATGCCATTTTTTATAAACGGTTCAGGATAGAAAATTAGTCACTCCTGACCCTTGACATTTTAATACCCACCCTTCCTAGTCTTTTCTCCTTATCTCCTTCCAGAGAAAAATAAGGTCTGTTTTTTGGTCTGTCAGTCAAATGATTGCAAGAAACTTTTTTTTTTCAATCTGTTCCATCAAAGACCCGTGAGAAACGTCATGACTAGATCATAGTCTGGTATAGTGTGCCAAATGTAGGGAACCATTACGGACGTCGAAGAGGAGGTCGGGGCAATAGTTTAAGTTGTCCAGAATCTAGATGTCTGAATGTTAAACTTCTCTTTTGTTTAGTTGAATTTGAATTTATTTGAATTTAAATACAAAAAGTGGTCTCACAGTTGAACGGCAAGTTATTTCGACTCTCACAAGATAACTTTGAGTTTATTTTGAATTTAGCAGTAGGTGGTTATCTGACTGTTTTTACAAGATCATTGAAAAGCAACTCCCTACTTTTAAAACCAAATAACTTGATCCGTAATTTATTTTATAATATAGGACATAATATGAATTTTTACTTAAATTTGAATTTTAGTTTCTTAAATCACTCAAGACCTCGTTATAGAATCTGTCGTCGTAAGTTCTGCCTGACAGATATTGATGGTCTTTGCATCCATCTGAGCATGTACATATGTAATGATCCTTCGCCACCTTTGTACTCGAACACATGATTTAAGGTGTGACAATAACTTCGGAAATTCTTGAACATTGAAACGTCTTGAGATCTTTATAGTAGGTTACCCCTCATTCATCCTGTAGGTAGATTTACAGTACTTTCTGCCTGGCAAAAATGGGCAAATTGGTAAATTGTCAACAACAATCTTTGTAGAGTATTCATCATTGTGGCAAATAAACTTATTTGCATTCATGTTGTTTCATTCAGGACCGTAGAAAGTCGTGCCACTAGATATGCAAAAAAATAATTTATGCATAGTTGGACTGTGCTATTATTTTAGGGATTTTGATTTATTCCTGGCTGGAAACTTCCATATATCTGTACGTTTGACTCGGTTGATCTTAATTTGTAAGCTCGCCTACGAAATAGATGTTTTCGATCCCTCAACTTCTAACTTATAGGTGGTATTTAAGCGGCTTTGGGATAGGCCCTTAGTCATCCTGAGTTTTCAGTTACCAGGTAAATTCTGTAGGAAGTGCTATTTGTATGTTGCGCCAAGTCAATCTATACTCTTTGACATTCTATACGGAGAGTACTGCATATCAATTATTACTCTAATCTATCGCCACAAGTCCATGCTTACCAAGCATCCTCAGGTCTCTTCATCACATTTCAAGTTGACAATTTCTACCAAAACTTCGTTTCCATTTTTTCCTTGCGGCCTAATAGACTGAAGGTTCTCATCATCATCTACTTTCTGTTTATTTTTTTTCACTTTTACGTCCTTTTTTGTTTAGCGTCCGCGTCCATCCCTAGAAGTTGTATTATTTTCTTCGTCTGATTGAATCACGTGATTACACTATAGGAGCAGCGACAATATCATTGATATGATTTATTCCGAAATAACAAACTTCTTTCGATATTATTTGCCTCAACTGTCCCATGTACTAACTTTCTTTTGGGCAAAAGAGACTCACATTGTAAATTCTAAACGAGTTCCAACTTCTCTAACGTCTTGAACTTGTCGAGATACACGACGATTAGGCTTCCTGGAGAGGTGCTTATAGTATTAAACTGCTATTCTCAAGGCTCCTTAAACTACTAGTCCCAATACACTCGATGCTAAAAGTCGAATATACAAATATAATGTCTTAAGAGGTCTGTTTGCCATAGTTTTTAGCGGAAGGGTGATATCAAGGACTTACTCTAAGAGAGAGAGTGAGAGAGATTACAAAAAGTCGAAGAGTAAAGGCTTGCCGATTCGAGAAATTATTGCAAATTTTATTAATGCCACTTAAGACCATTTCGATCGATCCAACCTGAAATATTAAGAGATGCGAAGGAAGAGTAATGTGAACTTTTTATTCCATTTACAAATCCACTTCATTCCCTAAATGCACAATTTTGTTCATTCATTCGACGCAACACTTGCAAACATGCCATATTAGACTTACAATGTCTGCTATTTTTTAAAAAAAAACCCATAAACACTGGCCCATTTTGTATGTACCGTTGCTCCCCCATTGGTGGCTCACCTTTTTTTCAAATGAAATGTTGCAATTAGGTGGGTATTGCATTTAATCATAAGCCAGAGAGAAAAGTGCAAGTTATCACCAGTTATTAATGAGACTTGCATTTAGTAAAATATAAAAGCCAGTTGCACTTGTCTTAATCTTGGTGTAACCGTTGATCCGGCTTGTGTGTGAACCTTCCATCTAGCTTTCATTTGAAAGGTTAACAACTGTCATAGCATCTTGTTTTACTTATTTTGGTCTCTTACTTTTCAGTTTTTTATCAGAGGTTGAGATGATGTTTTATTGTCTCTACAACCATTAACAAAGCATGCTTGAAGTCTCTACTATTCGGAATTGGGGTTCTAGATATCCTACTTTGTCATCTTTGATGTGCCTTGTATAAATTCGAAATCAACCGCCGAATTGTAATTAATTCAACAAATATTCCCTTTTCTTCTTGCAGCTTGTCTACGAATTCCTCCTTCGATTCGTAGAATCTCCGGAATTCCAACCCAATGTCGCCAAACGTTACATCGATCAGAAGTTTGTCCTTCAGGTAAGGGAATCTTGTTGACTCTAATTTAAACTTATAGATTGCTTATAGATGGTTTAAGCATTAAAACAATTTGATTAAAAAATAACAAATTATTGTTGCTATTGTTATTGCTAATAATTACATTTACTTTGGTGAGTAAATTGTGAATTCAAATAAATTCCGTCTGGATTTCTCAAATCAAATTGTAACTGATGCCTGTCTTTACGATCTGTATGATTCTAGAGGTTTGAAATACTCGGTTGAGGTTTCGTTTTGAACACTTACAGTAAGTAGTGGCCCTGAATATTAGTTTTCAACAGTGAATGCTTTGTTTTTCTTAATCTGCCACTGTAACAATTATTGCTGAGGCTAACGAGAACCGAGGTCACCAAGTTGGGAGTTACTAAATTGTAGGAATTAATGAAACAGATCCTTATCGTAGAAACCAAGACTATAGCTAACGGATAACAACAGCAACAACGGTTTTAGAGCAGAAATATTAAGAGCTGACTAGTCCAGAATGTATTAATCAAATTACGAGGTGGATCGAGCGAGTAAGAGAGAGAGTTGAAGGGGAGACACAGGAGCGGGTAACTGACACGCGTGTCTGTGTGTGTGTGTGTCGCGTATGTCTATAGGGGTGACAATACAAAGACAATTTATGAGTCACTTGGGCAAGGACGCGCGTGATGGTAAGTGCAGATGTACTTCTAATGAAACGGGACAATTATAG